>OX375865.1:106777720-106842467 GCA_947359475.1 Heligmosomoides polygyrus bakeri
CACGACCTACTCTTGTTCCATAAAATCCTTCGTGGCAAATGTGACCTTCCCTTGGACATGTTTTGCGTACTGAGAAGGTCTGTGACCAGAAAAGGCTCTCAAAAAATTAGCTTTCCTAAAGTCAGGCTTAATTGCAGGTATCACTTTTTCTCGGTTAGGGCTGGAACTTCATTTCCTAAAATTTCAAAAAAGCATGGGCTTCCCAGCAGTTTGCTGTTGTTTAAGGACTCTCCGGATAATTACCTCGGTCCACGTAAAGTTTTTTCTGTAATTTTAGTAATGCATTATTTTTATTCTCGGTTGTTCGTCTCCTTTTGTAATTACTTGTTGACGTCTTTTCTTTGTTTTGAAGAATGGTAGTGTTGGCTCGCTAGTTTACAGGGTTTCATTGTTTAACTTAATCTTATTCATGTAATGAATATATATGCATTTTCCTGTAGCAAAAGTCTGACAATGAGACAGACATCTAAAGCTGACAGCCCACATCGAAAGATAAAAGATTGGTGGTGCCTTCCGCTGATAAGACTGCTAGGAACTAACCAGTGAAAGAACGAAGCATAGCGATAGCTGCTAAGCTTTCCTGGCAGCCGGGCTGAGCCTAAGAGGTGCATCCAGTCATAAGTTGGTGAAATTATCCATTAAAATTAACCCTTCCCTTACCAATCATGAATGTGGCCTCTGGGTCATGTACCATCTCACCGCGCACTCACCATACCGGGTTACGTAGTAACCGATACAGAGAGTCTGACCCTAAATTTAACACACCGCCTGTTGATGAATCGCAGTATCAGCAGGTTTAGCGGTAATTTTCACTGTTACCGGCCCGAAAGCGGTTGATGAATCTGGCGCCTGATGTATTTGAACATTCATCTGCCTTTTTTTGAGGCGGATAACCACCTTACATAAACCCGTTCCCCCGAGTCGCTTTGCGCACGTTTTCATGACGAAAAATAATAATAGTAGTTCAATGTCCAACCTTTACTGCAAATAGTATGGCAATAATCCATCGTAGACAACTGACTGCGCCGGAGACTGTCAGCCAAATCGGTATCATTTGGTTGACCGGACAGTTATGAAGATTCAGCGATCCAACGATAATTTCCAGGATTGCTATGAGAGCAAAACAGGTGAATACAAAGAGTGCGGCAACTGAAATTTAATCACCTCTGAGCAAATTATCGCTCTCTGTGACAACATTCTGACGTCTGAAATGTTCAGGCGCAGAAAGTTCTGTTTCAGGAGAATCTCTGATCTAGACTGCTAACCTTCTAACTTTATATGAGGATGCACTGCGTATTAGTAAGGTGATATGAAGTGCACCGTCATGACAACATCTCATACTTTTTATGGTATAGTTTTATATTCCAAGGAAGAGCTGGGTTGGACCACGACAAGAGAAGCGTGCTATTCTAAGGGGTTGTTTAGTGTGCGCGCAACGCGCGACGCGATGCATTTGTAGTGGTCACATTGATCGAGCGGCGCGATTGATCAATTCGGCCATACACATGGCATCGCGTCGTGCGTTGCGCACACACTATTCGACCCGTAAGCCCTTGTTTTTACCTGCGCAGGTGCGCGGCTCGGCACGATGCTCGGGATAGATATCGACCGGGCGGCGCGAAAAATCGATATCTGTGGCGATCGTGGTACCGCGCCGCTTGGCGACGCAAGTATAAACTAGGGCTAACGCGAGCATCGAAGAAATGCACTTATCGGAGGAGTGTACCTCCCCAATCTGCAGTCTAAGGGAAAAGATTTTTGTCTCAACTCTACCTTTGACAAAATCGCAAACAGCACTGCCACAATGGTATTCTCTCTTAGGATCGAGATCTCACTCGTTGGTATTCGCGTTATTAGGGACAGCATGTTGTCTTCTGCAGGTTAACTAAAAACTCGAACAAATCTCGAGTATATGTAATGGCACGAAGTCGGCTTCTGAATCTGTACGCTCAGAAACGCGCGTAGGCGCCGTTGTGTTAAGCAGTAAAGGGTTGTGCTTCCCCTGCTGCAGCAACATCCCACGTTCAATAGCAAATTTTGCCAGCGCTGTGGATGATGCGGCGTATCTCCTTCAGGTTAGATCACTCGACCGCCTCCGCTGTGGACCATGCGGCGTATCTCACTCAGGTTGGATCACTCGACCGCCCTCGGTGTGGATGATGCGGCTTATCTCACTTAGGTTAGATTAGACTCAAACTTAATTATACTCAATTACAAGTGCTCCGACACGCCTAACGGCGTGTCTCGCGCTTGCGCGCTTCGCGCGGCTGTGTAGAATCACTGACCTATGAAAAGTAGTTTTTATAAAACATAAAATTCGTTAGCATCTAGGACTTGGTGCGTACTTTATCGGCATCAAGCCCTTCACCATTTCGGTACCTTCATCATAGACATTCCTTCCTCACCGGCCAGTAATGTCATTGGTTTGTGCTGCTCAGTACTTCTGTCCCTTCCCTCAGGTTGTTCCTCGGCAATCGTTCTCATGCTCAACAGCTACCGTTTCAAGTTGTCGTTGACATGTCTTCCGAAGCCAGGTTTCCCTCTCTCGTTTCTTCTTACTGGATCTAATTGCCGGTCCGCCTTTACTGGTCTTCTCTCCCCCTCTTTAGTCCCCTACCTTCCTGGTCCCAACTACTGGCCCACATCTTTGTTTCCACTATTGACACCTACCGGTCTCTTCCTGCTGGTTTCCCAGTCCTGGCCTCTCCTCCAGGTTCTTTCTTTCCTTCCTGGTCGCTCTTCTGGTCTATCCTTGAGGTTCCCCTCACTGCCCTTCTCCGCCTCCCCTTAGTGGTCCTCCCATGCTTATGGCAGACGTCGGTGACACGATTCAGAATCAGTACGCTTGTTGCATGACGTAGGGGCCCGCGTTCTGGATCAAGAAGCTCAGAAGCGAGCGCAGTCGCCGCTGTGTCGAGCATGAAGAGGCTATGCATATGGCAGATTCCTTGTTCTCCGTATGAATTCCCTTACGGCTCCCTTCTTGTTAGTTCTCCGTCCTTGTCCCGCCTCCAGGTCCCTTCTTCCAGGTAGATTCCTCCCCCCCCCCCTCTGGATCGTCCCTGCTACTCTACCCCAATTAAGTAGGCCTCCCACGCTCACGACACGACGACGGCGAGCGAACGCCCATAGTGTGACATCGGTGTCACATCCTCTAAATCTGTTCTCTCTTAATGGTAATGTATACCCTTGCTGATCCTCCTTACTGTCCCCCTTTCCTGATTGGTAACTCCCTAATGATCCCTTCATATTGCCTAAACTGCTCTTGGTGCCACCTCCTAGCCTTCTTCCTTGTTCCCCATCGACCATCCCAATGCTCCTCCTGGTCGCTGGCTCCTGATCGCTGTCGGTTCTCCACCCTCAAAGTCCCTCTTTTAACCTTACCTCTTTAGTAGTCTACTCATGCTAATGGCACGAAGTCGGCTTCTGAAACTGGACGCTCAAAAACGGGCGTAGGTGCGGTTGTGTTAAGCGGTAAAGGGCTGCGTTTCCCCTGCTGCAGCAACATCTCACGTTCAACAGCACATTTTGCCCGCGCTGTAGATGATGGGGCATGTCTCACTCAGGGTAGATCATCGACCGCCTTCGCTGTGGATGATGCGGCGTACCTCATTTCGGTTAGATCACTCGACGGACAAACTCTTTTATATATGGGTGGTGATGGTGATAGGTGGTGATGGTGATGGTGATAGGTGGTGATATCTCAAACAGGTTAGATCACTCGACCGCCCTCCCTGTGCTTGATGCGGCGTAGCTCACTTCGGTTAGATCACTCGACCGCTCTCGCTGTGGATCGTGCGGCGTACCTCACTTCAGTTAGCTCACTCGACGGACAAACTCTTTTATATATAGGTGGTGATATAGTGGTAGAAGATAGAAGATAGAAGATACATCCTACGGATAGTTTAGCATCCATCTACACCAGAAGATAGAAGATACATGCTACGAACAGTGTAGCATCCATCTACACCTTTTCTCCCTACCTGCTAGTATACTGCATTACTAGCATCTATCAGTGATCCTGATTCTGCTAATAGGCCGCGTATTCAGCACAGCACATATCACGCTTCCATATGCTCCGAGCTATTAGTATTTCTGCATGCCGTTGAAACGACATGACCTTCTCCTAACTCTCTTACCACTGCTTTCTTAGTTGGCTTACATAATGACACGCACTTCCAGTAGCAATGACATGCACAAGCTCCACGCTCAATGAGACCTTCTCGGACGATTGTTCCGCAGACCGTATCTGCGACACCAGGCTTCTTACCGATTTATCTGAAAACGAAAAAAACCAAGCGAGGTTCAGAACGTTTCGAGCTACTTTTATTTAAGTGTTTAGCCCAACCTCGTTTCGATTTCCCCTCTTCATCCTGCGTTTTCTCCGTTCGAGTTTTAGTTGAGGCGGACAGTTGACTTTTTGTTGATCGAGTCTTAGTTGAGGCCGACAGTTGACTTTTTGTCGATCGTTGGCTGCCCTTCTGTGTTGCTTGAGTACTGGTTTCACTAGACCGAGGCGCTGTGCTTTCCGCTGATCGTTTACTGTCTTTCTGTTCCTTGACTTGGTTCAGCTCCGAGGGCATTGCTTAAGTTGAGGAGAACATTCCAAACAACGACACCTAAAAATGCAAATGAACCTCACCATGGAGGCCTTACCCAACAGGCTCAAGTGCTGCAAAGAAGTAATGAAGCACTATCAGAGTTACACATGATGATACGTGATAAAAAGGAAAGCACTGTGGCGCAAATCCTATGCAGTCTTCTCTTGTGGCATTCATTTCAAAGCATCACCGAATATGAAGACAAATTAAGCCTCTAGAGAGCAGTGCCGCTCTGGGATCGGATTCATCAACGACTTACATAATTTTAACAGAGAATTCACAGCGGAAAGTTCGGATAACGCGACATATCGCTCACCATATCGCTTGATAAGCCGTGTTATCTGAGGCCTATGGCATACCAACGGCGACGAGGCCTGCGACAGCACTGCCAACGGAGAAGTGTTCGACCATTCGTGTCAGGACCCTATCGAATACAATGCGGAGAGCGTGCGCGCTTGACGGTTGTCATTGCCACGTCGGTACGGCGTGTCATTGGAGAGATGGCATACCGCCAGCGACCAGCCGTCGCTGCGCTGTGCACGGCGTCCACCTGTCGCCCAACCTATTGCGCCCCGCACGCACGTACGCAGGCGTCACCTAACCGCGCTCTAACGCCAACTCTCGCCCCATTCAATACCGTCGCTGCTCTCGTCGTTGGACCTCAGCGCTCTCCCGTCGCTCCGCTCCTCTCGTCGTCGGCCTCGTCTCCGGTGATATGCCTTAGGCCTGAGTTTTCCGCTGTGAATTCTCTGTTAAAGTTACGTAATTCGTTGATGAAGCCGATCCCGGAATGCAATCCTGTTTGGAAGGGGCTGTGGTTCAATCTCATGGCGAAGAGGGGGGGGGGGGGGCACTCCATAGTCACTTGTAAATATGTAGTGCTTGGGGATAAACTCACACAACATATAAAAGTGCTTACCTGATGTCCTGTTATGAAAACAGCGGGTCCGGTTGCCGCGATGTTAAAAAAAATCAGTTATAAAGGCATGATAAGGTTGCAACGCGCCAGGTGCGCCCCCCCCCCCCCGCATTGGGATTGCACCAGGACTGCATCTTAGTGATGTCATCAGTGATGAACTTGTTCAATATAGGCATATATCGTACATAATTATTCCATTGTAGACAACTATTACGTTGGTGATAATCTTTGTCCACATTTGGGCTTATTCGGGTACGTTACGTTAGGTATCTCTCACTAATATAGAAGGCGGAGCAACGCGCTCGATTACCGTAGGCGGAGCGGTGCCGCGCCGCCTCGGATAAGGTTTCACTACAAGATGAGGCGCGTTGAGCAGAACACGCATTGCTGCAGTAGAACAGATTCCGGGCAGAAGCAGGTGAGAACTGTTTCTTTTCTATTTTATGCTCTGTATTCTTCGGGGAACGCGTATTCTACCCATTGTCCGGCTAGCTTGGCTGCTCCCAACTCCATAGGTTTGTTCGAGAGTCTAGTGGCTGCTTTACAAGATTGTGGAGACGCATACATTATTGCCCGTCCGTTTGCGAGAAAGAGGGTAGAACGCCATTTTGCCATGTCCTCCTTTTCTGCGGTTTGAGATCAGCCACATGCCGCCTCTTATATTACAAAAACGAAATGGAAAAAATACGCATCAAGTTTTTTCGTTTTTTACACTACTTTAATCTACGAGAGCTTCATGAGTTTTGCTCAGGCCATGCTCTTTTTTTAACCTTTTCTATGTGCTTTCTTTTGCTTGTTTATAGTTTGTTAGTTGAGTGCAGCCTTTACCAGAATGTGGTTAATTCGAAAGGTAAAAGGAAAGGCGAACTCCTACCAGAGGCCAAATTCATCAACGATACCGCCGGTATCATCTCACGGCGGATTCACCACCTGCGTGGTAATCGATACAGAGAGACATAAACAGTGGTTCATGAGCGACACAAACAGTCAGTGGTTCGCGAGTCATGGTTTACAGCAGTAGCTTTACAGCACTTTACAACCATGCTCCGCCCACCTAAACCGCTTTAAATACTAACCACCTTCGTCAGTATAAACACCATGCCCTTCGGCTGGAAAGTCACTCTTCGCTTCTTCACTACCCTTTTCACTCCACTGGACTTCACTCCACTGGCAGACCCGCTGACAAGCCAAACAACACAATACGAGCAATAAGGCAATCACAACAAGGACAATGTTATTGTAGTTGCATACACACCATTTGGGTTATAATCTCATGTCAACTATAAAGTGTAAAAAGTGGTCGATGCAATTATTATGAACCACCAAAATCACATTGGACGGTGAACGCAGTCTATAAAGATACAGAGATACAGAGATATAGATGCGATAACCGACATACCGTTACCGGCCGGTAAGCGGCTGACGAATCCAACCCCAAGAGTCACTCAGAACACCAAATCAAAACCAGAGGAGAAAAGAAAAAAGAGCAAAAAATAAATGGAGTTGTCGACCCTGCGAAAGAAAGTCTGCTGCGCATAGTTTGCTATGTTCATCCGTAATAGCTTATCAGAGACGGGCTCAACATGCTGCCGCTAAAGTAATCAGGAGCGGTGAAGGCCAGCAATGGCGTGCTATTATAGCTCAGGCAGACAGCTAATGTACAAGTCCGGGTTATTCGGAATTTCTTAAGAACACTTTGGAGAATTCTTGGGATGTCTGCAATATCGCGTGGTAGGTTCTAAAAGCTTCCAAGGGACGGGTACAAAAGCGCACGCGAGGGAGACCGTGAGCAAATTTTGAATAAAATGGGTAGGTGTTAGCTACGAGCAATTTACCTCTACGAGCACAAACATGGCATCAGTTCAAGGGACGTGGCCGATCGGCTCAACACTGCGCTTGGGCCTCGATTACCAAACGCATCGTCCGGCGTTCGTTAATCCTTTCACAACATTGTCCAACGATCTCGTCGAACTCTTTTTTTTGCCGCGTGGGACAATGTCCGACGATGTCGTCGGACACCATCACAAAAATGGTTCATAGAAAAGTATCAAGCATTTAATAGTACAATATTAACCAATGAGTGCACTAATATCTGCGGTCAAGATGGTCATTGGGAAACTTCATTCGTCACTGTTTTTCATATTTAACAAATAATACAAATAAAATAATTCAAATAATCAGCGCGCGGGAAAAATGGGCGCTTTCCCATGCGGCAGTCACCTGAAAATCGCGTGTGTCGTGAAAGGGTTAAACCGCTTTGATTATCTGACTTTATGGGTTGCACCGTCGGAAGATTCTCCACTCTGTGTTTCGGGATTTACAAGGCACGATCTAGTGGTACTATTGGACTAAATCGCACCGTAAATGTCAAAGTATACACAAAACAGCTCCGAAATTGGCTGACGCTTCAAATGAAAAACAACCAAAGCGTCTCAAGGTCACCCTCCTCCACGACAACTAGAGACTGCAGACGGCAAAGTTCACTCCCGATTTCACAGAAAAGATTGGCTGGACGACAGTGCTCCATCCACCGTATAGTACTGATATGGCGCCATCAGAATACTACTTCTTCAGGGCTCCCAAGCAGCATCTGCATGAGAAAGTTCGACAATCATGACCACATGAAAATAAGATTTCCTTCTTTTTTGACTCTCAGCTTCGTTCTTTCAGGAGCAAGGACATTGAAAGCTTTCCTAAGGAATGGTTTACTATTGTCGAAATCGACGGTGATTACATTGCTGATGAATGGCTTATTTCGTTAAAGGAAAATAAAACTTGAAGGCATGGACAAAATAATGCACCAGTCTAATGTATTAACGAAACTCAGATAATTTGTGTTTAAGTGACTGAGACTTTTTGATCTACTAAAATTTATACGAATTGTATCCAGCTGCTTGACTAGTAACTTCTGCCAATACAGTTGTCTTAAAAATGCTTTATCAATTGTAGAGTAACACAATGATACACAATGAAAGCAAACGCAGTCCTATTACCGCAAGGCTGGTCATTCCTTATAATGGAAATTGAATTGGTTTATAACAAACACATAATAACAACGCCGGGCGCTCTGGGAAAGCTACGTCTTATCGCACTACGTTGCTGATCTAACGGAATTTAATGCGATAACATGTATGCGGCCCAACACACGTAACTACAACAAGCGATCAGAAAAATAAACCCGACGATATAGGTGAGCGTGATTATGAGGAACGCGACTACGTAGGTGACGTGATCACAATACGTTGCCGTGCCAGCGGTGTACGTTACAATATACACCACGCTGTAGGTCCAGTATGATCCGAGAATAAGCCTTAAATAAACATTTTAATAAGAGTTACTGGCAGCAGAAATTACACATGCTGTGCTACTCAGGCTTAGGCATATTAGGGGGGAGGGCAAAAGCAATGAGACAAATTCAACGAATTTTTTATCTCTTTATAACTCAATTACAACTCAGTGTTGCTGAGGGGCGTATTCACCATTGAGGTCAATGACGTTGATCTACTGTTCGATATGGTTTTAAGGTCTGCCAAGGTTCTTATGTGCCAAGGTAAGGAGTCGCTGCGTGCTCAACCCAAACGCGTAGCTCCGGCCGTCCACCGCAGCAACTTTGTTTTCATTACGCTGACGCTTCTTTCGGTTTCTTTAGACATGGGTCAGCACTTAGCACCATAAATAGCTACCGGTCGAGCGACTGCTCTGTAGATCTTCGACTTGGGCGTTCTGCTGTCTTCTTGTCGCAGAACACTCCCTTCAGAGAGCACCCATTTGGACTAAGCTGCATTCACGCGTGAGCTCAGTTCAAGTGCACCACCATCGGACGCGAATATGATCCCAGCTACTTTAAAGCTGAAGCATGTGATAGCTCAATGCCGTTCTAATTGCCGAGTCTCATTTTCGTCAGCGGTCTGGTACTCGGTCTTTTTCACATTAAGCTTGAGCCCAAATCTCTCCAGGCGATCGCACTAAGCTTGCACCTGTCGCTGGAGATCGATCCTGCCATCGCTAGCGAGCACTACATCATCAGCATAAGGCAGGAACATGCTGCTGAATATCACATGTTATGGCTTCCATAACGACGACGAAGAATAGTAGGGAGAGTGCAGAACTTTGATGTACTCCAGCAGAGATGGGAAACCACCGATGTATCTTCCGCAGCTTGCACTTGACTCTTTGGACAAAGTACAGAATTGTCGTAAGGCATACCATACCACTTCGCAGGTACAGGATCAAAAGCCTTCTCAAAAATTCAGGAAGGCAACATGCAGCGGCTTCCGTTTCTCGCGGTGTTTTTCTATCAGAAGACGAACAGCGTGAATGGCATCGACTGTGCCATAACCAGCTACGAAACCGCACTGGTTAGCAGGAAGCTGGAGATATCACGAATGCACCCATCGATAATCCGGTCGAAGATCTTCATGCTTTGCGAAAGCAATCGGATTGGACGGTAGTTTGTGCAGTCTGCTGGACTGCCCTTCTTATTACAAATCGGAATAGTCATGTTTTTCTTCCAAATATTGGGCACTTTTTTCCCCGCAGTAACCTGGTTTAAGAACGTCGTCAGCCACTTTGTTGGGCTCCAGGATTTCGACTTCCAAAACTCAGCCGCCAAATCATCGGGGCCCGTTTCCTTGCTCGGCTTCATCTTCTTCATGCCCCTTCTGTCTCCTCAACAGCTGTTTTCTGAACGGGACCGTATACGGAATGGAGAAGAATGTCCGGTTTGGAAAACTCTACAGTCGAGACTTCCTCGAAGTAGGTGCGCCATCGATTTAAAACCATCTTGCGGTCCATTAGTAGATGACCGTTCTCATCGTTGATGCCAAAGAACTCGTCAACATCCTCAGTCTGACGATGACGGACCTTGACGAGTCGATACAGAAATCGCTCGCCATCGCGCGACTCAAGCTTCCCGTTGACATTTTCGTAATGAGTGACTCTTGCAACGGCTACCGCCTTCTTAGCGGACTTCTTGGCTTCCAGGCGACAGACGCAATTTGTCAACTGTTTCATCGCAGAGGAATGTATGGTACAATCTCTTCTTTTCTCGGACATTTTCCTTGACTTCGTTGGTCCACTGAGCACTGAGTATCGCCCCGGTAGCACTTTGCCATGTATCGTCGACGGTCGTAACCGTCGACAACCATATGCGCGAAGTGACGGTTGCTTCATTCTCCTTCAGTTTCTACCACGTGACCCTTGATGGACCATTCCCTTCGACCTGCTTAAACTTCGGTGGTGTGATCTTCATAGTGCAAATCAGTGGGCGGTGTTGTGTGGCGACCGTTTCATACGGCACGATCTTTGCATCCGTAACAAGCCCTTAGTCACGACTCCGCACAAGGACAATTCCAATCTGCGATCTAATATTCCCGCCGTAGACTGATGGTGAGATAAGGTGGGATTCACGCTTTCGAAATCTAGTGTTTACGATGGTGAGGTCGTGCGACTCCGCGTACTCAAAGATAGGCTCACCATCAGCGTTACGTGATTCAAAACAGATACCACCATGACAGCCGTTCCCGTCCTTCGCAGCGCCAACGTGCCCGTTAAGGTCACGCGCGACAACAACTACGTCTTGTGACGCAATTCTGCTGTCTTGTCATCAAACAGGCTCCAAACCTCGTCCTTGTCTGGTGAGGAGCAGCCAGTGGTGTGGAGCATACGTAGAGAAAATATGATACCGCCGCTGTTCTGTCGCGATAACAACCTTCATCAAGCGGTCATTGAAACGATTCACGCTTGCAATCGCGTCTCATCGGACCATCTCATACTTCTCATACCTGCCGGGACTTGCGAGTGCGCGTCGGATCCCGCGGACGCCGTAACATTATCTCATGGAACATCCAGCACCATTAACCTTATGTGACATAGATAGTTCGTAGGCCAGCCTGTCACCTGGTCCTGCCGTCTGCATATTCGAGTGTCCGTGTTTAACTCGGCTCGCACAAGCGAGTAGTTTCCAGTAGCACCACGTGTAGGAATGGACAACACCACCAACAAATATACCTGGTGACATTCATCATCCCGTTCGCACGTATACTGCTGGGTGCTGGATGTTTTACAATACTCGTGGTATCACCATATATCCACTAGGATTTCATCACCCTACCCGATGTTTATGAATCTGGTCATGGAGGTATGTCCATAAAGTTCAGCACAAAGAGGTCTTAAGTCCTGGTGAAATATTCAATGCTTTGTGAACTCTCAGCTACTTGTAGGTCATCAAGTTAATGGATGGATAAAGAAGTTCAGCTTACTATTGCTCGAGCCCTCGAAAATTTTCTGAATTTAAATTTTCATATCCGTCTTGTAAGAACTTACCATACCAACCAAAACAACACAAAGAATAACTCGATTATGCCTCGAAAAGGGGGTATAGTGCCACCACTAGCCTAAAATTGTTAAAACAGCATAGGGGATGCACTTGTGGTTGTTAGCGCAACCACATTAAGAAAGGCGAAGAATAATCGGATGCAACATATCTGAAATGAACGATGATGTGGCACTTAAGAAAACAAAGAGCGTGAAACCAAAATTAAGGAGTAGTTTATTTCTCCTTATCTTTCTCTTTATCAACCATCTTTATTTTTTACTGTTTTTCGATATTTTTCATAGCAGGCATAGCAATAATTGGTTCATACTCTCTTTCGCCTTCAGCAAGGCCCGGAAAGGGACGCTTTGCGGACTCTTAAATACGAACATCGTACCGTAATAGCAAAGCTCTAAAAATATTCTAACGTATAGAAACCCTTGATCAAAATTCTAACTGTAGCACGAAAGAATGAAACTGGAAAAGTTTTCATTTTCTAACATAAAATTTAAAAAGTGTCCAAGCTATCTAGTTCCAGAAAATTGCTGAAAGAAGGCACGCAGCCGTCATCAGCGCACCTATTTTGCCAGTTGTAACGTTTCTACAACGAACAATAATAATTCTATGTCAAACCTTTACTGCAAATAAAACGGCAATAGTCCATCGTAAACAGCTGACTGCGCCGGAGACTGTCAGCCAAATGGGTATCATTTGGTTGACCGGGCAGTTATGGAGGTTCGCCAATCCAACGATAATCTCCAGGATTGCTATGAGAATAAAACATGCGAACACAAAGAGTGCAGCAACTGAAATTTAATCGCCTCTGAGCAAATCATCACTCTCTGTGACAACATTCTGACGTCTGAGATATTAAGGCAGAGAACTTCTGCTTCAGGAGAATCCGAGATAAAATGCAAGATTTGCAGTTTTCAGAAAGATAAGTTGCTGCTTCTAGAGATTCTCTAATCTAGGTGATAATGGTAAATAACAGTGCATTCTGTTGATCTTATCTCTATACTAAATAACTTTCATTCTAAGACTTTTAAAAGGTCTGGGTGATGCTTTTACAGGCAGCATGTATGACGGCTACGAGAATAAAACAGGTGAACACAAATGCCATATGTTACAGATACTCGACTTCGTTGAGAGCTCACTAAAACCGAGATGCATTGCGATTTTTTAGTAGAATTAAGAATGCGACCTTTTTTACCGAACTTCCTAGTCCAGTTGAGGGATATGGCATCGTAAACTCGACAGCAAGAATATATTTGTCCTTCACAAATCGAGGTATCCAGTGCATACCAAAATGGCCGTTCCGCGCATTATATGTGTATCTTCATCACAAATGTCTACTGGGAAAATGGACCGTAAAGGATCTCTTACACAAGAAATCGCTGCCAAGGATGGGTACATTTCCTCTGGCCATCAACCAGATGACAAATTGCTCTCACGACAAAATTCCTTTCAATATTCGTAGCTAGCGCTTCTAGAGGAAGGTGCCTTAGAAAAACAGAACTTGAAACATAAGATGGTAGATATCCGTTTGGCTCAAACGTGGTGAGTAGTCGCATAGATATAGGAAAATTTGCACTTTCTCAAATTGCGCAACCTGTCCAACAGGTAAGAAAGGAGAATGCATGAATTCTTGGGGTTGTTCACCTAATCACATGCCAAACTGTGGAGAAGAATACATCTGTGAAACAGGTCGTTCTTTCTGCGAGTAAAGGGACAAACTGAAGGGAAGAACAAGTCACGTCCAGCAACAAAAAGTCGCAGTACAGCGAAGTTACTTCAAACTTCAAGTAAAACGTAGGCATTCGGTTGCAATCCTAGTTCGCGAATGCCACACCAGAGCAGTAGCATATGAGGGAAACGTGTATAGCATGACCATACATCGAATACACTTATTCCATTGAAGGCAACTTCGTTAATGAAGCTCAAATAAATAATGTACAGATGAATGAGAATCTAGAAGACGAATAGTGGCTTCAGTTCAGATGCTCTCAGACACTCGAGGCGATCAACTGGAAGAGAAACTAGGCGCAACAAGAGTCGCGGGAGGGGGGGTCCACATGGTACACTCATCTGATAATTCCTCTTGGGGGATGTGAGTTCTGCTACGACTCCTCAGAGGACGCACCTTGCGGATCCCGCCGAGTACCAGTTGAGGCGCAGAACCGATACTCCACGACAAGCGGCGCCGGCGCGCGGACCTCATTCTCCTGTTTGCCGTCAGCCTTCGCTCTATCATCCGCTGGATGACGCCGAGGATTCTCCGATGAGAACTGACTTCCATCCGCAGCGACATCGAGACTTGTGAGGAGGACGCGCAGTGCAAAACCGATGAGAATGCGGATCTTCCCCGGCATGGACCTAACCGCAGGTGCAGGGCGGAGAGCATCGCTTCGTGGGCATACGCTCCAGTAGGATTTCGTCAAAGCCTAGGGGTTGCTGTGACGGTCCACCTAGTGACATAGGGGGTCAAAAGTTTACCCACTAAAGATGTTGGGCCGCGTGCTTCAGAAAGTTTGACTTGACACGACACTCCTCCTCAGTTTAGCCGCTCACTCAATCGCCAACGAGGAAATGCAGATGTGTGGCAAGGATGAGGCGGAATGGTTCCAGTCAAGACCTACGCGCCCCAATCACACTCGTGCGCCCGAATACAGAGTCACCTCCCATTCATAGTGAGCGGCCGAAGTTCCCGAGGAGTTTAAAGGACGGGTCAGTTTTCATTCTCTATATCCTCGCAGCGATCAGCTAGAGCCCAGACACTCTCTGTCAGCGGTGACGCGCGGTGCTGGCAGAGCCATGCGGCAATAATGCCTTGAAGTATTACTGCCGCTTGCGCATATTGTTATTACTTAGCAGGTTTGCTTGGATAAAGAACGATTTTTAGGTGCCTCCCCAACAAGGAATTCGGATATTGCTACTGTTTGCGCAACCGAGCTTTAGCTTTAGTAGTTTGCAATTTCGATGTGTTAATGCTTATTTAATCCGTTTTTCTTCGTAGCAGCATCGTTAAGACGCTACGGCCTCCAACTAGGGTCACATGCGCCTTTCAGTGTAGAATAAAGAACAACAAAATCGCAATTCATTCCGCGGATGCTTAGTAGATATATCGCAATCCCTATCGGTAATTGGTGTTCCTGCATACCTATGAAACAATATCTATTCTAGTGGGGAGGGCAGCGCTATTCTATTACTTTGTAGTAGCTGAGGTTCTGGAAAAATTAAAGGGATCGAATGGACGGTTGAAACACTGTATGCCCCACCTCCCTCCGACTAGGGTAGATCCCGGCATGGCCTACCCCCAAATTTTACCATTGCCTACTAATTGTTGAATTTATACTTAATGATACAACGCACTTCCAGTAGCAACGATTTGTGCAAGCTCCGCGGTCAATAAGACCTTTTCGAAAGATTGCTCAGCGGACCGTATCTGCGTCACTAGGCTCTTCACCGATTTGTCTGAAAACAAAAAGCAAAGGAGATTCGCGTTGCTTATACATGAATAATTATCCCAACCTCGCTTCGATTTCGACTCTTCATCTTGCGTTTCCTCCGTCTGAGTCTTAGTTGGGGCTGACGGCTGACCTTTTGTTGAACGTTGGCTACCCTTCTGGCTTGTTTGTGGACTGGTTTGACCAGACTGAGATGTGCTTTCCGCCAATTCTTTGCTGCTTTTCTGCTCCTTGAGTTGGTTCAGTTCTGGCGGCATTGCTTGGTTGTGGAGAACATTCCAAAGACCGGCACGTGGAAATGGAAATGAATCTCACCATGTAGGTATCAGGCTCAAGTTGCAAAGAAGAAATGAAGCACTATCAGACTTACAAACCATGTGATAGCGAGGAAAGGTATCACCTGTATCACCTGTCGTCCCGTTGATCATCGACTTGCTCGAGCGGGCGCCAGCAGCGTCTCCATTCGTCCCTGTCGCGTGCCAGAGTGGTCCAATGGATCCTCCTCGCTCGAGGGACACGAAGAGCGTCATATCGGTCGTTCAGGGCTTTCACGAAGAAGTCCGACCAACGCGTTGGTGGGCGTCCTGGTGTTCTTTTGACATCCCGCGGAATCCAATCTGTGACGGCTCTCGTCCAGCGGGTGTCTGCGAATCGCATTACGTGGCCGGCCCACCTAATTTTCGACGACTTGGCCCATGAGACAGCGTCTCTGATCTTCGAACGTCGGCGAAGCTCGGAACTCCGGAGACCTTCTCTCACTTGCGTGAGTCGTGTCACTCCGAGCATCGTCCTCTCGATTCCACGCTGCGCGACGCTGATCGCGAGGAAAGGTATCAGGCACAATTCCTATGCAGCGCTTTCTGCGCCACTGCACCAAGATTCAATGAAAAAATACTGGCATAAAACCCGAATATTGACTATAACATGGTTGCATTGGCAGTAAAGTTGCTAGCGCTATCCGAGTTGGGTGATTGCAATGATTTCGAATGGTCCACCTAGAATGTGACGGTCCTGATATCCTAGGTGGACCTAAAATGCAAAAATGAGATCCGGAGAACATCAAATACAAAAAACACAAAATGAAGGGAAAACATTCACTCACAGGAGTAGGAGAGGGTAGGAGACATAGGCACTCAATATAAAGTGCTCACCCATCTTATCGAACGCGGGCCCCCCCCCCCCTGGAAGCTGCGCATAGACAAGCGGAGTGCAGGTCCTGTTTTGTTTTGGCCCAAAAATGGCCCAATCGCTCACTTCGCGCGTCGTTGCACGGACCCGCGTGGCAGGACCCACGGGTAAGTGAGCCCTTAATTCCAAGTCATGGCCTCCTGCAGACGCCAACGGTGATTGTTTTCCTTCGTATTTTTATTTTGCATTTCATATTTTCCGGCTCTAATTTTTGCATTTTCGGTTCACTACTAATCGAACCCACGTTGCCTTAACGAACCTATTTATTTTTTATGTAGTTTTTGTTTATTATCCATTGAAACCCTCTAGCCTTACAACCGCAGCATTAATATCAGAAATAATAATCGGGGATCTGCGGTTTTTTCTTTTAAAAACATGGTGGACGAAAGACGTGATAAAGGCACTCAAAATCGCCCGAATCCTCAATAAAAACACAAAACTGGAATGATACAAATCTTTTCAACCCACATCCTGAATGTGGTTAGAAATTAATTCCTTCAAAAAATTGAAATTTTTTCATGATAATGATGTGTTTTAGCTCATGCACAGCATTTACAATAAGCGGTTATACATCATATTATCA
Source organism: Heligmosomoides polygyrus bakeri (assembly GCA_947359475.1). Classification (NCBI taxonomy): domain Eukaryota; kingdom Metazoa; phylum Nematoda; class Chromadorea; order Rhabditida; family Heligmosomidae; genus Heligmosomoides; species Heligmosomoides polygyrus. Next base: position 106,794,789 of record OX375865.1, read on the forward strand.
TCAGAATTATATGAAACGTTTAGTTTCATATTAGTTGCATAATAGTGCACAATTTCTGCATTTGTTTCAAATGTAGGTGTTGCGGTTTCAGAGATAATTTGCTCGATGAATGGGCGTTATCGTCTGCTTGATACAATTGTGTTCCAGCATGTTATGTTCATTTTCAACTGTTGAATCGATAGTATACATTTGAAAACACGATAATATACTGTCTTGTACTGTCCTACTATATATAAGCAAAACCGACGTTTGTCTCTGTCTGTCTGTGTGTTTGTTTGTTTGCGAAAAAGTGGTGAAGGAGTGGGTTGGGGGAAGTGTGGGGATGCGGGGTTGTAGTTGTGCAACGTGCCTGGCGATCAGTAGACGCGCTGAACACGTCGCCAAACGCGCCTGGAAATGCGGTGCTGGACGGTGCTGGAGAGTGTGTTGGGGCAAAGTGTGGGGATGGGGAGGGGCGGCCGAGAGGCTGCTGAACGGCTGCTACTAGCATACATAACATTAAGTTAACAGCTTCTTCACTGATGAGCCTCGGAGTAACCAATTAGAAAAGGCTTTGTATGAGGATAGATGCGAAACAAGGCAGGTTAATTCTTGCTGTTATTATTGTCTTTCTTGTTGCGATTACGTGTTCTGTGCTGGTGGCGATGTCCGTTCCTCCACGTGGTGCCACTGGAAACTGCTCGCTTTGTGAGCTAAGCTAAGCACGGACACTCGAATGCAGGCGACAGGCCCTTGTGACAGGCCGGCCTACGAAGACCCATGTCACATCACATGGTGTATGAATAGTCATGTTTTTTGAGATTGTGCTACGGCGTCCGCGGGAGCCGACGCGCGCTCGCAGAGCCCGCGAGTGTGAGAAGTATGCGAGGGTCCCTGATGCGAGGACGGCATCGGGGGGCAACTGAGCTAGTCCGAAAGTCCCGTAACGTAGGCAGGACCCGCGTAGCAACGCTGAATGTGGGTACGTTAACGGGCCGCTCGTGCGAGTTGGTTGAAGCACTGGAGCGTAGAAGAGTTGATTTCTGTGCGGTGCAGGAGACGAGGTGGTCCTGCAGCAAGTCAAGGGACATAGGACGTGGCTTCAAGGCCGTTCTATGTGGAAGTCCCAGGACCACCAGTGGTGTCGGAATAATCGTCTCCGAACGATTTCGTGACTCGATTGTAAGCGTCGAACGCTATGACGATCGGTTGATGAAGATCGTTGTCGCCGCGAAGGAGCGACTCTATCACTTCTTCTCTGCGTATGCTCCGCAGAGTGGCTGCACCGATCAAGCCAAGGAAGAGTTTTGGAGCCTGCTTGATGAGAAGACAGCAGAGGTACCGCCGAAAGATGTCATCATAGTCGCTGGTGACCTTAATGGGCACGTAGGTGCTGCGAAGGACGGGTACAGCTGTCATGGTGGTTTCGGATACGGGTCTCGTAACGCCGATGGTGAGCGCATTCTTGAGTATGCGGAATCGCATAATCTCACCATTGTGAACACCGTTTTCCGAAAACGCGACTCCCACCTCATCTCATACTATAGTGGGAGCTCCAAGTCTCAGATAGACTTTGTCCTTGTCAAGGATCGCGACCGAAGCATTGTCACAGACGCGAAGATCGTGCCGTATGAGACGGTCGCCCCACAGCATCGACCGCTAGTCTGCACCTTTAAGATCACCCCTCCGAGGATGCAGCAAGTTGAGCGATGCGGTGCTGCGAGAATCAAGTGGTGGCGAATGAAAGAGAAGGAAGCAGCTGTGATTATCCGCGTACGGTTACCGACAGTCACGACTGTCGACGAAACTTGGAAGAGAGCAACCGACGCGATACGCCAAGCTGCAAGGTTGGAACTCGGCATAACGAAGCCTGGGCGACGCAAGGTCGATAAGCAGACATGGCTGTGGACGGACGATGTGAAGGCAAAGGTTAGAGAGAAGAAGTCGCTCTATCACATGTTTCTCAGCGATAAAACAGCCGACAACTGGCAGAAGTATCAGAAGGCGAAGAAGGCTGCAAAGAAAGCCGTGGCTGTTGCGAAAGCCACTCATTATAGTGATGTCAACGAAAAGCTCGAGTCACGCGATGGTGAGCGGTATTTGTACCGACTTGCTAAGACCCGCCATCGCCAAACCGAGGATATTGAAAAGTTTTTTGGCATCAATGATGAGAGCGGCCATCTTCTGACAGACCGCAAAAAGGCGCTGAAGCGATGGCGTGATTACTTTGAGGAAATTTCCACTACGGAATTTCCTCACCCGGCCATCCCTTCTGTGGGTTCTGTTCACGGTCCCGTTCACAAGATCACTGTGGAGGAAACAGAAGCGGCTCTAAAGAAGATGAAGCCATGCAAGGCGACAGGACCGGATGATCTGGCAGCCGATGTTTGGAAGTCGAAGCTCTGGTATCCTGCTGAGTGGTTGGCTGAGTTCTTCAACCAGGTAGTAAAGGAGAAGAAAGTACCGGAGTGTTGGCACAACAGTACGACGATTCCGATTTGGAAGAAGAAGGGCAGTCCTGCAGACTGCTCCAATTACCGTCCGATTCGCTTGCTTTCGCACAGCATGAAGATCTTCGAGCGAATCCTCGATAGACGAATCCGTGAAATCGTCAAGCTCTCCGACAACCAGTGCGGCTTTGTGTCTGGTTGTGGGACCATTGATGCTATACACGCCGCCCGCCTCCTGGTGGAGAAGCATCGTGAGAAACAGAAGCCGGTGCATATAGCCTTTCTCGACTTGGAGAAGGCCTTCGACCGCGTACCGCGTGAGGTTATATGGTACGCCTTGCGACAACACAACGTACCTGAGGAACTCATAGAGTGGGTGCGGATACTCTACTCTTGCCCAAAGAGTAGAGTGCAAGCTGCAGCTGGAACCTCAATGGAGTTTCCCATCTCTGTTGGGGTGCACCAAGGTTCTGCGCTTTCTCCACTCCTCTTTGTTGTCGTCATGGATGCCATTACGCGAGATCTTCAGAAGCCTGTCCCATGGACATTGCTCTATGCTGATGACGTGATGCTCGCTTGCGAAGATAAAGATGACCTCGAACGGCAGGTGCAAGCGTGGTGCGACCGCCTGGCGATGTTCGGACTCAAATTGAACGTCAAGAAGACCGAGTACCTAACGACTGACGTAAACGAGTCCGGCTCCATTAAGATTAACGGTACTGAGCTTCCACGCACTGCGGTTTTTAAATACCTGGGATCAGCAATAGCGTCTGACGGCGGTCTGATGGTTGAAGTGAACTCACGAGTGAGTGCAGCTTGGTCCAAGTGGCGTTCGCTGACTGGTGTGCTCTGCGATAGGAAGATACCAGAGCACCTGAAGTCAAAGATCTACAGAACAGTCGTGCGGCCGGTAGCAATATACGGCGCTGAGTGTTGGCCTGCGACTAAGGAAGTTGAAACGCGCCTCAACGTCATGGAGACGAAGATGCTGCGCTGGACGGCTGGAGTCACGCGCATGGACCGCATAAGAAATGATGCTATTCGGCAGAAGTTCGGTGTCGCGCCGATAGCCGACAAGATGCGCGAAGCTCGATTGCGATGGTACGGCCACGTTCTGCGTGGTAAAGAAGACAGCGTCCGCAAGATTGGCCTTGAGTTGGAAGTAGCTGGAAAGCGGCCTAGAGGACGCCCGAAGCAGCGTTGGTCCGATACGTTACACAAGGACATGAAAGTAGCTGGTGTCCACCCTGATCAAGCGCAGGATCGGGAAAGGTGGCGTCGTAACACCAGAAGAGCGGACCCCGCGACGATGCGGGACAAACGCTGAAGAACAAGAAGAAGAAGAAGATTACGTGTTCTGTGCTACTATAATATTACTATAGGAACTTGAAGATTCTTTATTTGTAGATTTTCATTTATTCTATTGAACTGCCTTTCTAAATGTTGTAAGAGCTATTGAGTTTCCTAACCCTGGGTTGGAGCAATCGATCATAGGATCGTCTTGTAGATGAGTCACTTCTTAGATGAAAGCTCTGATTACAGGCGGCGGAGGGACGGCACACGATGACGAGGCATTTGAGACGGACACGCACTTCAGGACGGTCGGCTTGCCCCAACGCCTCGGTCTCCAGCTCGCGATACAGCTTCTGCTCCCATCTTGGACTCCTTTCTCCGATCCGCATCCTTCGTTCGCCTTTCTGCGGTGCTACTCAATATGTCTCCCTTAATATCGAATAAATGCTGTTTATCCTCTTGCACAGGACCTACATTATGTACAAGTTCTGAGAGGAAAGTGTTCCATAAATTGATGCTGATCTTCATCGGAACATAGTACATAAATCATACCTTTGTAATATTACTGTATTATCGTCCAAGCTAGTTTACTTATTCATTTATTGCACGCAAAGGTGCGCACAACCTTTCACACATCGTCATGCAAGTCAAAGATAGATTCAATACTGAAAAAAAGAAAAGCCAACAAAAATTAAATAAAAACATAGTTGATGGAAAAACAAAGAAAAATGAAAGAAAATTGCAGATAATATAGAAAACCGAAATACTAAACGTGTTAGAATACCTCCTCCTATGCAAATTGCCTTGCCTTCTTCCCTTAGTGCCCTCATTTTACACTTGAAAGCTGTGACATCTCAAGTGCAATGAGTAGGTGTTATAAGTAGTACCCCTATAGTTTATGTTACAAGAAATTGTAACATAAACTATAAGGAAATTTAGAAATGATATCCCATCCTGAAGCGCTTATTCACCTGGTGGAGAAATGGGTGACCAATTTGTATATCTAGACCAGAAGATATCAGTGGCAAGGGTATGGATAAGAACATGGATGGTAATGCGGAGCCAGCCCCGTCCATGCACAGACAGTGTTACTGATGCTAAGAAGTAACCTGCATCAATCTGCTACAATACCTTATTACACACGGAAGACACAAAATTTGCTGTGTAAAACATTTTTGGCTGCGAAAGAAATTGAATAGAATAGAATGAATCTGTTTTCTAAAACCCAGCCCAGCTATAGTGTGGTTATTAATATTAAACCACTCTCGAGCAACATTCCTGGCTGGTCAACACCTAAGCGTCAGGTTGTAGCCTTCCGTACTAAGACGAGACAATGCTTCTTTCAGTGACAGCCATTGTTGCTTCTATAGCAGCAGCTGGTTGACAATAAAAACCGAAACATCCTGTTGACAAACGTTTCCGAATCATTTTTGCACAAGTCTAAGCTCTCCTGCTAACCAGCTCACTCATCACCACTAACAACCCAGCCTATGGCCACAAAGTGGTGTGATAAAAGGAAATCGTCCCAGTATTAAGGCAATGGCGTGGCATCGTTTCGGGGAAAAACGTTCAATTTGCACGAGTTTTTAAAGAGCTGCAGCCTATGTAATTTCATACGACAGCAACACAAGAAAAAAGGAATAACATTATCCAGAACATGGTTGTAAAGTTTTTCTCGCCCTACACATGGTGGAAGAAAGTGTTCAAATTTGAAGGTTTGTCTAAATAATATTCATTCCTTGGACCAACATGTTGAGTTTCGTAGTTTGAGTGTAGATTATTAATATTTCAAGGAAATTCCTAGCAAAGCCCTCACAAGAGCGTGCGAGCTCCTTACTTTCTGATGGCTATTTAGTTCATAGGAGCAGCTTTTCGGCTGAATTATCCCCTGTTTTCTCCTGATGTTTTTCATAGTAGTTCTACCTGCTTAAGAATACATGTGATGGCTGAAGCCAAACTGTTTCAAATTGAGCCAAGCTCACAACAGCAGCAACTATGGACGGCATTCCTCCTTGACAATTAATTGTCTGTATCTGTTTTAGCATTAATTTCAATGAAGCTTAGCTGCCTAAGCACTGGTGGCGAGGCTACTCCTAAGCCACTCCTTGTGTGAAAAGTATTGGGGTGTCCCACACGAAATGTCGCTTCATATCGAAAAGTTAAATTCATACGAAGCAATTAAAACCAAACTTAATTCGGCAATACATGTTCCACAATTATCAACGACTTTTCTCCAACGTACACACAATGATTGGATCCCGTCTAGAAAGAAATGAGCTGTACGCGAAGCGAGCAAGTTGGTCATCCAAACCCGGATTTCGTCGTAATCAGGTAGCATTTTCCCCCCAAGGCGTGCTGCATCGGGCGGAATGTCTGGTAGTCGGACGTGGTAATGTCAGGGCTGCTAGGAGGATGAGGCAAAACGGTCCAACCAAGTTCCTCGATTTTCTGCTAAACTACTTCTGGGATATGAGACCTCGCATGAGCATGCAACAAGTTGGTAGAAGTCGCGTGAACTCGATTTGGATTTAGGTTTGGAGCAGGATTTGGGGGAAAACAACCTCTACAGCAAGATCCCGAGTTGATCCTGTCCGACAAGCTTCAACGGCAGGCTGTGAAAGGTCGTTATCCAGGATAGGCATCTATCTTCTGTGCCCTTCAAGACTTTCGTCGCCTGCGGTAAAACGTTGAAACCACCACTCGCATGTCCTTTGGAAACGACAACTTCGCCTAATGCAGCTACCAACGAACGAGGCGATTCTGCAGCGAATTTTTCAATTTTAAGTCGTAGAGCAGGTACGCGAGCACAACCATTTTGTGGTCCACTGTAGTCCGAAGCCTATAATTTCAGAAACCGATGAGGGATTAATACAGTAAAAACAGGAAATGTGAAAGATGAAACGTCGCGAAAAAAAAACTAATTCTAAGTGAGCTCACAACCGATGCTAATAACTGTGAAAAGAAGGCCACAATGTACGCGACATTCCGTGTGGGACAACCTAATATAATAATATCATCTTTATGAGGACTCAAACATAGCTCACACTTCCTTTCGACATTATACATATAGAAGATCATTAAACTTTCAAAAAATCCTGAGGCAAGGACGTTCACTCTCATTTCTGAGGTGTTCATTTTCATTCAAGATATCCAGCTTGATAAAGAAGCAGTGCACAAATAGCCGAAGTGCACTCACAAAAAATTGAGCATTTATTTTTGAAATAAAAATAATCTGCACATAAAAACAGCCGGCTTTAAAACAAATCACGTGCACATAAATTCATGATAAAACACCTGGTAATGTACAAGTACCACTAGACGGAAAAGAGGGAGAGAGAAATGAGGACGACAAAATACATGCGATAGCCCCGACAATCTTTTAAAAGCGGTCAACAGGCCGAAAGTAGCAGTAACCCATCTTATAGTATGGAACATCAAGCAGGCATAGTAGGACGTCTTTATGCATTCAGAAAATGAGAGCTCGATGATTATGTCGTCGCGAGGAGGCGAGTTAATGAGGAGGGATTGAGGAAAACGGTTAGAATAAGGCGACAGCGTAAGTACGAACACGACCACAGAACAGTCGTCGCGATTTGTTACCCGTTCGCTCGGTGAAACACCGACGACGATTCTCCGCGAAGGAGAATCGACCAGGCGATGATAGACACACATGGAGAATCACTGCGACCCTATAGATTTGAACGGCTGCATCGACGGCAGGCGCGTAAAATCGATACGGTCGCACGGGGAAAGCAGGCAGGCATCACATCACGCAAGCAACAACTGTAAACGGGATTGCTCCTTGACTACAAAAGCGACGTGAATGTGTTAACTTTGTTACCCAAGATGATCAGCCCTTTTGAACGCATAGACAAGGAGCACCGCTTAACAAAGAACCAAGCAAATTAGCCTATTAAACGTTAGTCCCAAACAATTCACAAGAAAGAGATAGATTTCTAAAACTGGCACGGAATTCTAGATGGACAGAGATGGGCTTCCAAAAATTCACAGCAAAATTTTTCCTGGATAGAGTGCACGGCATGACGTTAGAGAAAGCATCATGGTCTCAGCAGAAACGAGACCTTTTCAGGATAATAAACAGTCTATTTCTTTGGTGAAGAGCCAGCGATCAACCCTTCTTCTCAGTGATGCATCGCTTCACGATAGCTCATCTTATCGAGCTCATCGGCTATGTCTGACTTGGAATGTACACCCGAGGTGGAGTCAGACGGGGCTCCGCCGAGTTCACAGCCACCACCCGGCAAACGGGATCGCAGCAGCTGGCAGTAGGTGTCGTAGCGTTGTATCTGAAACGAATAGAGAGCCTTAGGGGTCATAGGGCATAGTAAGAATTGCGAATGGACGTTTCTAGTTCTTTATTGCCACTTCTGAGAGACTATAACAAGCACTGAATAGTCTAGGAGAAACCCACTACGTGTGTGAAGGCGCAGTTTATACAGGGTGCGCCAAAATTATGGCGACAGCACATGCGCAAACAATTTGACCTTTTATTCGGAGCATCTACTTTTTTTCGTGCTCCTATTGTTTTTATTGAGTCAATTAGTTTATGCTTATCTCAGTCAAACATAACAATAAATCGTTCTTCAAGATAGTGAAACGTTCGTGCCACCGTTCTTAAGGCTACATTCACCGTCAAGGCTTCTCGGCACGCTACATTCACCACCGTCTTGGAGTTCATCAAAGTATTATGAATAGGTCCATCAGACGCTAAGAAGATTTGGGAACCGAAGATGATAGATCCGGACGGGAAAGGCACCTATCTGTGACAACTACGGACAACATTAGGAAGGTACGTGAACGAATTCGCAGGAAGCCGGCGCGCTCGGTCCGCCGGTTGCCGGGAAAGATGGACATCATGGAGACGTCGTTGGGAAGAATTTTCTGTAAGCTGGGTCTTTAGGCCTACAAGAAGACCACGTGCACCCTCCTGCACCTTTCAACAGAACGGAGTTCCAGCTCACAGAGCAAGAATGCTGCAAGACTGGTGCAAAGGCAACTTCCCACACTTCATCAGCTTCCACGAGTGGCCAGCCAACTCTCCGGATTTGAATCCGGTGGATTACACGATCTGGCCAGCTCTAGAAGCCAAAGCCTGCGGAAAACCTTACCGCCCAGTGGATCCTTTGAAGGAAGGCGTGGGATGAGCTCAACGCGCCTTACTTGCGTGCCGCCGTCTATGCCTTTCCGAAGCGCCTCAAAGTCTGTATCGACGCCGATGGAGATATCTTCGAATCTCAATGTTGCGTATAGTTTACAACAGACTGATAAACATCGCATCGTTGGTTTCTCGAAAGTACCGTATTTTCTCTTTCGGCGAATTGAATACCTTGTCGCCATAATTTTGGCGCACCCTATATTAGGCTATGCCATAAGTACCCGCCGTTTTCTTTCATTGTGGATTTCGCCGGCGGTCTCTTGCACAGCGCTATGCAGCTTTCGAATAAGAATGATCTGCTCTATCAGAGCATGTATTGCATTTCTTTTTTCATCCTGAACTTTGTCAATTTTTAGGTCGTTAAAGTGAGAAGTGAAAAAGCGACAATCTGCGCAGTAGTTCTCTCCGCTTAGGTTTGGAATTTCTTGCGCAGTTTTTCGTAGCATTTGGAAGACAGTGTTCTGTACTACAAGAATACATGTTGGCTCTATTTGCTCATTTGTCGTTTATTGGTTTTTAGGTCATCAAATTGGGACCGCCGAAGGAGAAGATTTGTTTTTACCAACAGCTCCTGCTCTGTGGTTGGATTTTTTTGCTTGGTGTTATATGTCGTTCGGAAGGGGTGTTTGTTCAATAAGAATTTGTGTCGCGCTTAGTGGCTCATGCTGATTTCTGTCGAATATCAACAACTGAACAAGGAGAAGAAGTTGTTGGTGAAGATGGTTTTTCTCTTTTTGGAATTTTGTTGACCTGTGTAATAAACAATTACAACAAATGGCAAATTTCTGTGCTGGACATGTCACCACCATCTCCACGTAAGCCGCCGAGCACAGAACTGTGACTGCATGGCGACGAGCGACGGACGTTTCACGAAACAATGTTCTCCTCCGTTTCTCTCAGTATGACACCCCTGCGAAACGTCACGTGAGCGACGGTGCGACAACTCTTCTCGCGAAATCGGCTACGCCGCCCACCACTGCGGCGAAAGAGGATCTCGTGTGGAAACACTGTACTCTCGCCGGCATTAATGACAGTTGGCTGGGCCGTCGGCTGTCGCTTCAGTATACCAAAGACCTAAGCGGGCGCGAAGCGATGCCATGAACACTAATTGAGTAGCTTTTCAGAGAGTGGCACGGCGGGAGCACCAGAAGCACCATAGTCAGATGCGTACGCCGCAGGATAGGCTTTCTTTGGAGGGACATCATTCAGGTTTCAAACTACAGCATCCTACAGCTTCAAAGCTACAAGAAGGAACATTCTCTCTACCTCTTGAGTGAGATAGCGCTCCTTGAAGAAGAACTCTTCGACTGGTCGTCCTTTGGCCTTCAGCGGAGGCGCTTCGAGTCGAACTAGCGCCAGTTGTTCTCGCAACTCACAGGCCGACATCTCGTGTGCCTTAACGAACAAAACTGTACGTTCAAAGTCGTGCACAAACCAGACCAGTGTCAGACTTACCTTGAGCTGCTGTGCCAACGGAGCTGAACTGGGGAGTTTCGGCAGTCGAGTTCTGGAGAAGGCACCGGCCGAACAGGCTGGAGGTGGTAACGCTCTCGAGGAGAACCGAGCACAGACGAAGTTGATCTGATTCACCCAATCGTCTACCTCTGCCGCGCTTCTGCAGTGTGTGATATTGAGCAGTCTGAGGAAACACTAGCCTCGCTCCAGAGAGGCAACTCACGTCGTCTGGAACAGGAACTCTCCCAGATCAGCTGTGCGCAGTCGGAATATGTACTGCTTCTTCTTGTAGTCAGGAGCCGGCTCGGCGAACGCGTGATGCAGAAGAATCGCGTTGTTGAACATCTCGTATCTTGACGGGTGTTCGTGAAAAGGCGCGGAAAAGTGATAATCGAAGAGGTGTAGTACCTGCTCCGTTTCTTGTCGCTATCGTCCCGTCCTAAGTACAACACCAGCCCACGCAGGCGCGCATACCATTCCCTCCAACCTCGCCTGCCGAAGGGAGCTGGAAAATTAGGAGAATAAATAGCAGCACTAGAACCTTCGCGTTGGTGACTCACTTTTAGCTCCATCAGCGTCGTACACGCACTTTCGCATGATGTAGCCACACTTGTATTCAACCTGCGACTCCGGATCGACCTCCAGCATCAGCTGCTTAAATACTCATAATTGAATTGGTGGATCAAGACCATTAACAAAGAGGAAAAGCTCACCTGACGAGAAGCAAACGAACGCTTTGAGGTTGATTTTGCTGGCTTTTCGAATTTGCTGAAAAAAACTATGATACGACAGTTCCTGCAGCCCTAGATACAGGTTAGATCCTTTGCTTTCTGCAAAAATTTCGTTACGCAGGGCTTTTTAAAAGTGCATATACTGTACGAATGTCATACAAACAGTTCTCCTTATAGCTGCAGTTAATTTTCATCACTTAAGGCTCGAGCATACTTCGCTGCTGCGGCAGCAATGATAAAAGGATATCAGAGACAACAGCTCGATGATATCCTTTATCATTGCTGCCGCAGCAAAGGCAGCGAAGTGTGCTCGAACCTTTATTAGGAGAGTTCTCCTTTTTTTCATTACCAGACGTTCAGCGGCCTAGCGGCCGCCAATCGTCTGGCTGGGGCTTCGGCCTCAGACTCCGAGAATAGAACACCCTCGTCTACCCCTTCTTACTCGCGTTACAGTGAAAAGCGGGTTTCATGGGAAAGCGGGACAGTAGGGCGCAATCTTCAAAACTGCTCCTATAAAGCCTATCCACCCTCTATCGCACTTACACCCATTTATTCTCCCAAGTGCACATACTCTACGTGGCGAGGAACAGATTGTGATAATCTTGTGAGAGCTCTATACCACTAAATATCCGAAGGAATAATAATCCTCCGATTCGCGAAGTCATTCTCTCTCTCTCTCTCTCTCTCTCTCTCTCTCTCTCTCTCTCTCTCTCTCCCCCCCCCCCCCCCGTCAATACACAATACCCCTTACCCATGTGCAGGCAGAGACTGGAAAGAAAAATGTACTGAGCATCAGTCAGTAGTGAGAGTGAGAGGCATGTACACGCACACGCTCGCTTCCTTTCAAAGGTCATATGAAAATCCAACGCATGCTTCGCAATGTTTGATCTGTGGCACATCTTCTTGATCTAGACGCACGTTATACGACGTTCTTGTTGGACGTTAGTGAGAAAAAGTACTGGTCCGTCCTTAGAGGTTTCTTCCACTGATTCCCCTCCTATTACTGGTCCCACCTTCACTGGTTCCCCCTTTACCGGTCTCCCCCCCCTCACCTTAGTGATGCCCTTATTGGTCCCCTTTCACCTGCTCCCATTAATGGTCACCTTTAACGGTCCCGGCGTTACCGGTTCCCCCTTCACAGGGCCCTCACACTTCACTGGTTCCCGTCACTCCCCCTTAACTTTACTGCCTCCGCCCCTAACCTCACCTTAATGGTATTCTTTATTGGTCCCCCTTGACTGGCTCCCATTAAAGGTCCTACCCTTACCGGTATCCCCCCCCTTCACTGGTGCTCCCAGCCTTCACTGGATCCCGATTACTGGCTCCCCTTTAGTGATCTCCCATTACACGTGTTCGGAATTCGGACACCCGTTGCATGGCGCGACTAGGTGACACCTCTTTTGAACCCAGAACCCCTTACATGGAATCCGTAATACCTTTTCTGAGCCCATACACCCCTTGCATGACATGGGTGACATGTCTTCTGAACCCAGACTCCCATTACGCGACGTCGTTTACACGCCTTCTGAAACCGCACGCCTGTTGAACAGCGTCGGTGACATGTCTTCTGACCGCAGACGCCCATTACACGACATCGTTGACACCTCTTCTGAACCCAAACACCCAATGCGCGACATTGGACATGCCTTCTAAATCCGAGCGCGTGTTGCACGACGTCGGTGATATCTCTTCTAAACCCGGATGCCTGTTGAGCAACGTCGCTGGCATATCTTTTGAACTTCGAACGCCCTTTGAGCGACATCGGTGACACTTCTTCTTCTGACGGTTTCGACACGGCGTGAGTGGCACCTTGTCTGAACACGGACGCCTGCTACTCGACTTCTAGGAAAGGCTAGACGGATGAGCAGACGGACGGACGGACAACCGCTAACTCCTTTATATATAGTAGGATTGTATAATTTGATGATGGTAATCACTATATGTAATGTTATTAAAGGCCTGAGAAAGCTGTTAAGCAGCGAAAGCTCGCCAATAAAGAATATTGGAAGAGTTTCAATTGTGCCGACTATACCGAATTACGTATGAGGCTCAGGGGTATTCTACGCTTATTAGAAGAACATAAAAGTCTAAATCCTATAGCGCGTCAGGCAACGATATCTCGCGCGCGAATTGTGTAACAGAGCTCATTTACTGAGTCTTCTCGTGTATACACTAGTAGACGATTTGAATGTTCGGTATTGACGGCTTTGGCGGGAAGTCATGTATAAAAACCCGTGTCCGGCGCCACTTGGTTCATTCTTCCCTACTCCTTCGGGCCTTCATCGCCATCGTCTGCTGCTTATTCTCTGCTGTCTGCTAAACCATCTAAGCCGGGTGTGGAGATAAGAGGTGAGCCGGAGGGAGTCCACCAGTACAATTATCCTTTTCCGATACTATTTTTGCTTCATTAAAAAAAAACTAGGCGTTCATTTCCACAAGAAATCTTTCTGAGAGAATTATGTATGGAATTCGCCCTAGAACGCAGAGCGTGTGCTGGAGCTCATTTTCAGCTCTTTTCGTGTGTTCACTTGTAAACGATTTGAATGATCGGTATCGTTGACTTTGGGGAACCGTTATAAATACTCGGTTCCAGTACTACTGAATTCATTCTTCCCTACTCCTCGTGTTCTCATCATCATCATCTGCTTCTTATTCTCTGCTAAACCATATGCACCCGGTGTGGGCGATCAGAGGTGAGCCAGACGAGGCTTTCGTTTGCACAAACACCCAAGAGAAATACGTAATTCGGTCGCTCTAGGACGCAAAGTGTGTGCTAGAGCTAATTTACAGCTCTTTTCCTGTGTTCACCTGTGAAGGATTTGAGTGATGACTTGATGACTTTGGCGGGAAACCGTGTATAAATACCCGTGTCCGGTGTCGCTGGGCTCATTTTTTCTCTTCGATCGGCTCCTCATAGTCACTATCTGCTGCTGCGAAGTGACCACTTTCGCCCTTTCCAGAAGCATGCCAAAACCACAGTCTGTCTCATGCCGAAATCCCAGCCTGACGAGTCGACCTGTGTCGCGCAATTCTCGCCCAATTCCCAAACCCGAGCAGCCTGGGCTCAATAGTCACGCAAGATAAGAAGTACGTCTTCTACCTTAACCCTGCCAAGCAGCGAGTCTGGGTGAGGCTTGGTAACCTGTTACCGACCTTCGTTCGGCGGGATGCTCACGGCGAGAAGCACCTTCTGAGCTCTTGAGTCTGCGCTCATAGACCGGTATACTGGAAGCTGTTTTCCAGAAGCACGACGATGGACTCCAAGGCCATGGTGAACGAAATAGAAGAGATGGACCGGCGACTCGCACTTATTCGGTCTCAGCGCTTCAAGAAGTTCCTCCTCTTCGATAACGCCGCACCCCATCGGGCAAAAGTGGCCACGGATAACCTTCCTCAGCTGGGCTACGTTCACATGCCTCACCCACCGCATTCGCCGGACATCTCTCCATGCGACTACCACTACTTCTTGAGCCTATAGGACTTCATGGTCGAAAGGGACACAAGGACCCAAGCAGACCTCGACAACCATAACGAGCAGTGGATCAGCGCCAGGCCTAAGCAGTTCTGGAAGGATGGGATCAGGAAGTTGGCTGATCAATGGCAGCAAGGTCATTGACATTAATGGGGAATACACCCCTCAGCACCGTCTAATTGTAATAGAGTTATAAAGAGATAAAGAAATTTGTTGAAATTGCTCATTAATTTTGGCCCACCCTAATAGATGACCCCGCTTAGATCTACTCTTGGTGCGGATGATCTGAGTTGAAAAGAGGGAAGCCCGCCGATAAAAGTGCATGCCTAGTTGATATGTATTGATTGGTCTGACGCGTTCCCGCCTTCCCATGTAGGTCACATTAATCACATGTACGAAAACATTTTCAAAAAATCGCCAATAAAAGCCACTTTCTTCACGAACATACCTTGCATGGACGATTTCGTTTTCTTTGATACTATTGTACAGCGCTTTTAGTAGGTCGCGTTTATATTGTACACCAGTGTGAGCGATGTTGTTAATAAAATCTCGAATCGACATCTTCTTGCCCAGGTTCTGTCCATGTAAATCGGAATTCAACAGCAGCAGAGCACAGGTAAGCGTGTGAACGTCATCTGAAACACGTCGTGTAATTGAGAGATAAATCCAAACACTGGCAAATGAACTAACGAGGAAGGTCAAAGAGGTGGCCGTGGAGTTTCATAAAGCGACCTATATAGGGTTGTAGGACGTTGTCTGGGAAGCACCGTAGTGGTTTCCAAATTTCCTGCGGACCTCTGGGTAGGTCAAAATTGCAAAAAAACTGTAGCGCTTCAGTGCGGCCTGATAACGCAAAACTGACGCCTGAAATGACCTTGTCGGGCCCAGAAATGATGCTGTAAAACGTTTGGAGCTTCAATCATTGCTAGAACGTGAGATTTGAAAAATTCCTAATAGAGGCGAGAAAGCGCATTCAGAGGAGGCATCCATCAGGAGGCCATGACGGATCGGATGGCCGAGTGGATAACGCGGTGGACTTGCAGGAGGGTGACCAAGAGATCGATTCCGGAATTAGGGTTATGTATGTGTAGCGGCGTTTTTTATCCAATGTAGAATGGATTTTAGCCTTAGCAGGGTACCGTAGTCGCTAAAGCGGTCAAACGAGGCCGCTACGAGACACACTTCCAAGACTATTAGAAAACATAATAAAAGGATCATAAATGGAGAGCATCTAAAGAGACCTCCTCACCCGCTGGCCATTAAACCATGCCTGTCCTCAACAGGACAGGCATGGTTTAATGGCCAGCGGCGTATCTCTAATCGACGAAAGCTAGCTTGGACCCCTTGTAAGAGGTTATGGGTGGATTAGAAAAGCGAATACGGTATCCTGCTAGGGCTAAAATCCATTCTACATTGGATAAAAATGCAAAAAATGCCGCTACACATACATAACCCTAATCCCGGAACCGATCCCTTGGTCGCCCTCCTTCCTGCAAGTCCACCGCCTTATCCACTCGGCCATCCGATCCGTGATGCCATCCTGATGGATGCCTCCTCTGAATGTGCTTTCTCGCCTCTATTAGGAATCTGCCAAATCTCACGTTCTAGCAATGATTGAAGCTCCAAACGTTTTACAGGATCATTTCTGGGCACGACAAGAGTATCCCAGGTGTCAGTTTTGCGTTATCAGGCCGCACTTAAGCGCTACAGTTTTTTGCAATTTTTGACCTACCCAGAGGTCCGCAGGAAATTTGGAATCCACTATGGTGTTTTCCAGACAACGTCTTACAACCCTTTATAGGTCACTTTATGAAACTCCACGGTCAACTCTTTGACCTTCCTCGTAAGAAACAAAATCAGTCATGCTTTTGATTTTCCAGGAAGGTCGACATTCCATTGAGAGTTGATTAACCCCGTTGTTTATCATTCATTCTTACCCTAGCCATACGTGGACGGAAAGCTCGCTCGTTACGGTGACGCCATTTCGGCCCGAAAAGAGTTCTCTGTGCCCGCCCATCCCCTGCCCGCCACTTCCTTCTCTCACTCAGTCCATGAAATCTTAATCCTATAGCTCCCTCATGGTGGACTAACCTAAACTAATGGTAAGAAAGTGCCTGCAGATAGGACACCGCAATTAAATCACTCGCCTTCTGTTGAACAGTCTGGTTATTATGGTTCTTATTCTCATACTTCAGAAATATCTTCGATGAAATAGGTTATTGCCTTAAAAATCGAACGATTGACTTCTTTGGTGCCTTTCATAAAGATGCCTTCTGAGACGTTTCTTTTGAGCCAGCTGCGTCTGTCATCGTAACATCATTAATTGACGTATATAGTACGACATGGGCGCGTGGAGCGCAATCGGACCAGGTTTCACACCCGATACCAGGTTTTTGGTTCGGATTTCCTGCCCAGGCCAACCAAACCTTCCATCCCTCCGGGGTCGGTTAATTGGTAGCAGACTTGTCTGGGAAGGATAAAGCGTTGACTTGTTCATCGGCTGGCCACCGCAAGTCATTGTATGGCCAAATACGCATTCAACTCGCCTCCACGACATCCCGTAGAAGTAGAATGCGTGGCGCATCCCAAAGGGAATTGAATAACGCCGTCCTTTATCCTTTATCCTTATATAGTTCGACAATAAATGTTTAATTACCCAAGTTTGCGGTACTCTGATCTCGTCTCAAGACCCGATTGTCAACAACATTGGCGAGCTTCATACCGACGTGTTGACGATTTATTGCTTTTCAGCGCGTTCTAATGCTACTTTTTCCCACACGTACAATAGGATCTATCCTAGTCGGTAGGGGGCAACTCTAAAGTGCTCGGAAAATCATGCCACACAACTATATCCCTGAACTGAAGTAAAAGCCCTCATACTATCCAAGAGCATCTGACGCTCTCATACAAATTTAAGGTAGGGAATATAGACGTAAACCACTATATGTCCCCTTCGAATATAACAGATCCAGAGAGTGTTCATGTCATAAGCGATAGCACTATACATCACATTGTCATCGCTATTTTAAGGATACAGAACAAAGAACGGCCCTCCGAATACCCTCTTGGGATGCGCCATGCATTCTACTTCTATGGGATGTCGTGGAGACGATTTGAATGGATATTTGTCCACATGATGACCAGCCGATGAACAAGTCAGTGTTTTCTTCTTCCCAGACAAGTCCGAAACCAATTCACCGACCCCGAAAGGATGGAAGGCTTGATGGCCTGGGTGGGAAATCCGAACCAGGAACCTGTTATCAGGTGCAGGCGACAACCGGCGCTTCCTCCGACTGCGCCCATTTTAAGGAAAAAGTGGAAAAATCAGGAAACAAGCAACTCACCGACGCTATTAAAGAGGCTGGGATCGCTTTGATGGTACCGAGCCGAGAAGAATCGCAGAAGACGTTCTCGTTCCGCCGAATCTCCGCGAAGCTCAACCCTGTGAAAAGCTCATCCTTACTCACATGAGGACGAACTGCCAATTGGAGCTAATTGGACTGAACGGCTGAACTTCGTACCTCGACAAGAACTCTCGCAACGCTGCATCTATCCGCAGACTGGTGAACACGAACATCTCCAGGTACTTTGTCGTGACCATCGCCGAGAATTCGGACCTTAAATTCAACATCTCCTATATCTACATCATTTGGGCTGAGAAACCCTGGACAGAACATATCTTCTAGAGCGTCTGAATCCAGGCAAAGCCACCGATACCTGTCGTTAAGCCGCTCGGCTACGTCGGCCTTTGTGCAGCCTTCCAGCCTGAATAGCCTCGCAGCCTCACGAGCCGCTTCTCGCTCCTCTTCAATGGGACACTGAGAGTCGCCTGCTCCCATTGTGCCATTCGACGGGAACGAGCCGAAGACCTCCGTCCCACCTGAATTGATACAACTCGCTTTCATAGTTAGGGTGTACCATTACTATACCGGCCGTATCTTTTGGTCTCTCGGAGGGCAAAGCGCAAAAAACGCCCTTTCTGCTGCTTTTTGATAGCGTTCTTCAAAGCGCCTGGTTCGAAAAAATCCTGTATTTGGAGTCAGCATCGATAGATTTATCCGATAAAATAAAATAAAAAACGCCCAGTAAATATTTAAAATGTTGACACGACGACCTATACCCAGAATGCGGCCTTTGCTTGTAATTATCCCCCACGAGAAAGGGGATGATGATCTGCTGCACTGATTGGAATATAGCTTATCGAATCAACACTTTAAAACATTTACTGGGCGTTTTTTACTTCATCGGACAGATCATTCGATTTTGGTTCCAAGTATCGAATTTATTTTCAAAACTACGCGAGTTGAGAAACACTATTAAATCGATGAAAAAAAAACGTTTTTTGCGCTTTTAGGCCCAACGATCAAAAGATAGGTCTGGCACTGTGTACGAGACAGTCATTGCAATGCTTACGAACCCAACACGCTCGGGCTATCTTGAATGCGCCGAGCACTCCTATGTCGTATATGTGCTATGTAAGGCATTTGCCGCGTCTAAACCTCTAAAGAAAGGTCCCCAAAAGCGTCGAAGTGACGAGAACACGGACTCCAAAGAAGGGAGTTCGTGGTCTCGTCACTTTGATGCCCTAACAATGTCCTTTGTTCAAAATCTTTCGGAGATAACTTAAGGAATAAGCAGCCGTAATGCAGGAACTCTGCCGGATAACTATGCCAAAGTGAATAGCTAATGACGCCTTCGAAATCCAATTGAACATCTTCGAAATCAAAATGAGTTTCTTCCATATTAAAATAGGAAATCTTCGAAACCCCCAATAAGTGTTTAAACACACAGTGCCCAGCGTTTTAGCAGTGTTTAAAAATTCATAACATTTCTATTTGAAAAAATAACGAACTAAAATTCGTTTCGAATCACAGAAAGGCAGCTGTCATTTAGTGTATGAAAGAAGAGATCCCGCCACAGGCTCGACAAAATCGCCACAATTTTTAATTGATTGATAAATGCCTTCTACCTGGAAAGTCTTTGTGAGAATATCTGTGATTGCTTTCTTGCCACTGTCCTTGCTGTATCAATTACTTCTGTACTACTACACGCAAACGGAAACGTTTTGCTATTAATCAAATGAAACCGCGACCATCCAGCCGAGAGCGTGGCGCGATATCTTCTTTTGACACACTAAATGACTGCTGCTTTTCGAAGTTTCAGAACAAAATTTAATCCATTATTTTTGCTACAGTAAAAAATTTCAAACCGAGTATTTACCTACTGGGGCAAGTGTATTTTAAAGATTCTAAGAAGTCATGCAAAAATTTTCCTTAACAAAAATTATTCTAACCGTCAGGAAGAGTCTATTTCAAACCCTAAGACGTTCGTTTTGATTTGGAAGATTTCCTTAGAAGAGTGTCCAATTTGACGTGAAAATGGTATATATTTATTTAATAAATTTAATGTATTTATTTAAATATATTGAAAATATATTATATATTTTGTATATATTTTAGTTTGAAATCAAAACGTACACCTAAATTAGACATTCCTTTAGGTAGAAATAAGGTTTCCATTTTAAAAAACTTAGCACAGCTGTGTGAATATCTATGGATCAGCTGTCCCGAAAAAGGTTTAAAAGGATAAAGGAGGCGTTACTCAATCCCTTTTTTCATACGAACGTTTTTTGTTGCATAGCTTTTTCCCAGTGCTTAAGTAAAAAAAACAGCGGAAAAACAACAAAAGTAAACAACTTTCAAAAAAAACTGAAAGAAGGAACAAATAAAAGAACTCGCAAACAATGTAGAGAGGCAAAATAATAAAATGTGTTTGAATATCTTCGTTAAAGGACAAGGATAAAGGGAAGGACGGCGCTACTCAATCCTTTTTGAGTTGCGCCACGCACTCCACTTCTAGGGGTTGTCGTGGAGGCGACATGAATGCGTATTTGACCATACAATGACTTGCGGCGGTCAGTCGATGAACAAGTCAGCGCTTTATCCTTCCCAGACACGTCTTGTACCAATTCACGTGAAAATCCGAACCAGTAACTTAGTGCATTAAAAGAGCAGATCACGCTATGCACTCGAAAAGCTCGTCGAGGTTTTTGATTGGTAGTGTAAGTGCCACTTACATGAGCCGTCAAAGTGAGGATATGTGTGTTCTTTACAATTGATTTTGTTGTATTGTTTGATAGTGCATGCAACACCAAACCCATGCACACACAAATTCTCCTATCAATCAACAAAAATCGCGACGTCTTAGATGAGGGCATGGCGCAATCTCTTGTTTGGAACTAAGAAATGGAGATTACAAGCTTTAAATCATTTGTTCTTAAAACATTTTCTAAAATTTCAAACAATAGTCCACTTATTGGGTGTAAAGAAGAGATAAAAGACGGGCTACTCAATCCTTTTTGGGATGCGCCACGCATTCTACTTCTACGGAATGTTGTGGAGGCGATTTGAATGCGTATTTGGCCATACAATGACTTGCGGTGGCCAGCCGATGAACAAGTCAGCGCTTTATCCTTCCCAGAGCAGTCTGATACCAATTCACCGACCCCAGAGGGTTGGAAGGCTTGGTTAGCCTGGGCGGGAAATCCGAACCACGAACCTGGTATCGGGTGCACGCGACAGCCGGCGCCTCCTCCGACTGCGCTTCACGACCCCCCCCCCCGAAAAAAATTAAAGTGGTTGAAATTATATCTAAAAAATAAGAAAAAGAATAGTTCACAGTTATTTTAAAGAGACAAAAATGTTAGAAGTAATTTTTAAGTAATGTAATTCCTGAGCGCCCTAAAGGAGTCCAGGGCACGGAAGATTCCATAGCCTTGTTAATTAGTGCGTAATTTCGCGATTTTTTCCGTAGTCAATTGAAAATTGCCATGTGCAAAAAACACACTTCTTAAGGCACAGCAGTAAAATAAAATAAAAATTTAATAATCACAGTATTCACCTAGGGAATGCGAATTATAAAATTTTGGAAACGTATCTAATTTTCAAATCGAACATTTATCTTAAGCGTTTCAGAGAAACTGTATCTATTAGGTTGTCCCATAAGTCCCCGCCGTTTTTTTTTTCAACGATTCACTGCAGATTTCGCCGGCGGTCTCATGCATAGCGCTGCATAGCGTTCGAAAGAGAATGATTTGCTCTATCAGAACATGCATTGCATTTCTTTTTCATCATGAATTTTATCAATTTTTAGGTCGTTGAAGTGAAAAGTGAAAAAGTGAAAAAGTAGCCATTTGCGCATTTGTTCCCTCCGCTTAGATTTGTAGTTTTTTGCGCAGTTTTTCATAGCATTTGGAAGATAATGTTCTGTACTACAAGAGTGCGTGTTGGCGCTATTTTCTCACTTGTCCTTTATTGATTTTTAGGTCACAAATTGGGAATTCCGACTTTCCCGTCCGAATTATTACCAAAACTCCGATTATGTGGTTGGACTTTTTTGCTTGATGTTATATGTCGTTTGGAAGAGGATGTCTTGCTCAGTAAGAATTTGTGTCGCGTTTATTGGCTCACGCTGATTTCTGTCGAATATCAACAACTGAAGAAGGAGAAGGAGTTGTTGGTGAAGGCGATTTTTCTCTTTTTGGCATTTTGTTGATATTCAATAGAAATCAATAAAGGCGACACATATTCTTATAGAGCAAGACATCCTCTTTCGAATGACATATAACACCATCCCAAAAAGTCCAACCACAGAGCAGGAGCTGTCGGCAAAATAACCATCCTCCTTCGGACGTCCCAATTTGATGACCTAAAAATCAATAAAGGACAAATGAGCAAATAGCACTAACACATATTCTTGTAGTACAGAACATTGTCTTCCAAGTGCTGTAAAAAACTGCGCAAAAAGTTCCAAACCTAAGCGGAGAGAACAAGTGCACAAATGGCTACTTTTTCACTTTTTCACTTTTCACTTGAACGACCTAAAAATTGACAAAATTCAGGATGAAAAAAGAAACGCAATACATGTTCTGATAGAGCAAGTCATTCTCTTTCGAAGGCTATGCAGCGCTATGCAAGAGACGGCCGGCGAAATCTGCAGTGAATCGTTGAAAAAAACGGCGAAGACTTATGGGACAACTTAATAATTTGGAGAATTTTGACTCGTAAGTTGTTCACCTTGATTATAGAATTGCCTAGTTCCCTTTAAAAATTTGAAAAAAAACTTAATTTGCTCTGAAAGACGTGCAGTTTCCACGGAAAGGTTTCCAGTTAGACGTAGAAGGTACATGAAACCTTTCTCCTGATCTTTTCATATCAAACACACGAATACAAATAACTGTGCCTTCGAAAAAAATTCAATGATTTTTCTGATAAAATTTTTCGTTAAAGAACTTTAACCGTTAGAGTTCAAAGCCAGTCCTGATGAAAAGCGCAAAAAGCAAAAATGAATGGTAGCGAACGCAGAGTGCGAGCGCGCTGTAACGCTGTAACAAAGATTGTCTCGCTCACAGCTCTGGCTGACCAGCGAGTTAGATATTGACCCGATTCCTAGCCACTGAATCAGAGTTTAGCCCTATGTTTGACCTCTTCATAAGTGGCTTCGTCGCAGGATCGTCTAATAACCAGGCGAGGGACGCAAACTCTTGCTCTGAGCATAAACAAACGTACCATTCGGATGTCGACGAGCGTTGGAGAATCGCAGATGAGTCGGACTCGTCGACGCTGATACGGATGGCGCACAGTTGATGGCATTCACAGTGACCGTTGAGTGTTTTGTTGGAGAGTCGGCGGTGGACTAAACGACTAGAACTTTCAGACCAGCTGCACAGCTCCTCAAAGAGCAGTTTCCCTCGATAATAAGTATTGGTGCAACTATTTGGACTTGGAAATGAGATCATAGAATAACCACTAAGCTTTACAATGAAAGACTCTTTTAACTTATCCAGAGGAGCCCAGCTTCCGTCGTCCCTGACTCCATATCCAGAGGTTTTCGAATCTATCCTAATCGGAGGGGGCCGGTAGTGATTTTCGAGCTAATGTCAAAAAAGCTACGATCTATGCAGAAAAGTGAACCTTAGCGTTGACTACATATGTACTTACCAGGAGACTATCTAAAAGGTAGGTCGGAACGGCCTAAGTGTTGCATATGAGCAGAATGGCATCCTTCTGGGAAACAAAAAAAGCAAATATCTCGACCCCATTACAACTCTGCGCAGAGTTAGGGACGACGGGAACTGGGCGTTGGCGGCGTTACCCCTCTGCCTGCACGCGGAGGCGGGCCCACGTTGGTTGAAAACAGCAAATGTGGGGATTACACTGCCCTCTACCCACTGCGCCACCGCCGCTCACTCGTCGTCGCTACTTCCAGCCAACTTGAGCCCCCTCCGCGTGCAGGCAGAGGCTTAATGCCACCAACGGCCCAACCTCCGCCGCCCCTAACTCTGCGCAGAGTTGTATTGGGGTTGAGATATTTGCATTTTGTTGTTCTCCAGAGAGAGGCGATTCTGCCCATATACAACACTTTGGCCGTTTCGATCTACCCTTGAGATGGTCTCTGGTTAGCCACACCTTCTCATTGTGCTATAGATGCCACAATGTTCAGGTGTAAAACAAGGGCACTGCAAGGGAAAATGACCAACGGATTTCTATTGCTTTAGAACAGGACTATTTAAAGCACGCTCTTTTACTAGGGGGGGGGGGGGGGTAGATAAAGAGACTCTCCATTTCGTGCCATATCTTGTGACTGGAGTCCTGTCTAATGCTTCTCGTATTTGTACGTTTGTTTGCTACCTACTGAAGGCCAGTTGAGAAGTTACCACTTCCGCCCTTTTCAGAAGCATGCCGAAACTCCAGTCTGACGAGTCGATCTGTGTTGCGCAAATCTCGCCCAATCCCCAACCCCGAGCAGCCTGGCTCAATATTCGCGCAATATAAGAAGTACGTCTTCTACCTTAACCCTGCCAAGCAGCGAGTCTGGTGACCTGTTACCGACCTTCGTTCGGCGGGATGTTCACGGCGAGAAGCACCTTCTGAGCTTTTGAGTCTGCGCCCATGGACTGGTTTACTGGAAGCTGTTTTCCAAAACCACGGCGACGTAGTCCAAGAGCATGGTGGACGAAATGGAAAAGATGGGCCGGCGACCGATACACCCCATCCGATAAAAGTGACCATGGATATGCTTGCTCAGCTGGGGTACGATCAAATGCCTCACCCTCCGTATTCGCCGGGCATCTCTCCATGCGACTACCACTACTTCTCGACCCTACAGGACTTCATGGTCGGAAGGGACACAAGCACCCAAGCAGACCTTGAAAACCATATGAAGCAGTGGATCAACACCAGGCCTAAAGCAGTTCTGGGAGGATGGGATCAGGAAGTTGGCTGATCGATGGCAGCAAATCATTGGGCAGTCAACTCACAGTTGTAACTGAGTTGTAATTGAGTTATAAAGATTTACAGAAAGTTGTCGAAATTGTCTCATCACTTCCTTCCCCCTAATAGTGCTCCACCTTTCTCCATTGTTTGCGAATTCTTTTGATTTGTTTCTTCCTCGTTATCTTTTTTTAGAAAGTTGGGTACATGTGGCGAAGACGGGCAGCATCTGGAGGTGAGAGTGCGCCAGCCAATCATAACCAAGCAGAATACCGAAAGACTACACCTCAGCCAATTCGGGTGCTCACCGTCGACAAGCCCTCTTCGAATGGCATACAAATTTGATGCGATCTGATTGGTTGCCCCGTTTCCAACCTTCACTCAATGCTGCTCATTTTCGCGGTATGCACCGCAAATTGTTTACTTTTTGTTGTTTTTCCACTGTTTTCTGACAGTACTGGATCTGTTTTTATACCAAGTTGACGATGTGTTCAAGGTTCTGCGTACCTTTGAGTGCAATAAATTAATAAATTAATTCTAACAATATCGCGTATTTGCAGCCTTCACTATCAGATCTTCCTTGCTGGTAGAACCTTCACAAATCAGCGACACGCAAATACAGCTTTTCTCGAAGTTGTTGCATCTCGCCCACCCAGTTTTTTTAGTTGATGGAATATTAGTTAACCGGTGTCGCGTTGGAGCAGGTGTGCTGATTCGAACGGTGCTTATTTTGACTGAATATGGTGCGTAAGAAGACAGTTGTGATCGTTTGAAGTGGACCAGTCAAATCCGCCAAAACTTTTCGGCCAACCTAATAGCATAACAACTCGAGCAATGGTGTAATTGAGCGGTCAATACAAGCGGCTATGCCAGTGGAATCATCCCAGGAGAACCTAGCTATCTTATAGAGGCATACCCATAGAAGGATAAGCAACATTCTAGCAATAGAAGCGATTAGTTGGTAAAACTGTCAAGGTAGCACCTATCTAAACACATAGGAGAAGCACAGCTGAACTCACAATGACAAACGTGTCTGTGCTGCCGACCTTCTTGGAGAGTTGAGGATTCGAGAACGCGGACTTGTAGTAGGATGAGTGCATTGACGATTCCATGATTCCACCACGGCCAGCTGTCGACGGTTGTTCACCGTCATTCGGCACCGAATCTGCAACAGGCCTTCTTCATTCACAAAGTATGTCGATTGGGCATCAAGCAGTTGCATGATTCTCAAGTGAATTGATTTCTGATTTTTGACATCTAGACAAAGCGAATTGGAGACCCCTCTGTCCAAGCTGAACTTTTCCAAACCAAAATGATCAACTTCTAGATTAACGAAGACACGCGACAAGAAGGTGAAAATAAAATAACCTAGCAAAAATTGCTGTTAGTTTGAGGAAATTTATAATTGGTCAATTTTCAAATCAAACTGAACACTTATCACGTCGAATTGAACACTTTTCAAATCAAATTGGCACTTTTCACGTCGAATTGGACACGATCCAAATCAGACTGGTCACCTTTCAAATCGAATTGGAATCAATAAGTACTCTAAGCTTGCCTAAGACACTTGAAATCAAAGCGAACTCTTCCAGTTTGAAATGAGCTTCTTCTACATTAAACTAGAAACCCCCCAAAAGGATTAGAATAATTTTTAGTTTAAGGAAAATTTTGTATAACTTTCTTTGAAGTTTCAATTCACCTACCCTATAAGTGCACACATTGCTTGAAATTTTATTCTAAAAAATTATTTTCTTAGGAAAAATAATGGTTGAAGGCTGGTTTTTAAAAGCAGGAAGGCGGCCTTTTTTAGTGCCAAGTGATAGACTGCGCCATGCCTTCTTATAAAACGACGCGATTTTTATTCAACTGATAGTAGCATTTGGATCTATCCTAGTCTGGGGGGCCACATAGCTAAAAAGTATGTAATAAATCGACTTGAGACTTATCGGCCCCTGCAGAACAAAATAGAATCTAAACTAGAAAAATTCACAAAAAAATTCCAATTGTTTTCGCCGCGGTTGTAGGCGGGTGAAGTTATGTGCGCTCCTCACCATGTTAGATCCTGATTATAACATGTCAGACGGTGGTAGCACGCGGCAAGCATCCACTGCGTTTCTGTTTGCCCGCTGAGACGGTTGTAAAACCGCGGCGATTTTTTTTGTTTGTCTGTTCGTTTTTTTGTTTCGTTTAGGTCCTATCTTCTCCTGCAGGAGCTGGTCGGTAAGTTCAATCGATTTATTACATGCTTTTTAGGGTTCAATCCCAATGAGGGGGGGGGTCAATCCACACTCACGTCGAAACACTACATAGAGGTGAATACTTGTAACATATCATGTCTACCTGAACCCCTACTGTGGCTACTGCAGTCTTCCTCCTGAAATAAAGAGGAAATTTAGACGAAAAAACGCCGGACGAAAAGGCGAGAAAAAGGCGCGTCGACAGGTTCACCGTGGCGATACGTACAGGGAGAGCCGTACAGTGGCCGTGGGTCCATATGTGGAGCCTGCAGGCGTGGGTCGACACGTGGAGTCCGCAGACATCCCTGTACGTATCGCTACTGTGAACCTGTCGACGCGCACACATACGTTCCGGCCCGAGGCTGCCGTGCCCCCCCCCCCCTCATTGGGATTGAACCCTTTTTAGTTATGTGCTCCCCCCCCTCCGGACTAGGATAGATCCCAGAATTTCTGTTCGCATGGAGCTTGACACCTGTTCACGATACAACAAAAACAACTGTAAAGAACACACGTATCCTCACCTTGATGGTTCATGTAAGTACCACCATCAATCAAACAAAATTGCGGCGTGCGTTTTGAGTGCATGGCGCGATTAGATATTTTAGTGCGATACATACATGATTCTTTACGGTGCTTTAAGATGAGCTTCAATTGATTTTTTTCTCTGAAAATAAAAATTTTATAAAATTTTTGCCCTTATTGGGGCAGATAAACTAAAAAAAACTTCAAAAAAGTTAAACAAAGTTTCCTTGAACAGAAAAATAAAGATCTTGATGTTGCGTTCGATCAAGCAACGCCGGTGGTGTAATGGCGTAGAGCATTCCCGTCCGGTCAGAGGGAGGTGCGGGTTCGACTCCCGCCTGGCGCTAGAAGTTTTGATCGCAACAAAACATCGTTGTAACAGCTTACATCCTCGGTACCAGCTAATTGAGGCTTAAAGAAACTGATTTGAATAAAAATCTTATTGATTCTGCGGTTTACCCTGCTTGAAGATCAATCAGACTTGTAAAATTCGCTTTGATTTAGAAAGTCGTAGACTAGTATAGAAAAGCCTTAAACTTAGCTTGAAAGAGTGTCCAATTTGATCTGAAAAATGTCCAGTTTGATTTGAGAAGTGTCCAATTAGACGTGAAAATGCATGCATCCGGGGGCAGATTCAACAACCGGTCACCGGCCGGTAACGGTGAAAAGTACCGCCAAACCTGGTGCTGACGAATCTCATATCTGGGGGTTTGGCGGTATTTTCACCGTCACCGGCCGGTAAGCGGTTAATGAATCTGGTCCTAGAAGGTATTGTTGTTTGGTAGGGAACGACGTACGCAATTGGCATTTCAAGGTTGCCCCTTCCCGACTAGGATACATTCGAAATTTAAAGTATCCAGGGACAAAGCAGATGGGTAGGAACGACGACTGAGTGACGAGTGTTTTCAAGAAGCTCTTCGAAGGAAGATTCAGTCGGGTGTCGCGAAACATGCGATTCTTCCGCGGTCATTTATATCGTTCCCAAGTCCCCTCGGACGAAACCAGTCAGAAACGACCTCGATCCTCTCGAAAAACACCTCACCACCTTTGGAAATGGGAACGTTGGCGGAAATTGAACTAATGAGGAGACTGCGGCGGACGACTACATTCCTGTGACGCGTTCGAGATGACAGCTAGATTTTCTCTAGAAAGTTCGTCCACTGTCGGATCGACACCACTGGAATGCGCCATATACTTCACTGATACTGGATTGAAGGACCCAATGGCTTAATCCAGTCAAATTTTTACTCAAACTCCAGTTTCCCATTAAACTAGAAAGTCATTGTCACTCCCTGTGAAGGATTCACGATTAACATAAGATTAGAAATAAGGCTAAAACATGGAGGGCCATCGATGGATTGTATGCTCTATCGCTACGTAATCTAAGCGAGAAGTCGTCTCGCTTGAAGGATTTTGCGCTCCATTTCGATCGCAGCGCGCGTCTCTGAGCTCTCCTCCTTCTCCGGACTATTTCGCGGTGTCCCCTGATTTTCAGGGATTTCGCCCTAATCAGCGCTTCCAGCCCCGTTCTTGGGCTTGCAGGCAGTGTAGCGACTGTGCGCGTACGGGGCGGTTGGTCTGAGGGGGCGTTTCGTTCTGCGCGTAGTATGTGTCGTGGTCTCTCCCTTCGTACTCCTTGCGCGTGTCTGTTTTAGGCTTATTGTGTGCATAGTGTGTTGTTTCATGATTTTCATGTAATCTTTTGTGTGTTCCTCCATATCGTAGTGTTGTATTCGGTTTTGTATTGTTACCTTACTTCGTTATCCTTCATGTATCTTGTTTATGCCTTGCCATATCTTCACATTTGGGTAGTCTTGTCATATCCATAGTCTTGTGTATTTACTATGTCACTTAGCCTCTTTCCAGGGTCTTATTGATATCGTTGCTACCCATATTTAGTATCATATTGTTTCAATTCATGTTTCGCGTAGTTGCGGTTATGTTACTCTATGTTCATCCCCACATTTCTTCATGTTATGGTCTCGTATCACTGTATTGCTATAACGCCGATGCTTTTAATGTCTTGCTTCGTTAGTCGTATGCGTGATAGTTGTGTTTATTAAAATAAAGGTTTAATTACCCAAGTTCGAGGTGATCTCCATCGCGATCGGTCGCATCATTTATCTTATTACCGCGTGGCAGTGCATTTCATGTGGTTGGAGTCACTTCAATCTATACTATTTTATGCCAAATTTATTTATTTATGTACATGTCGCGAAAGTGGACAGCATTAGACTATGGGAATGCGCCATACAATCATCTCAGGCCAATGGCGTACCATTCAGAGAAGAAGTCAGCATCCTGATTGGCTTATGTGTTTACAGTCGTTGCTCTGCTCGACTGTGATTAGATGACGGGTTTTCAACTCTAAGTGCTGCCCACTTTCGCCACCTGGACCTTTATTTATTTTATACATCAAAAAGACGTGCTCAAAATTCAGGAGAAAGGAAAGACAAACAACAAGTCATGTGCAAGAAATGGAAATATAGAAAAGAGCTGGTGGAAATAACAACAACAACAATAAATTGAACACTTTTCAAATCAAATCGGTCACTCTTTTAAATAAGCTTCTCACTTTTAAAATCAAATTTTAAAAAAATTGAAAAAAGCCTGTTCCAGATTAAGTTATACACACGCCGAAAATGTGAGAACTTTCATTTTATTCATCTATTTTTATATTACAAGTTTGATATTATACATTTTCATATTATTATTTTCATTTTATTTTTATATTTTTTATTTCATTTTTAATTTTTGTTCAAAAAAATTTGCCTAAATTTCCCTTATTTTTTTATTCACTTGGCGTAATACATTTAGTAAGCACACTATTTGAAATTTAGAAAAAAATGTCGAGGAAAATTGATAGATTTAAAGCTCGTTTTAAAGTGTGGGAAAGCAGCAGTGCTCTAGTGTTAAAGAAAGAGATCGCGCCATGCACACGTTTACGAAGTCGCGTTTTTCATTTGATTGATAGCAAAAAAAGCAAAACACACTTGTTAACGGTAAATTAAAAATAAATATAGAAAACACACGTATAAATATAGAAAACACACGACCTCGTTATTTCAGGTAAACTGCATTTACACTACTGTCAATCAAAATGGAAATCACGACGAGCAAGACGTGTGCAAGGCGTGATTTCTTTTAAGCACGCCAAAAAATTGCTACTTTTTGTAGTCTTTTTATAAAAAGATTAAAAAGCATTTTTCTTAGAAAATTCATTTGCACTCTAGAACAAGCTCCAAACCACAATATTTTTCCTTGAAAAACAAAAATTCTAAAAAATTGCAAAAAGTGAGTGAATTTATTGCTGGAGGTGTACTGAAATATATCGAGGAAATTCGTACAAAATTTTTCTTGGACAAGAAGTTATTGCAACGTTCTTGGAAATTTGATAAGAAAGCCGCCCAATGTGACTTGAAAATACATAAAAAACTGTAAAACGAAATAATTTTTGAAAATAATTAAATTGTAAAAAATAAGGTTAAAAATTAAATTGAATATATCTAAAAATCAGATTCGGAGCTGAACAGTTTCTTATAGTCAGTTACTGAACAACACTCACCGGCTTTCGCAGGGGACGTGTTGCAGCTGACAGATGTCGTCGTCGTCATCGTAGTCGTCGTCGCTCGCGATGGCGAGCTTTCCAACGTGGGCGCTGGCAGGCCGATCGACGATGGCGAGCCGCTCGAAAGCTCGCCTGGAGAATGACGCTCCGCAACCGGATCCGGACAGGAAACCTGTAACAGTTATTGGCTAGGTTGACTTTTAGGCCATTTATTTTGCAAAAATGTCCTAGATGGCAAGCTTTACATATATTGAAATCGCAGTTCATGTCCTTAAAGAAATTCCAGCGCAAATTGTGACAAAATGTTGTTTGCTTGGTTGTCAAATTGATTTGCAATTTTTTCTGGATGCTCCTACGTGCTGATCGATGGTCGCTATATTTCAAAAAAAAAAATACAGACACAGAGCTACGTCCAGAATAAAGGTAAAGATGCAGTGCGTGGCACATGCTGGGCCCGGATTCATCAACAATTAAAGCCGTGGGTATGCGGGGGGTATAAGGGAAAATGATAAGATAAGAGTCAGGTAAAAGATAAGGTAGGAGCTAGAGACGCAAGCTTCATCGTGGTCTACCCCTCTATACCCGCGGGTTAGTCGTTGATGAACCCGTCCCCGGCATTCACCGAGGCGCACAGAGGAGAAGCGCCGCTGTCACCCGCGGCGCGACAATCGTCTTGGCCCACTTATTTCGGGATGCAGTAAATTAATACTAACCACTCCATCTATATATTAGGTTGGCAACTAATTTCGTGGACACTCAAGAATCTTCAGCAAAAGTCTTTATTAACAAATAACTAATACATTAAAATAAGATCCCTCGGAACGCAGAAGTGCTTCTCATATATCGGGTAGCTGGTCTAATCCCACGGCCATAGAGTTATTGTGCATTTAAGGCCAAGAATCTTTGGAGGTGCATTTTGACCCGGTCCACATTATTAAATCGTCTTCCAACCAAGAAGTACTGCACCGAACTAAAAATGTGGTAGTCGCTCGGCGCAAGGTCTGGGCTGTAAGGTGGATGAGTTTGACGCTCCCAGACAAGGTCTTCTATTTTTTTGAGGCGTCCGGTTCGCTACGTTCCCTCCGTTTGGTGGTGTCAAGAAGGTACTAACTTCTGGGAGCTCGTCAAGAACGGTTCCGGCATTAATGCTGTAATCTACTCTTCTCAACCTGGCCGTGCGTAGGCTGAACTCCGCTGGATTCGGTTCAGACAGATTTTCAGGAGCGGAATTATCTATCAGCAAGATAACGTCAGATCACACATCACGAATCGGGAGCTTCAAAAAATCGAAGACCTTGGCTGGGAGCGTCTAACTCACCCACCTTACAGCACAGGCTGTGCGCCAAATGAGCAGCCCCTTTATAGCACGCTGCAGCACTTCTTGGTTGGAGGACGATTTATAAATGTGAACCATGTCAAAATGCACCTCCAAGGATTCTTGGCTTCAAAAGCACAAGAGTTCTACAGCTGTGGGATGCGCCAGGTAGCTGATAAATGGGAAGCAGTCCCGCGTTCCAACAGATCTTCCTTTGGTTGAAAACTGTTATTTGTTATTTGTTTATGAACACTTTTGTTGAAGGCGCTTGAGAGTCCACGAAATTAGTTGCCAACCTAATAGAATAACGGAAGAAACGTGTAGAACAGCAAAGGAACGAGACAGAAGAGCCCACCTGTCGCTGAGCACTCACAGCTTCGGGCTGACTTCGTGACGTCGGAATCCGACTGGTGCGCATACTTCGACGAACCGACGGGAACTCAGCCAACTGCGGTGGACGTGGACGCTGCTGCTCTAGAATCTGAGTCGACGGCGGCAATTGATCGCGGGCAACCTGTAAGTCGACAATTCTAATCGATATTCGCAGTGAGTGCAACTGTCAATAACAGTTTCAGTTTCTGTATTTTGCTGTCATTGCCCTCTTATTTAAAATATGGGATATGGTGGGATCATTCGTGAAAACAAAAAGCATGAAAATAAAATATAACGCAATCAAATAAAACAAAAAATAAGGAAATCGTGATAAAAAAAAATAGAATAAACGAACAGAAACTAATCGACTATCGTGAAAGCGATGAGCGCAAGTTCTTGAAGAGCAGTGAAATGTAAAGGATAAAGGCTCTCCGAGCAGATTAGAATAATTTTTTCTCCAATAAAACTTAGCATATCTTTCGTTGGAATTTTTTAACTTCACCTGTTCAGTAAGTGGGCATTATTTGTGCCTTCATAAAAACTATGTTTTTTTTTTCGAGGAAAATAATGTCGTAAGGCTTAATATATTAGGTTGTCCCATAAGTCCTTGCCGTTTTTTCAACGATTCACTGCAGATTTCGCCGGCTGTCTCTTGCATAGCGCTATACAGCTTTCGAAAGAGAATGATTTGCTCCATCAGAGCATGTATAGCGTTACTTTTTCCATCTTGAATTTTGTAAATTCTTAGGTTGTTAAAGTGAAAAGTGGAAAGTGAAAAAGTAGCCATTTGCGACCTTGTTCTCTCCGCTTAGGATTGTATTTTTTGCGCAGTTTTTTACAGCATTTGGAAGACACTGTTATGTACTACAAGAATACGTGTTGGTCCTATTTGCTCATTTGTCATTTATTGATTTTTAGGTCATCAAATTGGGACGTCGGACTTTTCCGTCCGAATTTTTACCGACAGCTCCTGCTCTATGGTAGGACTTTTTGCTTGGTGTTATATGTCGTTCGAAAGAGGATTTCTTGTTCAATAAGAATTTGTGTCGCATTTATTGGCTCATGCTGATTTCTGTCGAATATCAATAAAATTCCAGAAAGAGAAAAATCATCTTCACCAACAACTTCTCCTTGTTCAGTTGTTGATATTCGACAGAAATCAGCATGAGCCAATAAACACGACACAAATTCTTACTGAGCAAGACATCCTCTTCCAAACGACATATGACACTAAGCAAAAACTCCTACCATAGAGCAGGAGCTGTCGGTAAAAATTCGGACGGAAAAGTCCGTCCCAATTTGATGCCCTAAAAATCAATCACGGACAATTGAGCAAATAGGACCAACACGTATTCTTGTAGTACATAACAGTGTCTTCCAAATGCTGTAAAAAACTGCGCAAAAAATACAAACCTAAGCGGAGAGAACAAGTTCGCAAATGGCTACTTTTTCACTTTTCACTTTTCACTTTAACAACCTAAGAATTTACAAAATTCAGGATGAAAAAAGTAACGCTATGCATGCTCTGATGGAGCAAATCATTCTCTTTCGAAAGCTGTATAGCGCTATGCAAGGAACCGCCGGTGAAATCCGCAATGAATCGTTGAAAAAAACGGCGGGGACTTGTGGGATAACCCTATAGTTCATTCATTTTAACTAATTCGTATAAATTTCTCAAATTTCGTTTCTATTTAAGGAAGTTTTTTTCGCTGTAGATGACTGCTTTTGGCAAAGAATAGGGAAGTGGTGCAGGAAGTTTATTCCAATATTTAAGAAAACAAGACGAAAAATATTCGCGGAACTCTTCTGAGTGCGGTTTCTCATTTGACGCTGAGAAGTGAGAGATAAGCGTCTTAGCAAACCGCTGCATAAAAGCGCGTCAATAGCACACTTCAGCAAAAGCTACAGCCATCCACAGAAGGACACATGGCGACTTGAGTTCGACCAACGCGAAATAGTAGGTGGGTTCTCAATCAGAGCACTAGGCGACTGGATGTCTGCCGCTACAATGGAACGGAACCGGTAATCGCTGACGGCCCACGAACTAACTCTGTGAAAGAAACAGCGGTTATCATTGCCCGGATGGGGAACCTGTTAGGCACACACACACACACACACACCTGCGCTCAGTGGCAAAAATCACAATCGATTTCGGGGCAAATTTGATTTCATATTAGCCTTACGTTTAGGATTTTTTGACACAAAACATCTTCACGTAATGGTTCAGGAAGCAATACAGGGACGGATTCATCAAAAATTAAACCCGCGGTGTATAAGGAGTCGAGATAAGATAAGGGAGAGATGTGAATGCTTCATCGTGGGTATCTCTACCCCTATACCCGCGGGTTAGTCGTCGATGAATCCGCATCCAGGTTAGCAGGCTTTGTGACTCTTGTTTCTTGAATTTTTTCGTATTTTTCTTGTCACCCCTCAGTTCCTTAGTTCATCGTTGGATTCTCCTCACCTCCAAATTATACGAATTCGCTGAGCCATCTTAAACTGCTATAGCAATGTTATGATCCTGGAAGCTAGCGAAGCAAGTTCGATTCTCGTCTTGGAGAAAGCTTT
The DNA here is from genome assembly GCA_947359475.1 of Heligmosomoides polygyrus bakeri. Classification (NCBI taxonomy): domain Eukaryota; kingdom Metazoa; phylum Nematoda; class Chromadorea; order Rhabditida; family Heligmosomidae; genus Heligmosomoides; species Heligmosomoides polygyrus. The sequence goes on from OX375865.1 coordinate 106,830,198, forward strand.
GCCAGTCTTTCTGACTCCCCAGTAGTCGTTACTACTTACCATGGGAAACGAATATTCTTGAAGAAGGCAAATTTTGAATGCCCAGCCTACAGACCTTCTCGCCCTTTAGCAGTACCTTAAATTTCTGACAAACTGATCCTGCTGTCAGTTTTCCCTCGGTCCTCCTAGCAATCTCCTCCTCTGATCGAAAATATAAAGCAGTGACGGCATCAATCCCCATTAAGCGGAATCGCTGACACCGTGCGTGCGATTTGCGAGATACCGCTGAAGAGATAGCAGAGGACAAGTGCAGATAGGCTAGCTGATATCTGTGCGAAAAAACCGGTTTTTTCATCTCAGAATCAGATAGAACCTTTGAGCGTGTGAGAGTTCATGATGAGGCATATCAATTTCAGACTATCAGATGGGTGATTTGTTCAATATCTCTGGAAATAATTCGTAAATCTATCATCTTAATGTAATATGTTTAATAAACACCATTTTCACTCGAATTGCACACCTTTCACGTCAAATTGAATACCTTTCTAGGCCAGCCTAAGACTTCCGAAATCAAAGCGAACTCTTCCAGATCGAAATCACATTCAGGCAGATGAAACTACAGACTCAATAAGATGGCTAGAATAATTTTCTGTTCAAGAAAAAATTGGTATAAGTTTCTTTGGTATTTTTTTTTTACTTTACCTGCCCCAATAATTGTAATAATTTTAGAGAATTTTCAATTTTAGAGAAAAAATAATAAATTGAAATTGTCTTAAAGCACAGCAGAGAAGCAAGTATATAGAAGAAGATCAGATCGCGCCATGCACTGGGAAAGCTCGTCGCGATTTTCATTTGATTGATAGCGTAAATGCCAATTACATGAACTGTCAAAGTAAGGATATATGTGTTCTTAACAGTTGTTGTTGTTTTTGTATCGTTAACAGGCAGGTGTCAAACACCATACAACTCTTATCAACTCCATATTTTGATCAAACTCGTAGCAAATTAAGCGAACTTATTGCTGCTTTCATCATTGGTATCTTAGGTGTATTCATGCGCTGGGCGGTCTCTGTATTTATTTATTTCAAGGCACGCTTCGGAATCAGATGTGGTAAGATTCGAACAATAAAACGCTGAGTAAGTATAAATTGATTTCTGTAAGGCCTTTGATCGTGTGTCACATAGCAAACTGTTGCACAAGATGAAGGCAGTTGGTATACATCCTCGCATTATTTTATGGATAAAGACGTTCTTGGCTGATAGGAATTTCATCGTTCGTGTGAACTCCTCGTTTGACCGACCTAGACCTGTGAGCAGTGGTGTTCCCCGGGGAGGAGTTCTTTCTCCTGTACTGTTCAACATTTACATGCACGATTTGCTAAAACTCTTGGAAGCGGGCGGGATGGAATTCTGTGCATTTGCAGATGATCTTAAGATTTATCGGCCAGTATCGAATGATGTGGATGCAATACAACTACAGGAGGTTATCGATAGGGTTCAGGAATGGTCCTCGATATGGGACTTGCCGCTCTCTGAAGAGAAGTCCAGAGTGCTTCACATCGATAGCAAAGGTCGTCGCCGGCATCAGTACACCATTGGTAATACTCCTCTAATTAGTACCGATGAGGTAAAAGACCTAGGATTTCTAGTCAACAGTAATCTGAATTTTAACAAACACTGTGTGATGATCGCCAATAAAGCTACGAGGACAATGTTCAACCTGTTCAGAGCGCTATCCTCTAAGGATTGTGGACTGCTCCTTCAAGCAAGTAAGGTTTTTGTAAGGCCTATTTTGGAATATGGTACTCCTGTCTTCAATCCACACACGAAGAAAACTGTACAAGTTGTAGAAAGGGTCCAGAATAGTTTCACGAGGAAGCTAATGATACGCATACTGGGCTTTCATTATGATCAAATCCCCTCAAGTAAGGATAGAAATCACAACTTTGGATTAACAACTCTCGCCTTTAGAAGGAAGCGAAATGATCTGTTATTCTTCCACAGGATCGTCATGTAGTATTAAAATCTCAGATATGGTGTCGTTAAGGGAGTCTACCACTAGTGGAGGCGCCACGAAGTATGACGTTGGTAGGGTTAAACGCAACTGTAGGCGTTTCTTCTCTGTCAATAGGGCGCTTTTGTCATTTGAGAAGATTCGCAAAAAGCATACCGTTCCGTCAAGCTACAACGCTTTCAAAAAATTCCTGCATGTCCATATGAGTCCATAACAAATAGTTGCCATAGAAGTTACCCGAAGTTAGTTGCTAGTTTCTATCTATTCAGTCGTTAGTAGCATATTCTGCGGTTTGTAATTGTTTGACTGTGTTCTTTTGCTGTTTTTTCTTCATATTATACCACACGAATGTAATCGTGTAATAAATAATAATAAATAAATAATAAAAAGTATAAATAGCAGGTGACGGAGCAACAAAACAAACAAAACGAAATACGTCTAACGAAACCTTAGTGCAATTAGTCGTTTAAAAAAAGACAGTGACAATAAAGTTCTCATTCTCAAAAAGCAAGATATTGAGCTCCCTGATGTTCTTGTAAATGAGGAAACTTATGAAAACTTGAAACGCTTAAAACGAAACGTATTTGGGCTTCTGAATGGCTGAAAACATTAAAGTGTATCCAAATTGCGTGACAAAATTGGGTGACGTCATGTTGTTTTTTATTCTACATTAATTGTAACTGTTCGGTTTGTTTTTCCAAGGTCCTGTTTAACGTTCGCACCTTTGTGCAGTTATAAATAATAAATAAGTAAATACAAACAGAAATTCTGCTATCAATCGAATAAAAATCGCGACGTCTTGGACGAGTGCACGGCGCAGTCTCTGCTTTAGCGATGAAAAACGGCCGCCTTCCAGGAGTCGGATTCATCAGCGACTTACACAACTTTAACAGAGAATTAACAGAGGAAACCAAAGATAACTCGGCTTATCGCTCACCCTATCGCTTGATAAGCCGCGCTATCAGGGATTTCGGCTGTAATTTTCTCTGTTAAATTGCTGTAAGTCGTTGATGAATCCGGCCCCAGTTCTCTAAAGCAAGGTCTCAATCATTGCTTTTCTTCGAAAAATGAAATTTTTTATAAAATTTCAAACTCTGTGATCTCTAATTGGGAAGTAAAGTAAAACATCAGTGGAAGTTATACTAAAACTTTCCTTGAACAAAAACGTATTCTGACATTTTTGAAAAGTCTCTAGTTCAATGCAGATGAATCTCATTTCGATTTGGAAGAGTTCGCTTTGATTTCAAAAGTCTTCGGCTAGCTTAGAAGAGTTTCCAATTTGACGCGAGAAAAGTCAATCCTAGGCTCAATCGTTCCATCCTTTCCGGGTTTATGAGCTCGACGGAGTCCGAGCGATCAACTCAAGAGCAATAGGAGATGTACAGGGCACCGGAGGTGATGGGATGTGTTCTCCCCATCACCTCTGGTACCCTGTCCATCTCCTAATGCTCTTGAATTGACCGCCGAAACTCCGTCGAGCCGACAGCCTTCCTTCGCGGTGTTCTGCTTCCGTCCGCTCGTAGAGCTCTTTTTCGTGAAGCGCGCGCAATGAACGTCTCCTACAAGAACGGAAGTTACATTGACGTAGCGTTCGCATTACTTTCCGTCGGAAAACACCGTCCGCTCGGTGATTCGTGGGCAATGTCTCTTGTCGAGAATTAATCAGCAAAACGAACGGTGCTCTAGATTCTCAAGGACATTGCTCACTGTTGAGAAGAGAAGAACATTAGACGCAGAACTATTCAGAGCCGTTAAGTAAACAAGAAGAAGGACACATGGGACGTACACGTCCTCAGCGACGACCGAAGCCCAACCACGTTCACGTTGTTTGTGGAACGACGTCGAAAATTAGATCGGCCGCCGAGCATCTAATGCGGTTCGGTGACATCCGAGCCGCCATTTGATTCACTCTTAGTGAATCAACTATGAAAGATCGGATGGAACGGGACTATGAAAGATCGGATGGAACCCAACTGACATGATGGTCGGGCTTCCTCGACAAAATTCTGGTCTTCTTGCACCCATTAACCGATAAAAACCGACGCGGCCAATCGGGATAGTAAAAGAAACAATAGTCAACGTAGCTGATGCACTGGTAAGCAGAACCAGCCCCGAGAGGAAGCCCTCGCAACTCTCGCAAATTATACGATTTTCACCTCAAATTGGACACTTCAAACCAGCTTACACATTCTGCTATGCAAGCGTAAGGGCCCGTTTATACCAGGCTGTCCAATAATTCCTGTCCAAAAATTTTCAAAAGTCTATAATTTTCCTTAGAAGTGTTATAATATCAGGCAAATGTAAAAACCTTCTAGAAGGTTCTCCTGAGTTCCACGCTAGGGGTATATAAGTCGCAGTCGCCGCGTCTAGCTACCAGTACAAGCTAAAATGGACCAAGGTCGAATTCGTACGTTCGTGTACTACGAGTGGCTGCTGGGCAACGACACGGGCACCGCGGTCGCCAACACCTGCAGAGCGTGCAAGGAGGATGCAGCATCGCAACGCACAGTCAGGCGCTGGTTCAATCGTTTCGAGAGCGGCGACACGAGCCTCGAGGACAGGCAACACCCGCTGAAGATCATGCACTGCTGGCCGGTGGGACGCCAAAGGCATGCTGTACCTCGAGCTGCTCCCGCAAGGCAGGACGGTCACCGCCTCCATCTACACCGATCAGCTCGAGAAACTAGCCGCCGCCATCCGAGAAAAGCGTCCCCGACGGGCCTCGGTCCACCTGCTGCACGACAACGCGCGCCCCCACGTGGCGAAGGAGACCCAGCAGAAGTTGGCGACGCTCGGCTGGGAGACGGTTGCCCATCCACCGTATCCCCCGGACCTCGCCTCCTCCGACTACCACTTGTTCTGCCCGCTGAAGCACCATTTGGCCGGAAGAAAATTCACCAACTACGACAACCTCAAATCCGACATCGCGGACTTCTTCGAGTCGCAGCCCCCGGAGTTCTGGGTGAAGGGCATCGGCCACCTGCCCAATCGATGGGCCACTGTTGTGGATAACTGTGGTGGTTATATTGTTGATTAGACTTGTTTTTCAATAAAGTTTAAAAAATTAAAAAAGGTGAAATTTTCGGACAAGAATTATTGGACACCTTGGTACTTCGACACCAAGCGGCGTGACGCCGCGCGTTGTGGCCACATTGACCGGGCGACGCGATCAATCAATTTGGCCACTATACATGCCGTCGCGTCGCTCGGCGTCGGAAGTATAAACGTGGCCTAACGCTTTAACGGACGTTCAGAGCAGTATCGCTACGCGACACGACGTATTGATAATCTCCCATATCGATTACTCGCGCTGTACGATCGATATATGTAGGTACTAATCGTTTCGTCACGTCGCACCGCGATGCTGCTCTGAACGGACCCGTAGAAATCAAGCTGAACGTTCCAAAAGACGCGTTGTACTAGAGACTTTTCGGGAAAGCCAGAGTAATTTTTCCAAGTCAATTTAATATGACGTTTTTCGAAATCTTTTAATTCAGCTGCCCCAATAATAAACTCACTGTATAAAATTGTATAAAAATTTATTTTTAAAGAAAAATGTAATTTAAAGGTTATTTTAGAGCGCATAAAGACAGCATCTTTACAGCCAGCTTGTTAATGGAGGAGATCGCACCATGCACTCATATAGCCCGCCGTGTTTTTTAAATTTATTTATAGCAAAAATTCCGTTTGCACTTGTCACACTTGTCAGCATCACAATAAAAGTAGCTAGTAAACCACACATATTCTCTGCACTCCGCTGTTTCATGTAGGCAGCTTTTACACTAACAATCAAGTAAAAATCACGACAAGCAAAACAAGTGCATGGCGCGATTACTTCTCTTAACACGCCAAAAATTGCTTCTTTTTGTACTCTAGAATGATTTTTGACTACAATTTTTCATTGAAAAAATAATTTTTCAAAATTTCAAACGGTGTGTTCACTTATTCCGGAAGCTAGAGTAAAATGTTTCCAAAAATTCATACTAAATTTTCATTTGAACAAAAAAAGTTATTCTAAATTTCTTGGAGAATCTCTCGTATAATGTGGAAAAAGCTCGTTTTGATTTTGGAAGTATTTAGCTGAGTTCAAAAACTGTCCAATTTGACACCGGAATGGTATATAAATAGTATACAATGGATCCAAGTGAATCATTTTCGGGTATCCGATAGGATCAATCCGATCCGAATCATCCAGGTCGCAAAAGCAAGAAGTGATCTATTTTTAATATAGAACTGTCGCTTAACATTTTCTCTGTCTTACGGTAGCTATAGAATTTGAGATGCTTATCTAGGTGGTCATCTGCGAGCTGCACTCGGGAATCACAGGCATATCGCGGGCTTCTGTATAAAATCTCCGCCTAAACAACGAGAGGGAATTTCACCGCCGACAACGTCCGCTTTGTCTCCCTTTCCTCATTTGTTAACACTTTTCCATTTACTTTTACATATGCAGAGTTGGGCGAATTTCCTTTTTGTTAATTTTCAAAATAAATGGTTTAGTTACCCAATTTTGAGGATGTCCCACCGCGTCGTGAATTAAGTGAGCCTAATCAAGAGCATATCCAGACATGGCCGATTCTCCTTTTTGTTAATTTTTAAAATAAGTGGTTTAATTACCCAAGTTTGAGGATGTCGTGCCGCGTCGTGAACTAAGCGAGCCTACTCAAGAGCATATCCAGACATGGCCGATTCTCCTTTTTGTTAATTTTTAAAATAGGTGGTTTAATTAGCCAAGTTTGAGGATGTCCCACCGCGTCGTGAATTAAGTGAGCCTAATCAAGAGCATATCTAGACATGGCCGATTCTCCTTTTTGTTAATTTTCAAAATAAATGGTTTAATTACCCAAGTTTGAGGATGTCGTGAAGCGTCGTGAACTAAGCGAGCCTAATCGAGAGCATATCCAGACATGGCCGATTCTCCTTTTTGTTAATTTTCAAAATAAATGGTTTAATTACCCAAGTTTAAGGATTTCGTACCGCGTCGTTAACTAAGCGAGTCTAATCGAGACAAGTCTCGCGTGGCAGCAATTCTCAAGCAGAATTCAGAAGAATTGGCTCGCTTCATGGTGCATAGAATCCAAAAATCTAGGGTTCGCGAAATCAGCGCTATCCGGATTATCCAACTATCACAAGATTTTGATTGGATCCAAAGCACAGTGTACAGCCGTTTACTCTACTTTACGGTACTCGTATACACACAGATTATCCAAAACTTTCATATCTCGCACGTAAGGCCATTGAAGCGATCTCGTCAATGACTGCGTGCGCCATTCTAAGGCCGTGATGATGTGCCCGAGAGAAAGAATCAGTCAATCTTAACGACTTGAACGCCATAAACCCAGATAAACACGCGAAAAAGCACCGAGCTACACGAGTCGCGTAAGAACAACTGACGCTAAGTGTACTCCGCGAACGAACGCACACACCATCCGAGCACGACCGAAGGAGGCAGAAACTCAGACACTGTTAGAGTTCATCTGCAGGTTAAAAATAGGTAAACTAACAATGCACTGGTAGGTGGCCTGAATTCGATCCACAGGTGAACGGTAGAAGACCTATAGATGACCGGATTACGGTATCTAGGCGGGAATTTGAAAGGGGTTTTGGTTCAATCCCATTCGGGGGGGGGGGGGTGGCAGTCCAGAATGACTTGTAACCTTGACCTCTCACTCTAATTCCAGACACCGTACTAAAAAAGAAGTACGCACAAGCAAATTGTTTCAAAAAAGACAGAACGAATAAAGAAACAATGTAAATTAAAAAAAATTAAAATGAAAAAGTGTAAATTTAGAATATAGCGTTGAAAAAACAAAAAATACAAGGTGTCCTTGGACACTGTTTCAAGGACCACAACGTTGTACATAGACAATAAGTCTCTTGCTGAAATTTAAGCATATGAAGGCGCCGAAAAGTGGACATTTGAAGAATTTCAAGAATCACACCACGTATCCACCTAAGGCTTCAAATTTTTCACTCGATTGGCAGTGCACTTGATAAATACTTCGACAATTGTGTACGGTATCGGTGCCAGGAGTGGCGGAGATGACCGCTTCACAGCCAGCACCAATACCGTACACGACTGTTTGACGCAATACGGGCTTGGGGAAGGGTGTGGAATGTCAGCGAAAAAAAAAACCACATCGAGAGCGTCGTAAACATATAATTAATCCGAAACACTGACTTATCTATCGAAGGAGTCCATGCGAATTAATAAAATTGAAACTGAACCGCGTATGTAGTCCTTAGGCCCCCTCTAGCGACGCGAGGCCACGTATAGCGGCCGTATTGATTGAGCGACGCGATCGATCAATTTGGTCACCTTACCTGCCGTCGCGTCGCTCGGCGTCGGAAGTATAAACGGTGCCTTAAGGCCGCCACAGACTTCTGCGGCGTCGCTCGGCGGCGCCGCTCAGCGGCGCCGCTTGCGGCGCTGCTGGAGACGAGCTCTGCGTCTCTGCCCTATGGTTAAGCATAGAGCAGCGGCGCCGCCGGTACCGCCGGTGCGGCCGGCCGGCCAGCGGCGCCGCTGGAGGCGAGCTCTGCGTCTCTGCCCTATGGTTAAGCATAGGGCAGCGGCGCCGCCGAGCGGCGCCGCAGAAGTCTGTGGCGGCCTTTAGGGGAACGTCAAAACGTCGCGAAGCATAAAACAGGCTTCTTTAGGTCCTATCAACTCGTCTTCGACGCTATCCGAGTTGGGTTGGTGCAGAAAACTTCAATGATCCACCTAAGATTTGATAGAGCGCATCCTAGGTGGAACCAAAATTCAAAAATAAGATCAGAAAAACAACAAATTCAAATTAATAAGAGAGAAAATCCACAGGCGTCGGCGGAGACCTAACCCCTGCATTTAAAGGGCTCACCAACCCTATAGAACGCCTGGCCTGCCACGCAGAGCCAGGCAACACGCGCGTAGCTAGCGATTTTGGCCATTTCGGCAATTTTTGGGGGCCACGACCCAAAGTCGCTCACTTCGCACGCTAGGCCCCGTTTATACTTCGACGCCGAGCGACGCGACGCCACGTAGGGTGGCCATATTGATTGAACGACGCGAACGATCAATTTGGTCACTTTACACGGTGTCGCGTAGCTCGGCGTCGGAAGTATAAACGGGACCTTATTGCGCGACTCTGCATGGCACGACCCGCGTTCGATAGGGTGGCTGAGCCCTTTAAATCCAAGGCAAGCTCTCCTGGTGACTCATGTTGGTGTTTTCACTTTTTTCTTCTTTAAAATTCATGTTTCCGGTAGTCTTTTCTGCGTTTTGGTCCAACTAAGATGCGCTCTACGACATCCTAGGTGGAACTAACCAAATCCCTGCAACCACCCAACTGGGATAGCTCTCATGTTGTTTTATTAGTACCAGGATTCGAGAAAGTTTTTCAGAGAATTTCATTTCCAAAGGGCATTCATTTCTTCACTACACGATCGAGGTTTTACTTAGACCTAACCACCTTCTGCCGATGGAGTCGCTGGTTGATGTGCAGGTTTGCGAAGTACTGTAGCGTGCGACTGCCTGGGCCGTCTGCTGTGCAGGTTTGGGGATACTGCAGCAGGCGCGGGCACATTCACGGGCAGGTGGTTAGTTCTAATGCTATCCACAATCGATACCCATCTCGTACCCGTCTGTGTGTGCAGGTACCACTCAAAGTATAAACACCGCACAATCGCTCACCTTAGCGTAGCTCGGCGACACGTGGTGATCCAGATTCAGTATCTTGTCGCCGGTCATCACGAACGCCTCGCATCGTGGGCTTCGCATCGACGACGGCGAGTCGCCGTGTGCGAGCGACGACGTGTCGCCGCATGTCGCCGACACCGGCGACGACGGATAGGCGGACAGCGCCTCGCGAGCGCCCGACTGCGCCACAGCCGCCATGAACACCCGTCTGAAATGGGCTTGATGTAAGAAGCTCCGCAGCAAGTGGAATGCGCGACCAACCTCGACGAACGTTATGCACGAAATGAGTTGGCTAAACACCTTAGCACGGAGAGAAGCCGAGAAAACAACGGACGGAGGCGAAGTCCCCTGACAATGAGGAGACAAATCGACCACACCGGCCATCGTAAAACAATGGGAAACAGATGGCGCCAGTGAAAGCGACTGCACGTGGGGTGGAAATCAATGATGTCAATGTATCGCTTTGAATAGCAATAAAGCGACGATGGAGTTGAATTCGATTCAGATGAGACCGAGGATGCAATGGGAACCGTTGTGACGCCTACATTCGATGGATACATGGCGAAATAAGAAAGCTGAAGCACTTAATCCTAATATTCCGATGGACGGATAATGCTTCAGGCCTCTGAAGCAAAACGGAGCTATGTGCTGTTATTTTACGACCACAGGAGTCGAGAAATCGAAATAAAGTTCTCCCTAACATCGACCAGGCGCCTATCTATTTATGGTGCCAGTCACGAGTACGACGACATCAGTTTTCAAAATGTCGGGCGATTACGGTAGATTACGGTAGGTATGCATGAGTTAGGCAGTCTTCGTCAGTAAAAAGGTTTCAAGACCTATGTGACCGGACTTATTTTTCAACCTTTCTTTGGGATGGAAAATAGGGCACGAAAAATTGATAATTTAGAAACAATTATTCCTACAGGCGCAGTATAGGCGAAATCGACAATCACGACACCGCCACCCTCCTCATCAGTATCCACCGTAACCTACCGTACCTCACCTGGATGCAGGAGCCAGATATCGCATTCGTGAACTGCAGCCCAAATACCCCGCCCCCATAGACAAAATTCGGACAACATCGGGGTGGACATGATCTCGGAAGCCTTAAGGGCTCCGCACACTTCTGCGGCGTTGCCGCAGCCCTATCCTTCAACATGGGGCAAGGACGCAGAGGCCGCCGGCAACGGCAGCCGGCACCGTCCCGCACCAGCACACCTTTGCGGCATTGCCGCATCGACGGCAACAATGATTGAAATCATTGTTGCCCTCGGTGCGGCAATGCCGCAGGCAGAGACTCTGCGCTCTAGCCGATCGCGACGGGGAACAGGAAGTGGAAACACATGCGTCCTTTAAATTAGGAGATCGATTATGGCTATCAGCTGATGACGATGGAGATTCTCAGCTGAGTTCTTCATTCGGGCGCGCGTCTCTCATCGGAGCGCGCTTTCCTTCTATGCGAGTAGGTCCCGACTGGAGTTCGCTGCGACGGCGCCGCGCTGCGGCAACGCCGGAGAACGGCGCCGTCGCAGTGGGGAGGAGCGCCGCAACTTGAAGGCTCCGCCCCACTTTTGCCGGCTGCCGGCTGCGGCAACGCCGCAGATGTGTGCGGAGCCCTTTACTCCTACCGTGACCTACCGTAATCGGCCAATATTTCGAACGCGGTCCCCCATAGACAAACTTCGGGCAAAATCGGGGTGGCCATGAATTCGGAAGCCTTAGTCATCCATACCTACCGTAACCTACCGTACCTCACCTAAATGCAGAAACCAGATATCGCATTCGTGATCTGCAGCCCAAATACCCCACCCCCCATAGACAAAAATCGGACAACATCGGGGTGGTCATGATCTCGGAAGCCTTACTCCTACCGTGACCTACCGTAATCGGCCAATATTTCGAACCCGGTCCCCATAGACAAACTTCGGGCAAAAACGGTGGCCATGAATTCGGAAGCCTTAGTCATCCATACCTACCGTAACCTACCGTACCTCAACTAAATGCAGAAACCAGATATAGCATTCGTGATCTGCAGCCCAAATACCCCACCCCCCCCCATAGACAAAATTCGGACAACATCGGTGGCCATGATCTCGGAAGCCTTACTCCTACCGTGACTTACCGTAATCGGCCCATATTTCGAACCCGGTCCCACGTAGACGAAATTCGGACAAAATCGGTAGTCTTGATTTCGGAAGCCTTACTCACCCATACCTGCCGTGACCTACCGCAATCGGCCAATATTTCGAACCCGGTCCCCCCATAGACAAACTTCGGACAAAATCGGTGGCCATGACTTCGGAAGGCTTAGTCACCCATGCCTACCGTAACCTACCGTAATCGGCCAATATTTCGAAATCGGTCATCATACCTACCGTGAGCTACATACTATAATCAGCCGATGTTTCCAAAATGATAATCATAGAGGTGATAAGCACCCTGAATAAGCCTTGAATGAGGCTTGCGCGAAAAAAAATCCGAAACCTTCACTGATTTCGTCTTATTTTTACACACACCTAACCACTTTTCTTTACTACAACTAACCATTGACTTCCACTTGGCTGATTAAAATTTCACCCTCAATCGCTTTATTCTT
>OX375865.1:106842667-107218514 GCA_947359475.1 Heligmosomoides polygyrus bakeri
GCATTCCCGCGTCGCTGCAGCGGACGGGAGTATACCATAGGCCTAAGGCCTATGGTATACTCCCGTCCGTGATCGATTACTGTGAGTGGTCGATTCACCTCGTCTGTCGCCGTCTCGAGCGGTCGGCTCGTCTGCTGTCGTTGCTAGTCGCGCACGCCTATCTCCATCTGGACGTACACTACTACAACCGCGCAGGACTATGGACTCCACCACAAAAGCAGTGCCGAGTCTGACCACCGCTCTCGTAAACGCAAGCTCCAGAGAAGGAGCCGAGTCAGACCTGCGGCTTGCGCTGGGGCACCCGTAGGTAACCGGGTGAAGATTGCCTTTAACTCGTAGGATATTGTGTTCTTCTTATTGGTCTTGCGCTTTTGAAGTTTTGATATCAATGTGTATATCTAAAACCGGGGGCATACTTCCATCGCCGCGATGCCATCGCGGCGCTCAGTTCGTGGTCATTTCGCCGCACGCGGTCGAAGAGTCGAAGGGAACATCGCCGCGGCCGCCGCAACAGTGGCGATCAGCATGCGCGATGGCTTCCCGCGCCCATCGCGGGCATGGCATACTTTTTGGCGCCGCGCGCGGTGTTTAGCGTTGGTCCTGGACGGATCGCCGTCGCGCTTCCTTGCAGAATGACGAGCGATGCGACGAGCGCTGAGAAGTTGAAATTCCTTCGCGTCGCTCTGCAAAACTCATCGCTGCGATTTCATCGCGGCGACGGGAAGTATGCACGAAGCCTAATGCGTAGCGTCACAGCTGAGACTGAGAATGTCTTATTGAGAAGAACGGCCGGCAGAGGCCGAAGAGTAAAGTTCAGTTCAGTTGCATTACGCGAGTGACGTGAAAAGGGGCGGAGGCCAGCACTCGGCATGTGGACTCAGGTTACCAAACTAAGTCCGGTATGACCATTTGAGACAAATTGCCTCATCATAGTGAGCAATAAAAGCCTAGTAGAAGATCAGTTACGGAAGGAATCCAGCAGTAAAGTAGGAAAATTCTAAACGCGAAGGGCTATTCGTTTGGAATACATGAATTGCCGATAAGAGCAGAATCTTGCAATTCGGGCCGTCATCAATACATTGATGAATATCGTGCTGTGTGGTGTTTAATGAGATTCATCAAACGACCAGTAGCAGCGGAAAAAGAAAACGCGTGTCCGGCTAAAAACTGAAGCGATAATGATACGATTTGTCACCGTAGACGTGAATGAATTTCTTTGGCAAACAAAATAAAAGAACAAATTTCGGCACATGTCGCGAAGGTGAGCAGCATTAGGAGATGAGGACGCGCCAGCCAATAATAGCCAAGCAGAGCACGGACAGAACACATGCCAGCCAATCAGGGTACCGACTATACACCCGCTCTTTGAATGGCACGCCCACTCAATCTGATTGGATGTTGGATTCCCATCCCCAATGCTGCTCTTCTTCGCGACATATGCCCAAATTTCTACGAATAATAAAATCTATTTCTGTTACAATCAAAACTCCAGTTTCGAGCAGGACTCGAACTCGCACCCTTTGGTTTCCGAGCTGGTGGGATCAAGCACCACCAGGTAAAACCAAAATATTTATTAGAGCCGGGTGCGAGATTACATTTGATCCGGACAGATAAGGATTTTGTCCTGATTCAGCCGTGCAGTCGTTGGTGAACTAGCTACAGAGCTGAGCTTTTATTGAAGACTAAATTTTCTACCAAAAAGACTATTCTGCTCCCTTTCAACTGCGTTCATTTGGACTATTAGGGGGGGGGGGGGGGGGCAAAAGTAATGAGACACCCCATGCCGTGTCCATATATCTCGTGGCTGGAGTCTGGATTCGTACTTGTTGTATTTGTATGTTTGTATGCTACTTACTGAAGCCCATCTGAAAAGTTACCACTTCCGCCCTTTCCGGAAGCATGCCAAAAGCCCCAGCCTGTCTCATGCCGAAACCCCAGTCTGACGAGTCGCCCTGTGTCGCGCAAATCTCCCCCAATTCCCAACCCCGAGCAGCCTGGGCTCAATATTCACGCAAGATGAGAAGTACGTCTTCTACCTTAACCCTGCCAGGCAGCGAGTCTGGGTGAGGCCTGGTGAATTGTTACCGACCTTCGTTCGGCGAGATGTTCACGGCGGAGCTTTTGGGTCTGCGCTCATGGATCGGTTTACCGGAGGCTGTTTCCCAAGAGCACCGCGATGAACTCCAAGGCCATAGTGAACGAAATAGAAGAGATGGGCCGGCGACTCGCTCTTATTCATTCGCAGCGCTTCAAGAAGGTTCTCCTCTTCGACAACGCCGCACCCCATCGGGAACAAGTAAGCACGGATAAGCTTGGCCAGCTGGGCTACGTTCACATGCCTCACCACCGTATTCGCTGGACATCTCTCCATGAAACTACCACTACTACTTGAACCTACAGGACTTCCTAGTCGGAAGGGACACAAGAACCCAAGCAGTCCTTGACAACCATATCGAGCAGTTGATCAACACCAGGCTCAAGCAGTTCTGGAAGGATGAGATCAGGAAGTTGGCTGAGCGATGGCAGCAAGGTCCTTGCCCTTAATGGCAAATACAATCCTCAGCATCGTTGAGTTGTAATTGAGTTATAAGGAGATAAATTTTTTTTCATTTTGTCTCATTACTTTTGGCCCCCCCTAATATATGTAGGTCTCTTTTAGCTTCAAAAATGCCCATTTGATTTGAAAAATGTTTAGTTAAGGGGAAAATTGTGTACATAAATCGCACCACCATAGGAGAATTGCAGCAGAATGCGGAAAGCAACGGAGACGTGTTGTCTTTTTAAATGGCCGTCAGCAGAAGAAACGGGTCGGCGAGGAAATTCATATGACACAGCGAACTATTAGCGCAATCGATCATGCAAAAACGAAACCGCTTGAGCAGCGGCTATTGAAAAAAGAACTGAAGAACACATTCAAACGGAAACTAGGGGAGTTGGATACGCAGACCTTCACGTCCATGAGAATTCGCCATGTACGGACTAACGTTGTGCATTCGTGAAATTTTATCAAACCAATGAAATCGATCTCGAAAACTTTCGAACGAATGAGTGAACGAATTTATTGGATAATCTGATTTCGATAATTTTCGAATAATTGGTTCGAATCAGGTTCTGTGCTTGAAGAGCTGAAGTCTCCAAATTCGATGTTGGAATGAAATTATTCAGTTTTCAAATAAAGTTGAAATTTTCGACTTTCGAATTATATACGAATATGGCTTCATTTTGATGTTCGAATTCGAATGAATGTTCAAAGACCTAGAAACATCGGATATTCGACTAATCGAATAATTACTTACTTACTTTGATACTTTAATGGTCCTTCTGTCGGCTGGAGCTCTTCTCAGCGGGACCACAACTCTTAGAGACCGCTCGATCTCTGGCTGCTTGCATCCAGTGATGCAGACTCCGCTCTCTGAAAGGCCTTGAGAATGAGTCTGCCCATCGCGTTGGCGGTCGCCCCAGTGGGTTCTTATGGTCTCTCGGGAGCCATTCTGTGACAAGGAGACTCCATCTATCGTCCTTTCGTCGAAACAGGTGTCCGGCCCAGCGATATTTGGACTTCTTCATGTGCTGCAGCGGGTCTGCTAATTGCGACTTCTCCCGTAGCTCCGAGCTTCGTAGACCTTCCTGCCATTGCTGACGAAGGCTTGTCCTCAGAAGACATCTCTCCAGTGCACGATGCGTAGTTTGCATTGCTCTGGCGACTGTCTTGCTGTCGGGCCAGGTTTCCGTCGCGTAACACATCGCAGGCAGTACAGAGGCGTTGAATATCGAGGCCCTGAGGCCGGCATCCTTGACCTGATCGGTGACTTCGCGAATCGAACTGAAGGCTGCCCATGCTGCGCGTCTCCTGCGGGCGATTTCAGGAGCGAGGTCGTTATCCATGTTCAGCTCTCTTCCCAGATAGACGTAGGAGTCGACCTGTTGCAGAGCGACTCCATTTAACCTTACGAGTCCCGTGTCACACCACTGGTTGAACATAAACTGTGTTTTGGGCATATTCATGTCCAATCCAATCTTCATACCTGCCACATTGAGCTCGTTCAGCATTTCCTCGACTTCTGCCGTGCTGGTAGAGATGAGAACAATATCGTCGGCGAAGCGAAGGTTGCTGATTCGTTTACCGTCGACAAGACAGCCTTTATCGTCCCAGTTCAAGTCTTTCATGGCATCCAGGAGTGCCGCTGTGAATAGCTTGGGAGAAATCGTGTCTCCCTGCCGTACTCCTTTCCCGATAGGAATATTAAGCTTTCGATCGAACAACTGGATGGTGGTCGATGTGTTCGAGAAGCAATCGTCGAGAAGTCTGATGTAGGCGATGGTATACCAGCATGAATAATTACTCGAATATATTCCTTCGAGCACAATTATAATACCCCTATCCTCTATCCAGCGTGCTATGGGAATTGATGGAGATCGTTCTCGCCACAGTCTGGCATTCCTGTCATTGGATGAAAAAGGAAGACGATTTTTGGGGCAATAAACGGATCACCCACAGCTTCCAAATAAGGCTATATTCTCTCTCCTCCTTTTACTTCCTTTAGCTTCAGTGAACTTTGAACTTCAAACTCTACTCAATATCACCCAGAAGTACTATACAGCTCCTGTCTTTTCGTTTTTAGCGGAATAGGCGCCAAAAACTGCTGTTTTTGCCTTTTTCCTCTAACTCTCTTCAAAGGCGCCTATTCAAAAAACAAATGTTACCATCCGAATTCAACCTGAGTGGTCTATCCAACGATGTAGTGGTTTTTCAGTGGTTCTGGAAGAAAATAGAGACCTATACCTTTCTACAAACCGTTAGATGACACCTATCGTTGGATCGCCCACGTTGGGCATGTATGGTCACATTTATTTTTTGATTAGGCCATTTTGTCGGGAGTTATGGGAAAACGACGAAAATTCCGGGTTTTTGCTTTTACTCCGCCCAAAAACCAAAAGACAGCAGCGGTACTGCATAGTACATGTCGCATACCATGGAGAATCGCTAGGGGCTTTTCTAAACAATTCCACTACCCTCATCTGTAACTGGAGGCATTTTTGTCTTGTTTCCTCTTCGAAACTGTGTCCATCTGTGATCGGAAAAAATAGATTCTGAACCCCTGACAGAGCTTTTTTGCACGTTTGCAAAGATCCAATTTTGCATTTCAGAAACACTGGCTTTCCGATGTTCATCTGAACTAGAAGCGCACTCTACGAGATCGTCACTCACAGCTTGTGCACTGTAAAGGATAAAATGCGGTTTTAATCGATTTCTTTGTGGGATGCGCCACGCATTCCACTTCTAAGCGGTATCGACAATCCAAATGCGTTAGCCTGTAGAATAAATTGCAGTGAAAAGTCGATGGACAAGTCAGTGTTTTATCCTTCCCAGACAAGTCTGGTATCAATATGCCGGCTCCGAAAGGGTGGAAGGTGAATTGTCATGGGCAGGACTCGAACCAAGATCCTAGATTCGACGTACACGTGACTGGCGGTGACTCGCCGATTGCGCTACCACTCGCTACTATGTGCACCATATGAATTCACAGAAAGCCTAGAAGATCAGAACACTTCCTGGCTGCCGACGACAGTGTCCATTCTTCCACAGTTTTTACAGCACGTTTCATTACAATCCCACGTCGGTAGAGAGCCATTTTTTGAGAAACTGAATGATGGATAGGTGCAGTTGCTGAAGGTTTGCTGGCAGTGTCGTCCTTGAGACGCTGTCCTAAGACCACACAAGCGGCATCATTTCCCTTAAACGGCTATGAAGGCCTTGCCTTGCCACAGAAGAAGTAGAAGCTACTTCTTCTGTTCTCTCCACAGACGACTCTCCTTCAGAGATGAATCACTTTCTACTCTTTCAGCACTTCCTCATATACTCCATACTGAGATACCGTGTCATAGAGATCAGTGAGGTGCCCTGAAGTTCAGAAACTCCCCTTAACGCTGCACAGGAATAGAGTGCTTGTTTCATTTCTAGGACTAGGCTCATCGCTGCTTTGATATTGCTGCTCAAAATCATCTGGAACTTGAATTTCTAGTGAATTTCTCGTACAATAGACACGTCCGGTAAGGATGAAATATACTGACTCTTGGATCGGATGGCCATCGCAAGTCATTCTTTAGACCATGTATGCATTAAAAGTGTCTACATGACATTCCGTGGCACTAGAGTGCGTGGTGCATCCCAAAAGAAAATGATTAACGCCGCCCTAAATCCTTCTTAGGAACGAAACTACTTCGAAATCGACAAATCCTTAGGGTATGCGCCATGCACCATGGATACTGTCATGACTGCATCATTCCAAAGTCGTTTAGATGGTAACGAGCTTGTCTGAGAAGGCTAGCACGCCCATATTTCCATCGACTGACCATCACATTCGACTCCGTCGAAACTGAAGCGGTCATCGACGCCCTGCTCACTCAGGGGGTTCCTACTCAGTACATCAGAGTCCTTCGAGAGCTGTACAGTGGATTCACGACCAAGATCTCTCCATTCTACAACGACGTCGTCATCGGCGTGAAAAGAGGGGTTCGGCAGGGGGATACCATATCCCCGAAGCTCTTCAGTGCCACCCTCGAAAACGTCATGCGCGAACTAGAATGGGAAGACATGGGAGTGAAAGTCGACGGCCGGCAACTACATCATCTTCGCTTCGCTGACGACATCGTGCTCATAACACCGAACAGGTGGAGCGAATGCTGGCCGACTTCGATCGTGTATGTGGGAATGTTGGACTGCAGCTGAATCTTACGAAGAAGATGTTCATGAGGAACGGACAAGTTTCTGATGACCCATTCTCGCTCAACGGAATGAACATCTCCGAATGCTCCAGCTACGTGTATCTGGGTCGCGAAGTCAATATGGCCAACGACCTGGCGCCGGAGTTGACAGGACGAAACGAGCGGCTTGGGGAGCTTTCAAGAGCGTCGAAGAAGACGAAGAACGTCCGCGTCCGACTCCGTGCCCGCCTATTCGACTCCACTGTTCTTCCTACCCTAACATACGCCTCAGAGACTTGGGCTATAATACGAAATATGCCATCACCAACTGCACTCCGCGGTATGTCAAAAGAACACCAGGTCGCCCACCAACGCTTTGGTCGGACTTCTTCTGAAAGCCCTGAACGAACGATATGACGCTCTTCGTGTCCCTCGAGCGAGGAGGATCCATTGGACCACTCTGGCACGCCACAGGGACGAATGGAGACGCTGCTCGCGCCCGCTCGAGCAAGTCGATGATCAACGGGACGACAGGTGAGAGGTGATACAGATGAATTCTCCTGCGTAAGCTGTCTAGCAGTTAGGATTCTGTGAATACTGGCAGTTTAATTTTTCTAAAGGTGTTGTTAGCCTCGGTGGACTTGAACTTTGGATCGATTAAGGATGCGCGCGGGAACTGGTGTGCTACATGTGTTCCTTTAGCTAGAAATGATATAAAATACCATTAAGTGAAGGGCGTGGCGCATCCTAAAGGGGTTGGTTTGAACAGATAGGCATCTGCGCCTACACATCTCTCTCTGACTCACGCCCTGTCAAAGGAGTGTGCACAAGCTGGCTGAATGAACGAACAGCCCTACAACAGCGGGGTGTTGACAAAGGTAGAACGAGATCCACTGCATGCTCACGAGGCTTAATCTCTCTCTAATCCAAAACAGGTACACATTAATGTGTAACTGGTTCCGAATGCTGTCTGTCATTCTTTAGAAGATTGAAAGACCTCCCATTCACTCCAAAATATCGTACATCAACTATAGTACCCGTAGTAATCTGCCTCAATTAACGGTCGTCCGATTGACAGCCGGAAAATTGCCAGGCAAACCGTGATGAAACCGGTGGCTGACTGCTTTTTCCGACGGTCAGAAGGAATGGAACATTGCCGCGTTTTTCCTTCGTGGTTGCCGACAAACAGCAACTCGCCCAGTGACCGCGTGAAAGCATTGAAGGTTTAACAGCGACCACTAGCGCATAGATAAGAGCGTGGTATATCTGCTGTGCGCATGGTAGCTCAGTCGGAGAAGGCGCCAACTGTCGCGCACACCCGATTCCAGATTCCTGGTTCGTATTTCTCGCTCGGACGAAACAAAGCTTCCATCCTCCGAAGTTGATGTATACCATTTTCGCGTCAAATTTCACACTCTTCTAAGCTAACCTAAGACTTTAGAAATCAAAAGGTACTCTTCCAAATCTAAGTGAGCTTTTTCTACATTAAACTCTTATTATTCTACAGTACTTGTTTTGTTTATCATTTATGGCGCACAGTATGTGTATTAAGCAAATAAATGAATAAACTAGAGACTTTCCAAAAATATAAGAATATTCTTTTGGTTGAAGAAAATTATAGTGTTAAAGAAAATTATAGTAACTTTTTTTTTGTAGTTTTAATTCACCTACCCAATAAGTGAACACATTGGTTCAAATTTTATAACATTTTTGTGTTCTGAGGAAGAATAATAGTTTAAAGCTTGTTCTAAAGAGCAGGAAGGCGGCCCTTTTTAGTGATTGCGTCATGCCCTCATCCAAGACGTGGCGATTTGTAGTCGATTGATATCAGAATTATTGTTTGCATGAAGTTTAACACTTGTTAACCATACAACAACAAAAAAAAACACTATAGAAGCACACATATCCTCACCATGATGGTCTTGTAAACGGCATTTACACTACCATTCAAAAAAAATCGCGAAAGAACTTTTCGAGTGCATGGCGCGATCTGGTCTTGTTATGCACAAAATGGGTGCTGCTTTGTTTCGCCTTAAAACAAAATTCGGTTTACCATTTTTAGTTTAAATCTTTAATTTTAATCTTTGCGCTCATTCGGGAAGCTGACCTAAAAAAAATGTGAGAAAGTTATACCAAATTTTCCTTGAACAAAAACGTTTTGTAAACATCTTGAAGAGCTTATAGTTTAACCTTAACCCCAGAAAACGTTTTGACTGTATGGCGCGATCTGATCTTTTAATGTGCTATATGCTTTTTTATTGTGTAATTTAAAACAACTTTTATAAAACAAAATTTGGTTTATCATTTTTCGTTAAAAATTTTAATTTTAATCTTTGCACTCATTCGGGAAGCTGACCTAAAAAAATTGTGAGAAAGTTATACCAAATTTTCCTTGAACAAAAACGTTTTGTAAACATCTTGAAGAGCTTGTAGTTTAACCTTAACCTCAGCAAGCTTTTTGAGTGCACGGCGCGATCTGATCTTTTAATGCGCTATATGTTTGCTTTTTTGTTGCGATTAAGACAACTTTTAATTTGTTATTTTCCTTCAGAAAACAAAAATGTTATAAAATTATTGCACTTATTGAGGCAGGTAAACTGAAAAAAAAATTCGAAGAAAGTTACACCAACATCATTTCTAGCCAACTTATTGGGTGTAGTTTAACTGGCCTGAAAGTCAGGAAGAGAAATTTGATTTGGAATTAATAAAACTTGAAGAAATTTCGCTTTGATTTCATAAGTCTTAGGCTTAGGCTCAGCAGAGTGTCCAATTTGATTCGAAGAGTGTCCAATTCGACGTAAAAATAGCATATATGTACCAGACTTGTGTGAAAAGAATAAGAGATTAATTTCTCCTCAATTGGCCACCGCTAACTCTACAAGTTAGATACGCATTCAAACTGCCTCCACAGCAACCCGTAGCAGTAGAATACATGGCGCATTTTTCAATAGACTGATTAACTCCAACTTCACTCCTTATCCTTTCTCGTTGGTAGAACTTCTACCTACGCCAAAGGCACGCCTGTGTGACCTTTTCAAGCTGCAATCAACCGACTACAGATGGGCCATAAATGGAGGAAAGGTCGCAGCGGCGGCACAGTACCACTAGCCGGACATGAAAGCACTGGGGCGCAGCTCTCCGACGACAATTAAATGCCGACAAATCGATGACTATGAGAGCAGCATCGGCTGTCCGATTGTGGCATTTCGGCCAGTGTGCCGATGTTGTCCTTCCCGCTGCCACTGGAAGACGAAACAGCTTCTCAGACTCGTCGGCTGCAGCGCCTACTGACACTGCACCACCGAAACAAAAAAAAAAGTAAAAAAACCGGATGTTCTTGTCAAATTGGACACTCTTCTAAGCTAGCCTCAGACTTTTTCGAAACTATAGCGAACTCTTCCAAATCGAGATGACCTTCAGGCAAACTAAACTACAGACTCACTATGATGGCTAGAATAAATTTTTTTTAAAAATGGTAGTAATTTTGTGATTTTTTGTGAATTCGAATTTATTTTTTTCAAAAAATTGGTAATAATCTTATTTTTAATAAATAATAATATAATAATTACCTAACTAGGGAAGGAATTCGACCTCCCATGGAACTTCAAGTTGAGATCAGGATCATTAGAAAGAGCTCGGAATGCTGATTACGAATATGGGTGTCAAAATTGCAAAAAGAAACTCCTGAGCGAGTTATGGCCTGCCGAAATCGGAAGCCTCACCATAGGTTGGCTGTGCGCCGCACCGGGCGCGGGAGTGGTGAGTCATCGGGACTCCGTAAGATGAGCCTGCCAGCTGCGACGGTGGCGCAGGAGTAGCGCTTGCGCTCGTCGGGCGCGAGGTCGTTGGTTCGGTTACCGTTGCTGCCCGTTTTTTGCACATCATAATTCATCTTCGAAGTGACCTTTTGTTTTGAATTAAGACACGTGTCTGATTAAATTGCCGGGAAAACTAGCATACACGTTTGTAAAAATGCTTGAAGGCAAAAAACTGCTACGGTGACAATTTTATCTACTATTTTGCACAAATAGATTCTAAATCATATATTGAATAAGTAGAGGTGTTTCCAACAACCTTGGCATTCATGGAAAAAAGCAAAAAAAAATGTGTAAAGTAAAAAGTTAAGTAGAATGTATGATAAGGAAGAACTAGATGTCGTTGATCTGCTGCTTTTTCTTCACTCACTATGTCCTTTTCACCAGCAAAGGTGGTGTCCATTCTTTTCGCTGAATTTGGGATGCCAGAGTAAATAAAAATGACACCGTAGCAGTTTTTTGCCTTCAAGCATTTTTACAAACATGTATGGTAGTTTTCCCGGCAATTTAATCAGACACGTGTCTTAATTCAGAACAAAAGGTCATTTCGAAGATGAATTATGATGTGCAAAAAACGGGCAGCGACGGGAACCGAACCAACGACCTCGCGCCCGACGAGCGGGAGCGCTACCCCTGCGCCACCGTCGCAGCTGGCAGGCTCTTCTTACGGAGCCCGGATGACTCACCACTCCCGCGCCCGGTGCGGCGCACAGCCAACCTATGGTGAGGCTTCCGATTTCGGCGGGCCATAACTCGCTCAGGAGTTTCATTTTGCAATTTTGACAGACATATTCGTAATCAGCATTCCGAGCGCTTTCTAATGATCCTGGTCTCAACTTGAAGTTCCATGGGAGGTCGAAACCCTTCCCTAGTAATTTTACGCATAGATTACACCTAATTCTATGGTAGAACTTTCTATGAAATTTTTTAGTTCACCTGCACCAAGATTTATTTATTTATTTATTTATTTATTTATTCAGAGCGTAAGCACGACACTCACGCGCAAAACAAATGAGAAAAAGCAACAAGTTCTACCAAAAAAAGTCACAAGACAACAATCAGATGTAGACAGAGGCACCTGTAATTCTGAAGGCAGCAATGGACAGAATTTAGTCAACAGCAGAATTTAGTCAGCACCAGTTTCTTGAAGACATGCATGGATAGGGACAGGAGATTTTCGTTTTCCGCAAACAGAGAGTTGAGCTCCCGAAGCCTTCTATATGTCAAAAATGAAGATCTGATCGTGGTTTTTGCAATAAGATGTCTAATAATTTTATAAAAAATTTATCTTTGTTTTTTAAATAATAAACCAAATTTTGCTTTGGAGCGCAACAACGCTGCAATCATGTAGTGCACCAAAAGACAGGATCGCGCCATGCGCTCAAAAAACAAGTCGCAATGTTTATTTGACTGATGGTGGAAACATTGCTTATGTGCAGCGTCAAAGTAAGGGTATGTGTTTTTTTAACAATTGCCTATGTTACATCGTTTGCAGGTGTGAAACTCCATGCAAACAGAAATTTTTTCTTTCAGTCGAATAAAGATCGCAAAGTTTCACACGAGGACATGGCGCAGTCCCTCTTTTGGCACTTAAAAGTGGCCGCCTGCATGCCTTTTAAAACCACATTTGAACCTTTATTCTCCTTCAAAAAATAAAAATTTTATACAATTTCAAACAATGTGTTCACCTATTGGGTAGGTGAATTAAAACTTCAAAAGAAGTTGTACTAAAATTTTCCTTGAACAAAAAAATTATTCTAACCATTTTGGAGAGTTTTCTGTTTATTATAGAAGAAGGCTCTTTCAATTTGGAACTGTTCGCTTTGAGCACAAAGGTCTTAGGCTAGCTTAAATGATCGTCTAATTCGGTTTGAAAAGTGACCAAAAATAATGTCTTTAAAAGTTTACCTGGACTGTTTGTTATGCCCGCCCTATTTTCGACCGTAGACTGTGAACGTTACCTGACGGTAAACCAAAATCTTTCCCTCAAACACTCGTAATGGTCAGCTTGGAGAGGTAACTGTGAATAGTTCACCAAAAAATTACCGGTAGGTGAACGAAAAATCATCAGTAGTCGAAGTAGCCGCTTTGAGCAGAAGTTCGAAACGGCATAAAACTTGGCGAAGAATACGTTTCAAACTTCTGCCATAGGAACTTCACTGAATTTTAGTAGAAGTAAAGGATAAAGATAAAGGACGGCGTTATTCAATCCCTTTTGGGATGCGCCACGCATTCTACTTCAGCAAGATTTCGTGGAGGTAATTTTTATCTTTCCCAGACAAGTCGGTACCAGTTCATCGACCCCGGAGGTATGGAAGGCTTGGTTGGCCTGGGCGAGAAATCCGAACCATGAATCTAATATCGGGTGTACGCGACAGACGGCACCTTCGACTGCGCTACACGTGCCTTAGGAGGAATACTATACAACTATCGGCCAATTTCTTCACTCAACTGAGAGAGCATATAGACTAGTTCATCCAAGAAAATGATCCACACATGGAGATCATTTCGCCAGGAATTCAGCGAAATTTCTACGACAGGAGTTTGAAGAGCATATTCGACACGGCTTACCGGCCGGTAACGGTGAAAAGTACCACCAAACCCCCTGATGCGAAGATTCACCAGCATCAGGTTTGCCGATACTTTTCACCGTTGCCGGTCGGTAAGCGGTTGATGAATCTGGCCCCTGCTCAGCTATGTTCACCGATGAACTATAGCCCTTCCAGTTCACCGCTCCGCTTGTGGAGCCTCTCCACTCGCAGCGTTTGGTCAACCAGAAGGGCACCTATACATCATCGAACAAATTGATCTGCAGGTGGACAAGTATTTCTGCGTTAATTCAATAAAATTTCTATGGGGGTAGGGGTTGAAAGGCGTTTTGACAAGTTTTAAACGCAATTTAAACTCCCGTGCAAACAGTATAGTTCAGCTGCTGTTGAAGTTATGCTCCCTCTGCCGGTGACTTTTCACTTTTGATCCATAGGTGCTCTTCCATTTCACTGCTTCGATTGTCTGAACCACTTCATTCGCAGATGGAACGGCATCTATGGTTCATTGAGAAACTTGACCCACAGGTGGACAGTATTTCTCCGAAAATTCAACGACATTTCTATGGCGGGAGTTCGAAGCACATCCTTTGGTGGGTTTTAACTCATTTCAAACTCCCGCCCAAAGGCCTGCTCATAGTTCGTGACATGGGTGACCGTCGCGGTGAAGGTAATACGTATCGATTTTTGCCAGACGATCGCTCGCCATTGATCGATTCCTATGTTTTGCACGAGCGACTGAGTCGCCATGTCGTTTCCGTCGCCAACTATGAACGCGACCAAGCGAATAGTTCAACTGCTGATGAAAATAAATCCACTCATCTACTGGTGAGATTTCACATGTGATCCCTAGGTGCCTTTTCAATTCAGCCCTTCGGCTGCGATGAAATGTAGGAGCCTAGGAGAAGAATCTTTCTGGATAAGCCTTTTCTGAACTCGTTTAATCTCCTTCTTGTCTCCTTATGCCTACCGGGGTTGTATTCATATGAAGTCGTTTTCGGTTCATATCGAGAGAAAAAATGTCTCGTGAAAGGCTATATGAGCGTCCCAGCCCCAGCGAACACAGCGCCGAAGACTTAATTCAAAAAATAATGATAATAATAAAATATTTCGCAAACATAATTCAATATAAAATTATTTTTTAATGCTATTAGGGCGCGTGGTGGCGCAGTCGGAGGAGGCGCCAGCTGTCGTATGCACCCGATTACAGCCTCGTAGTTCGAGTTCTGCCCAAGCCAACCGAGCATTCCTTCCCTCCGAGGTTGGTGTATTGGTACTAGACCTGTCTGGGAGGGATAATAGACGTAATTGCCTATTGGTTGGCCACCGTAACTCAATGTGCAAGCCGCATAAGCGTTCAAACTGACTTCACGACAACCCGTATAAGTAGAGTGCGTGGCGCATTCCAAAAGGATTAACTCACTCTGTCTTCTATCCTTAATCCTTTTACTTGAGCAACTGCCTCCTTTCCCAGTGTACCACAAGCCCTTCCCTATAAAATCTCTGACCAGGCCCTTCATCACCATGGAACTGCCACTGCTTCAAGAAAATTCAGAGCAGGCGGTGAGCCAAGACACAGTTCCCCCCCCCCCCCACAGACTAGGACTCTACTGACTAAGGATAACTGTAGTAGTTAAAGAAAACCAAGGAAGCAAATAGAGCAGAACCCTATAGTCAGTGAGGTTGAAATCGAAGCAGATCTCAAACTAAATGTAGATGAACGGGTGAAGGCTGAGCGAATGAATCTTCAGGCAACAGCAACCACGACTACAGCGAGGTATACGGTATAAATAGGAAAAACACTAAAAAACATCGGGAAGTCGGCGGCTATTCAGAAAAAAATCGATAAAAACGATGATCTGTCGATAACGGGACGTCGGGCGGCGGCGATACGTATCATCAGATGATGACAGTGGTAGGCGACATAAACTATGCGTGACGTTCGATACACGGGGTAGTGGTAGTGATTGATCAATAAACGCACGCCAATAGATCAAATCGTCAGAGATCATAACGCTTTGCTTATTTATGCAGGCTAAAGTATGCTTATAAAGAGAATGACAAGGAATACTCAGTAGAACAACGAAGAAGCAAAAGCGATAAAAAGATAAAAAGGGATTAAAAATAAAAATAAAGATAAATGATAAATGATGCGAAAATAAAAATAAATGGTAATTGGTTCTCGAGCAGCCAAAAAAACTGACGTAAAAAAACTGAAATTTCTATGGCGCGATGCAGGTATGGGGGTGCAGTACCTTGTAGGCTTGAATTTTCAATATACAGCTACGGGAAGGTAGAATTACTGGTGCAATCCCTGTCGGGGGGGGGGGGGGGGGGGGCAGTCCATTATGAATTGTTAACGATAGCTACGCATGTGTACATAGAACATGCAATACAACATATGAATGCCTTAACTTGCCTGATCCCTAATCTCTTGGAAATGTCCGAGCGTTCCGCTGAAACATTGAAAAGGTTTTAATATGGGACTATGCACGGCAGCACGGTTGTGATCCAAAACTCAATTTGCTTTGGAAAGAGACCGCAAACCGCTATGCACTAATTGATTAGGGGAATAACGTTGCTTTAACGTGTTTCCGTTGTTTTATAGTATTGTAATTGTTACAGGTTTCTGTTCAATTAGCTGTGTTTTCATTACTCCCTCCCCCCCCCCCCCGACTAGGAAAGCAATTTAGAAAGCTGATTTTGGTATTGGAAGGACAGCAATGGATGATGTAAGCATATTTATACATATTCATATGTTGTGGTGCATGTTGCATTTCTTTAGAAGTTGAAATGGACTGCCCCCCCCCCCCCCGACAGGGATTGCACCGAATTACTAATTATTTATTACTCATTTATTGAAGAATACTTCGATTTCCTACAGAAGGACCATCTCCACACTAGGAACAAACAAAATAACGTATAAAAGTGCTTACCTTATGCCCTCCCGTGAAAACAGCGGGTCCCTTCGCTGCCCCACAGGCTAATCCCCGTTTAAATTCCCGCGCTATCGAATGCGTGCGCGTCAGTGATTCACCGTGGGCCGATACGTAGAGGTACCCGAAGGGCGTATTTTCCTTTATTATTACTCAGTTTTTGTTTGTTTGTTGTTGTTCTTGTTTTAATGTTTTTGTTAATATTTGGCCCTTCCAGGGGAGTCTGTGGTTGGGGATGGGGGTAGACACGCCAAGAGGACGAGGGCAGGAAGCAAGTCCCACTTTAAGGTGGCCGGCCCCCCTTGGGATAGCACCCTCTACGGCGATATTGGGGCGCGTGTAGCGCTGTCGGAGGAGGTGCCGGCTGTCGCGTGCACCCGATACCAAGTTCTTGGTTTGGATCTCCCGCCCATGGCACTACCACGTCTTCCATCCCCCGGGGTCGGTGAATTGGTACCAGACTTGTCTGGGAAGGATAAGGCTCCGTTCATAATTTGACCCCGAACGACTCGACGCTTTGTATGATGGCTATATTGATTGAGCGGCGCGATCGATCAATTTGGCCACTTTACATGCCGTTGCGTCGCTTGGCGTCGGAAGTATAAACAGGACTTGTTCACGGCCACCGCAAGTCACTATATGGCCAAATGCGCTTTCAAATCGCCTCCGCGACATTCCGTAGGAGTAGAATGCGTGGCGCATCCCAAAAAGGATTGAGTAGCGCCGTCCTTTATCCTTTGTCCTTATCCTTAAACGGAGATGGCCAAGCACATTTTATTATTTTGCCTT
This sequence comes from Heligmosomoides polygyrus bakeri, assembly GCA_947359475.1. Classification (NCBI taxonomy): domain Eukaryota; kingdom Metazoa; phylum Nematoda; class Chromadorea; order Rhabditida; family Heligmosomidae; genus Heligmosomoides; species Heligmosomoides polygyrus. The sequence goes on from OX375865.1 coordinate 106,859,459, forward strand.
TCTACATTGTTTGCGAGTTCTTTTATTTGTTCCTTCTTTCAGTTATTTCTTTAGAAAGTTGTTTACTTTTTGTTGTTTTTCCGCTGTTTTTTTTTAACTTAAGCACTGGGGAGAAGCTATGCAACAAAAAAGGCTCGTATGAAATTTTGATTGGCGAAAAGAACCTTCTTAGGTAATCTTTTTTACCTTTTTATATTATTCTATATTATTTACATGATGATGCGCACAAGGCCGTGCGCACCTTTGAGATCGATAAATAAATAAATAAATAAATAAATAAGGGTGCGCCCTCCCATACCCGGATCAAGCCCGATTGGCACTATTGCACTTTCACAACTCCATGGGTCGAGGAAAGGTCGAAAAAAATCTTCGCCCAAACTTCACCAAGGGGGTTATTTGGGGTGCTGATCACGAATCTGACATTCGTTTTTCATTTTACGCTGGAGTACAGTAGCTACGGGTAAGGAACGCTTCAGGTCACCTGTACCTACCATAACCTACCGTACTCCAGCGTAAAACGAAAAACGGATGGCAAATTCGTGATCAGCACCCCAAATAGGCCCCTAGGCAAAGTTTGGGCAGAAAAAACATTTTCGACCTCTCCTCGAGGAGTTGTGAAAGTACATAATGCCCCGCCCAATTTTTTTTTGTTGTTTTTTCAACAAGCTTTATTATGACGCAGGTAACGAACGCTATGGAGAACGGAGTTTTAGAGAATTTCTAGAGCTACAAACAAACTGGAAGTTAAGGGAATGGTAGAATTTCCCGCACCATATTTATGCGCGAGGAAAACAACGACCGCGAACGAGACACGACGAACGGTGTTCTGTACAAGTGGCATTGTCATCGGAATCGCTCTGTAAACAGTACACATGCGGCCGCACTGGTTCCCGACAATAGACGTCGGGCAAAAACGGCAGTGGGAAAAAGGCGATCGGTGGCAGACGACGACGTCACCGACGATTCAAACGCTGGTCGGGTGCCAAGCGTGAGAAGACGTGAGTGCGGGACGAGTGAGCGAGAGTGAGTTAAACGTCGACTAAACGCACACCCGCCGCCGCTCCGGCAGGTCGCCCGGCCGTCACAGGGGTGCTCGTGGGTGGTCAAGGACGGTCGTGCGCGAGCGAGCGCCAGACGTTGCGATGTCCGTCCGGGGTGATCGGATGACACCGGGTTGTCGGGAAGTTGTTGTTGTTCATCAACTAAAGAGCTAATGAGGGTAAGGAACATCGGATCTATCCTAGTCGGAGGGGGACGGGGCGGCTCTCCAACTCCTCTCTTGAATTTGATCTTGAGCTTTAGCTACTGCTACTTGATACGATCAGAGAATGTGGTGTCATGTCGCGAGATGCCGGACGGAAGTGTCACCTTAGCGCCGCGCCACCTTACCCCCTCCCGATTAAGATAGTTCCGGAACATCTTTTGTACGAAACCTTCATAGATTTGTTCCCAGTTGAGCACAGTTTCTATGGCTATTGCCCTCGCCTTTCCCTCTCTTCGCTTCTGCCCGGCTTTCTCGTTTGTTTTTTGCTTTTTTTACAGTCAGTTAATGTCAGTTTTTCATATCTTCTTTCGCTACATGTCACACAGTTGTGCTTTGGCTGAATCTACCATTTTCACGTCGAATTGGACCCTTTCGAAATCAAATTGGATACTCTTCTAAACAAACTTAACGCTTCTGAATACAAAGTGAACGTTTTCTAAATCGAAATGAGCTTCTTACAGGCTAAACTACAGACTCTCCACGGTAGCTGAAATAATCGTCTGTTCAAGGAAAATTTGGTATAACATTGTGTAATAATTTTATAAGATTTTGGATCTCTCCTAATCAAGGGAGGGTGGGGAGGCACATAACTAAAAAGTATGTAAGAAAATGAATTAATGAACTGACGAGATACTTACCAAGCGACTACTAGAGAAAAAGATAGGACCTAAAAGAAACGGTTTTACAACCTTCTCGGAGGGCAAAGGAGGGCGTAATGGAGGCATGCCCCGTGCTGACCGCGCTTGACATGATATAACCAGGATCTAACATGGTGAGAAGGTCACATAACTTTGCCTGATTACAACCGCGGCGAAAACAAATGTAATTTCTACGTTTTTTTTTCTAATGAATTTTTCTATTAGGTTGTCCCATAAGTCCTTGCAGTTTTGTTCAACGATTCACTGCAGATTTCGCCGGCGGTCTCTTGCACAGCGCTGCATAGCTTTCGAAAGCGAATGACTTGCTCTATCGGAACGTGTATTGCGTTTCTTTTTCATCATGAATTCGGTCAATTTTTAGATCGTTGAAGTGAAAAGTGAAAAAGTGAAAAGTAGCCATTTGCGCACTTGTTCTCTCCGCTTAGGTTTGTAATTTTTTGCGCGGTTTTTTATAGCACTTGGAAGACAATGTTCTGTACTACAAGAATATGTGTTGGTCCTATTTTCTGGCTTGTCCTTTATTGATTTTCAGGCCATCAAATTGGGCATTCCGACTTTTCCGTCCGAATTTTTACCAAAACTCCGGTTCTATGGTTGGACTTTCATGTTTGGTGTTATATGTCGGTCGAAAGAGGATGACTTGCTCAGTAAGAACTTGTGTTCCGTTTATTGGCCCACGCTGATTTCTGTCGAATATCAACAACTGAAGAAGGAGAAGGAGTTGTTGGTGAAGACGATTTTTCTCTTTTTGGCATTTTGTTGATATTCAATAGAAATCAATAAACGTGACACATATTCTTGTAGAGGAAGACATTCTCTTCGAATGACATATAAAACCAATCCAAAAAGTTCAACCACAGAGCACGATCTGTCGGTAAAAATATATCTTCTCCTTCGGACGTCCCAATTTGGTGGCCTAAAAATCAATAAAGGACAAACGAGCAAATAGTACTAACAAATATTCTTGAAGTAAGGAGCATTGTCTTACAAATGCTATAAAAACTGCACAAAAAATTACAAACCTAAGCGGAGAGAACAAGTGCGCAAATGGCTACTTTTTCACTTTTTTCACTTTTCAATTCAACGACCTAAAAATTGACAAAATTAAGAATAAAAAAAGAAATGCAATACATGCTCTGATAGAGCAAATCATTCTCTTTCGAGAACTATGCAGCGCTATGCAAGAGACCGCCGGCGAAATCTGCAGTGAATCGTTGAAAAAACTGAAAAGACTTATGGGACAACCTAATAGTATAGGTCTTATCTTGTTCTGTGCGAACCCCTCAGTAAATCTCAAGTCGTTTGGTTACATACTTTTTAGTTATGTGCCCCCCCCCCTCGAATACGATAGATCCGAAAATTTTATTTTGGAGAAAAGTAATAAATTACATTCTGTTTTGTGCGGTGCATTAAAAGACTAGATCGCGACATACACTCAAAAAGCTCGCCGCGATGTTTATTTGATTGTAAGTGCTGCTTAACTGAAGCATCAAATTAAAGATATGTGTGATCATTACAGTTGGTTATGATTGTTTACAGGTGTGAAACTCCATGCAAACAGACGTTCTGGTATCAATCTGGTGAAAATCGCGCGTCTTGGCTGAGGATATGGCGCAATCTTCTCTTTGACACTATAAAACTGTTGCCTTCCTGCTCTTTAAAGCAAGCTTTAACCAATTATTTTTCCTCAAAAATAGAAATTCTATAAAATTTCAAACAATGTGTTCACTTATTGGGTAGATGAATTAAAACTTCAAACAACGTTATACTATAATTTTCCTTGAGCAAAAAATAAATGTGACCTTTCTGGAGAGCCTCTGATTTAATGTGGAAGGAGCCCATTTTGATTTCGAAGATGTTCAGCTTGAAGTCTTAGGCCCCGTTTATTCTTCCGATGCCGAGCGACGCGACGGCAGTATAGTGGCCAAATTGATCGATCGCGCCGTCCGATCAATGTGGCCAGAATACGTGGCGTGACGTCGCTCGGCGTCGAAGTATAAAGGGGGCCTTAGCCTTAGTTTGCACCATGATCGCAATAGATATAGATTTTTCGCGCCGTCCGGTCGATACCTATTCCGACCATGGTGCCGCGCCACGCAGCGGCAGAAGTATAAACTGGGGCTTAGGCTACCTCATAGGAGTATCCAATTTGACATGAAAATCTACCACTATATAATTGAGTTAGCTCCCTGCCCTGTAGATGATGAGGCGTATCTCACTCAGGTTGGAAACCTGGCAGAGATACGCCTCGTGGAACCAAGCGTAATCTCATGGAACCCCTTGCGACGCCTCTGCGTACCTCGCGCGGGCAACGTTTGCCGTTCAACATGGGATATTGTTGCATCAGAGGAAGCGCATCCTCCTCCTGCTTAACACAACGGCGTCTGCGCGCGTTTCTGAGTGCCTGAATCCAGAAGACGGGTTCCCTTCGTCGCACCACAACCTTCTGGAGTCAGAAGAGGAGACGCCGTCGTTCTACGACGAGGGATCGCATTCAGAATTGAGCATGAGATGCTGCTGCAGCAGAGGAAGCGCGGCCTCCTCCCGCTTAACACAACGGCGTCTACGCGCGTTTCTGAGTCCCTGAATCCAGCAGACGGGTTCCCTTCGTCGCACGACAACCTTCTGGAGTCAGAAGATCGAAAAGAAGGGAAGCAGAGGTCACATCGTCGGCGTACGACGACCGGCCGCATGCAGAACTCAGCATTATCCCATGTTGAACGGAAAAGTTTACCCGCGACATGTACGCCTCTGCGTACCTCGCGCGGGCAACGTTTGCCGTTCAACATGGGATATTGTTGCATCAGAGGAAGCGCATCCTCCTCCTGCTTTACACAACGGCGTCTGCGCGCGTTTCTGAGTGCCTGAATCCAGAAGACAGGTTCCCTTCGTCGCACCACAACCTTCTGGAGCCAGAAGAGGAGACGCCGTCGTTCTACAACGAGGGATCGCATTCAGAATTGAGCATGAGATGCTGCTGCAGCAGAGGAAGCGCAGCCTCCTCCTGCTTAACACAACGGCGTCTGCGCGCGTTTCTGAGTCCCTGAATCCAGAATACGGGTTCCCTTCGTCGCACCACAACCTTCTGGAGTCAGAAGATCGAAAAGAAAGGAAGCAGAGGTCACATCGTCGTCGTACGACGACCGGCCGCATGCAGAACTCAGCATTATCCTATGTTGAACGGAAAAGTTTACCCGCGACATGTACGCCTCTGCGTACCTCGCGCGGGCAACGTTTGCCGTTCAACATGGGATATTGTTGCATCAGAGGAAGCGCATCCTCCTCCTGCTCTACACAACGGCGTCTGTGCGCGTTTCTGAGTGCCTGAATCCAACAGACGGGTTCCCTTCGTCGCACGACAACCTTCTGGAGTCAGAAGATCAAAAAGAAGGGAAGCAGAGGTCACATCGTCGGCGTACGACGACCGGCCGCATGCAGAACTCAGCATTATCCTATGTTGAACGGAAAAGTTTACCCGCGACATGTACGCCTCTGCGTACCTCGCGCGGGCAACGTTTGCCGTTCAACATGGGATATTGTTGCATCAGAGGAAGCGCATCCTCCTCCTGCTTTACACAACGGCGTCTGCGCGCGTTTCTGAGTGCCTGAATCCAGAAGACAGGTTCCCTTCGTCGCACCACAACCTTCTGGAGTCAGAGGAGGAGACGCCGTCGTTCTACGACGAGGGATCGCATTCAGAATTGAGCATGAGATGGTGCTGCAGCAGAGGAAGCGCGGCCTCCTCCTGCTTAACACAACGGCGTCTACGCGCGTTTCTGAGTCCCTGAATCCAGCAGACGGGTTCCCTTCGTCGCACGACAACCTTCTGGAGTCAGAAGGTCGAAAAGAAAGGAAGCAGAGGTCACATCGTCGTCGTACGACGACCGGCCGCATGCTGTTGTTCTGTTAACAGAATTGTTTTGAAGATCACACGTACTTTTTGTGCGAGAGTATTTTCTGAGAAAAAAGTGCAAACTTATAACCCCGCGAAGCGGGCAAGTGCGAGACACGCCGTTAGGCGTGTCGTAGCACTTGTCGTATATAAATAAATAAAAACAGAACAATGGCCGGCAGTGATCCACCTCCTGTGGAATGCGCCAGGAACACCACTTTTACGGAAGGTCGCAGAGGCAATTTTAGCATATTTAGCCTTTTCATCCCTTCAGCGCTTGATCGCTCTCCTGAAGCTGTACCTGGAGAGGACGAAGTGTTGTTAGAAACTATTGTCTAGCACCATGGAATGGACATAGCGATCTGATAGACTTACGGAAACGACTACAATAGCTGAATGTCCTTCACTGAGTTGGTAGCAGTAAAAATTTATAGCTGCTCACCGGCACTATGAACAAGATTAAAAGGATAAAGGATAAAGGACGGCGTTATTCAATCCTTTTTGGGATGCGCCAGTCATTGTATGGCCAAATACGCATTCAAAATCGTTCCTCAGGCATTCCACTTCTATGGGATGTCGGAGGAACGATTTTGAATGCGTATTTGGCCATACAATGACTCGCTGTGGCCATCCGATGAGCAACACAGCTCTTTATCCATCTAAAATAAGTCTGGCACCAATTCACCGACCCCAGAGGGATGGAAGGCTTGATTGGCCTAGGCGGGAAATCCGAACCAGGAACCTGGTATCGGATTCACGGGACAGTCGGCGCCTCCTCCGACTGCGCTACACGCGCCCAATGAATGAAGTATGAACAAGATTAGTGATGAACATTCGAAAATTAAGGTGTATTTGAAATTTACATGAAAAATTAACAAATCGTTTTCTGAATAACAAAGTGCTGAAAACGGAAGGAGTAGAATAGAAGGGAAGACGCTACTCTATTGTAGAAGTTTGAAGCGAAATAACTCAGTTCCAACGGCCTCATTACTTTTTGTCGGATCTTACGTATATCTGCTTCTGCACTGGTTTGCTACAATAAAGATTCCGAATAAAAAAAAAATGTGTTGAAAATGGAAGGAGTAGAATAGAGGGAAGAGAGGGAAAATCCACTTTCAACACTTTTTTATTCAGAAAGCAAATCGTTTTCTGAATAAAAAGGTGTTGAAAAATGAAGACGTAGAATGAAGAGAATAACTATTTCTCGCGTTTAGAAAAGCTGGATCTTCTTTCGATCAATGTTGTCTGTTGAGTTGTTAGCCAAAATTGTTGACAACGTTATTTTGCTTCAAACTTCCACATTCGAGTAGCGTCTTCCCTTTATTCTACTCCTTCCATTTTCTACACTTTTTTATTCAGAATCGTTATTGTAGCGAATCAGTATTCTGAATAAAAAAGTGTTGAAAATGGAAGAGGTAGAATAGAGGGACGACGCTACTCGATTGTAGAAGTTTGAAGCGAAATAACCTTGTCAACAATTTTGGCTAACAACTCAACGAGACAACATCCATCGAAAGAAAATCCAAGTTTTCTAAACGCGAGAAATGGCTGTAGAAGCCAAATTCGAGAAAAGAAAAGTTAAACGTGAACACAAGAAGAGCAGCTACAGATCGTTCTTGAAACCGCTGCTGAATACCCAGCAGAGAAACCGGCAGCGGGTCGATGGTCGAGTGTACTGCTGTCATCACGGACCGCCGCTAATGAGCTCGGCTGAGCGCGTTTTTGCCAGCGACGGCTCGCTATGTGTGGCAGCATAGCCGTCGGGTGTCGTCGCCGTCGTCGTCGTCGCCCCGTCGTGGGTGGTGGCATCGATTCGCGGCAGCAGCAGCAGTGCAGTCGGCTGGCGCGGGCCTGCTCCTGCTGCTGGGTCCAGGCCTGGCTGGGGCCATTCTTCTGTTGCTGGTGCTGTCCGTCGTGGCGCCTTTGACCCCCCGGCCAGCCCCGTCGGTCGTTGAAACGAACCGCGACCGGCGACCAGCGAGCGACTCGCTGTGCAGGTTGTAACAGCCGGCTCGGTTTCGCTTCCACAGCCTATCGTCGTCGGTAGGAAGAAGCTCAACCGCAGGGGATCCTCCTCTCTCTGGCTGTTGACTGTCTTCATGCTTATTCAAGCCCTTTGTGAATTGATGCCAAACTATCCGAATGAAATAATTCCGCCCGAATGCCCCGAAACACGAGCGAAAAATTAAAATTTTAATCAATTGTCAACAGAAGTACCATTCAAAATCGAGACTTGAAAGTTTGAAAGATCTCAAGAAGAAGCTAACAACTAGCTAGCCACTCAACACTGTGTATCAACAACATCGAATTCTTCATCTCGGACAAAAATTCTTCTTTACAAACTTGTGAAGAAAAAATTGTTGGTGTCGGGCGCCATCACATTCCGGTGCCAGGCTGCGCTCTATCATCGACCAGATAAAATGAAGAAAAAAACATGGAAGAAACCTGGCGACAAAAAAGCAGACGTCCGGTGCGGATCTGCCAACCAGCAGTTATTCGACCAAAACAAAATGCTTTCAGATTTCTTCCGCTACGTCGATATCAGTTAGTGTTCGCCATGAACTGAATAATTGCTTGGTCTCGTCATGATGCACCAGCATCTCGTCATAATGTTTCAATCCTAAACCACCAGTCAGACGGCCTAGCAGACGCTCCCACTACTAACTGGGGCTATGCACCACCAATCGATAATATTGATCGATATTGATTGGTCTATCGGTGTTGTTCACTTGTTGCAAAACCACCCGTCAGCATATTGATTAGTTTCCGACTGGAGCGGTCGACTCTATTCAAAATCGATAATATTGATGGATATTGATTGGTCTACCGGTGCTGTTCATTTGTAGCAAAACCACCCGTCAGCATATTGATTAGTTTCCGACTGGAGCGATCAACTCTATTCAAAAATCGATAATATTGATCGATATTGATTGGTCTACCGGTGCTGTTCATTTGTAGCAAAACCACCCATCAGCATATTTATTAGTTTCCAACTGCAGCGCACGACTCCATTCAAAAATCGATAATATCGATCGTTATTGATTAGCCTGTCGTTATGAAGTTTTCATACCATTTTCCCTTCAAACTGAACATTTTTTATTTCAAACCTTTAGAAATATAAAGGACATTTTGCAACCCAAATGAAACGTATCTAGAGATTGATACAGAGCTAGTTCAACGAAGTTTAAACTATTTTTAAGGAAATTGTTACTAATAATACACCTTTACGCCTCAGGAAAAAAACAGATCCTTCCTAGTCGGGGGGGGGGGAGGCCCACAGAAGTAAAAATTACGTAACAAATTTGCTTGAGACTTACCGAACGGCTCCTACAGAACAAGACAGGACATAAACTAGAAAAATTCACAAAGAAAAAACGAAAAAAATCACATTGAGTGTGAATTTGAGTTTGAGTTTTCATTTCTTTTTAACCATTGTATACATGGGTACCAATGTAATAAATAGTAATATATTTTCGCCGCGTTTGTAAGCAGGCAGTGTTACATGCCCTCATCACCATGTTAGAACCTGGTTATAACATGTCAGGCGGCGGTCAGCACGCGGCATGCCTCCATTCCGTCGTTCTTTGCCAGCCAAGACGGTTGTAAAACAACAGCGATTTTATTTTATTTTTGTTTTCCGTTCGTTTTTGTTTTCTTAAGGGCCTATCTTGCTCTGTAAGAGCCGCTCGGTAAGTCTCAAGTCAATTCGCCACATAATTTTTAATTTTCTGGACCCCTCCCCCCAGCGACTAGGATAGATCCGAAAAAACTGAATATCTTGGTCAAACCAAAAATTCTTATTTTGCGACATACGTGAAAGGAAGGGATTACGCCGCACGCTCGTTTTATACGCTGTAAAATCTATTGGAATGATAGTGGAATACATGCGTGTAAATCCAGCAGTAGCAAAAGCGATCACAAGGGAAGAAACAGACCACCATGCTACACTGCATATATTCAGGTGTACAGCATTTGCACTGCCAATCAAATAAACATCGCAGGGTTCAAAACAAGTGCACGGCACAACCTCTCCACACGAACCTTGAATTTTGAGCAGATCAGAATGCACCTAAAACGCTGTTATGACCTGGCATGGTAGCGCAGTTGGAGGTGCCGGATGTCTCGTTCACCCGATATCAGGCTCAGGTATTGGAATTCCTGCCCAGGCCAACCACGCCTTCCATCCCTCCGGGGTTGTTCAGTTGGTAACAGGCTTGTCTGAGAAGGACAAAATACTTATTTGTCAGCCGGGAAGCTCTACGACAGTCGGAGTAATCGGCTCTTACAAAAACTCTTGATTAAGCTCTTAAAACTTTATAGGACGTCCTATACATACCATTTTCATGTCGAACTCGACACCTTTCGAATCAAATTGGACATTCTTCTACGCTTAGCCTAAGGCTTTTGCAACAGAGTGAACGTCGTCTACAGCGAAACTTGCTTTTTGCAGGATAAACTGCCGACGATCCACGATGGATAGAATAGTTTTTTGCTCAAGGAAATTTTTGTATAACTTTATTAGAATTTTTTAGTTAAGCTGCCCGAATGCATGCTTGAAAGAATTTAATTCTTAGAGGAATAATAGTAAAGTAAATTTTGCTTTAAGGTGCAACAAAGCAGCAATCATTTAGCGCTTTAAAAGACCAGATCACGCCATGCACTCGAAAAGCTCATCGTGATTTTTATTTGATAATGATAGTATAAATGCTGTTTACATGAAGCATCAAAGTGAAGATATGCATGTTGTTTACAGTTGTTTTTTTAAATCGTTCATAGGGGTCAAACTCCAGGTAGACAGAAATTTTGCCAAATGAAAATCAAATGAAAATCGCGACGTGTAAGACGAGGCCATGGCGCAATCCCTTTTTTACATTAACAATGGCCGCCTTCCTGCTCCTTAAAACAAGCTTTTATCCAATATTTTTCATTAAAAATGAGAATTTCGTAAAATTTCAAGCAATGTGTTCATTGTTGGGTGCGCAAATCAAAACGTCTGAGAAAGCTACACTAGAATTTTGCTTAAACAAAAAATTATTCTAGCCGTTTTAGAGAGTCTCTAGTTCAATGTAGGAAAAGTTTAGTTCAATTCGAAAGTTTGTTCTAGATTCAAAAGTTTTAGGCTAGCTTAGAAGTGTCCAGAATGATTCGAAAAGTGACCAATATCAAGTTAAAATGGTAAATTTTATATGGAATTTAAAGTACTTGATATTTGCTACGTAACAGCACCACAAAAACTGCTACATAACGTAGTTACCTAGTTGCAATTCATGGTGCTATCCAAACTTCTATCTCGATTTTGTTAATGTCAATTGTTTGAAGCTAGGCCGGTATGTTTTGAATGGCAATATTTATTACTCTGTTTCCAAGGGGCACTTCAGATGCAGTAATAAATAAATAAATAAATAAATATAGGCCGTGTAGCAAAACACTTAAATAAAGGAGGAAACATTATTATGTAGAAACACTAAACGGCGGAAATCTTTGGGCTAATCGAATATGTATGAATCTGACATGGCTGTTTTTCAACTACGGCGATTCCATGCTCGATCAGGGGCCCGATTCATCAACGACTTACAGCAATTTAACAGAGAAAATACAGTCGAAGCCCGTGATGGCGCGCCTTATCAAGCGGTATGGCGAAACATTTCAGCCGCGCTATCGGAATTTCAGCTCTTTTCTCTGTTGAATTGCTGTAAGTCGTTGATGAATCCTGTCCCAGGTGATCACATACACTAATAGAAATTAATACGATTGGCTTCATCGTATCAGTAATTGGAACAGAGCGAAGCTTAAGAAAAACCGAACTTTCCAGCACTGGACTGCCGCTAGAAAGCTGCTATATAGGAAGGAGTGTACGCAAAAGCAGTCACGTGAAGAATAGAATCGGAACAGGCGAGGATTATGGCCGTAATTGAAGAGACTTTCCGAACTCGTTTGTCCCGTTTTGCCGCACCTGCATGGAGATCAGATCCTGCTGACGTGAAAAGCTGCACTGTGCCAGGAGAGGAAAGAAGCCGAGCGGCTGGGCAACCAAAGCGGCTCGAATGCTCGTCGCCTTCCTCACACCGTCCTCGGCAAACATCACATCCTATTGTGCGGGCTGAAGCCAGAACAGGACCGCTGGCGGGTAGGTAACCACCGCAGGCCGCAACTGACGTGTGCAGCCTATGGTTAGCAAACACATGATAACCGCCTACTTACACAGCATTCCTCCAGATTTTGTATGGGATTCAAGTGCAGACTATGCCCCACTGCCGTGGGAGAGATGACTTTTAAATCGACATTTTCATACTGCTAACTCTTGCTGTCTCAAAGAAGTGAGCTATACATTCCCGAGAGGACAATCGACTTCCAGGCAGTCCGCCATTTCAATTTGCCTTGCAGAAGCGAATTCCGGAAAAAAGTACAAGCACACTTTCTGAAGAGAATCGCTCCAAATTGCGTTGTCGGCTAGAATAGCGCCTGCTCGAAATTCCGCTGCGCTGTCAAGTGTGAAGGGCAGCGCTGTCGGGCGACGAATGGAGTGCAGCTCCGAGAAAAAACGCATCCGAGTTCGACTAATGGTGGACTCCAAAAATAGCTGAGGTACGAATTCGCTCGAATTCCTTCGCTGGATCATCAAACTCTAATAATTTAATTATTTTTTTTTGAAAATAATTTTGAAAAAATCGAAAAACGTTGAATCACAGTGTTTCAGGGTTTCAAATTAATGCGACGAAAAGATGACGTCAAAAACAAAAGCTGAGACGTGCTTGGGACTAGTCGAGCCTTATCTGAGCCATGCGTTCAACTTCTACGAGATATCGTGGAGCCGTCTAGAAGAACTACACGGACAACGGCCTTACTTTAGCACACAATGAGCAGCTTAATAGACCATCACTCTAGTACGAAACTAAACATTTGTGAACTGCTATATTCCTTTGTGGAATGCGCCGCGTATTCAACTTCTGCGGAGTATCGTGGGGGCTGCATGAATGCATACATATACGCTTTGAAACCTTAAATACTTTGAAAATAAAAATAAAACGGAAAAAGCTTCAAAGTAAAAGCAACATAACAAATAAATCTGTTACAAATAAGATTAGCTTATTTTAAATTACACAAAAAGAATAAATTTTTGACTCAGAAAATTGCACAATATTTCACGGGGAGCTTATCTGGTACAATAGTTCTCGCCCGCGCAGCAATCAACTGTGTGCGGAAGGACATTCCGTATGAAGCTCAGCGATATAGGCTAAACAAGTGATCGCTAATCCCTTTATGGGAGGCGCTATGCATTCTACTTCTACGGAACATCGTGGAGGCAATTTGGGCGTGTATTATGAATGGCCTGTACAATGATTCGAAGTAGCCAGTCGATGGACAAGTCAATGTTTAATCCTTCCCATACAAGCCTTACGCCTTCACAGACCCTGAAGGGATGGAAGGCAAGGAAAAGCTGGGTTAGGCTGGAACCAAGGGCCTAGAACGTGAGGATATATGAAAGGCGCCGCCTCCTTCGACTACACTACCACATGTCCCTGAAGAGTTAGGAGTGCTATAAATGTGCTGATAAGAAAACAATATGAGGAAGAATGATAAGAGCAAGGTTACTGAAAAAATACAACACCATGAAAAATCATCAGAAAGAAGGATTATGGCGAAGGAAGTACGGAGCTGAAGAAGAACGTAGGAGAAAGACGACTTTGGCGGTGGAGATGAAAAATGAAAAAGGATAAAGGGTAAAGGACAGCTTTAGTCAATCCCTTCTGAGATGCGCCACGCATTCTACTTCTACCTCGTGGAGGCAATATGCATGCGTATTTGACCATACAAAGACTTGCGGTGGCCAGTCGATGAAGAAGTCAGCGCCTTGTTCTTCCCAGATAAGCCTTGTTCCAATTCACCGACCCCGGAGAAATGGAAGACTTGGCTGGCCTGGGCGAAAAATCCGAACCAGAAACTTGGTATCGAATGCACCCGACAGCCGGTGCCTCCTCCGACTGCGCTACACACGCCCTTCATGAAAAAAAAGAAAGAAAAGCAGGAGGGATTCTGCATGGAGGAACTGAAGAAGTAATAGATAAAAGGAGAACAAAAAAGGAGAAGAATAGGATGACGAAGGAGAAGAATGAGAAGAGCTAGATAGTGAGGAAGTCATCAATGAAAAGTAGTGAAGGAAAGGAATGAACAAGGGGATTAATAGGATGGCTATGAAAAGGAAAGGATTATCAGGAAGGGGAGGTGAAAGAGGCGAAGAAGAACACGTAGAAAGAAGTCAATGTTGAAGCTCTAAAGGGCAAGTAGGAAAGAGCGCGTGGAGCGCAGTCGGAGGAGGCGCCGGCTGTCGTCTGCACCCGATACCAGGTTCTTGCTTCGGATTTCCCGTCCAGGCCAACCAAGCCTTCCATCACTCTGGGGTCGGTGAAAATTGGTACCAGACTTGTCTGAGAAGGATAAAGTTCTAAAAGAACTTGTAGATTGACTGGCCACCGTAATTCAGTTTGTGTGGCCAAATAGGCATTCAAATCGCCTCCACGACATCCTGTAGAAGTATAATGCGTGGCGCATTCGAAAACGGATTGAATAGCGCCGTCCTTTATAGTTTTAGAGTAGAAAGTAAGAAGCCCAGCAGATAAAAGGTCTGAATGGAATAATATGAGACAGAAAGTGATAGCAATAATAATAATAATAAGTGGTGCTGTGATGGAGTAGAGTATCCCTGCTTGGTTAACAAGTGGTGTGGGTTCGAGCCCCGCCTGGCGCAAGAGTTTTGATTGCAAGAAGCATCGTTATGAGAACTTATAACCTCAGTACCAGCCACTAAAAGCTTGAACAAATTTTAACAATAGTAGTGACAACAATAACAATATGGTGAAGACAGGGAGGAAGGAAAAAAGAAAGAAGAATGGAGAGGGAGGAACACGGGAAGGAGGGGAAGAAGAAATCTTGCGATGAAAAATAACTGAAGGGAGGAAAAGAGAAACAGAACGAAGAGGGACCAGGACAATAACCATTAAGAAGTAGAAAGAATGAGAAGAACAACGTAATGAATAGGAAGATGGAAAGGAAAATAGAAAGAATTCTATGATAGCGCAATTCTGGAGCAGTACTAGAAACGAAGCCCGAACTACAGGCATTGCCTCAATTTGACGATGAAACCGTTCAATCAGAAGAAGCTTCACACAGCGGAAACCTACGACACCACAGTGTGCACTGAAATCGATCCCTTAATTACCCTTAAGACATCGCTGATGCTCTTTGCCGAAATTGGATTAAGCCCGGCGATCAATAGCAACCGGTTCCTGACATAGCGGGGACGGACAAGGAAGAGCGAGGAAGGTCAATTAGAGGCTTCGACGGCCAGCCTGCCAGCCAGCCAGCCGGCTCTCCCTCTCACGTCAGCTGAATCCACGCTCAGATTAGGGTTTCGGGAATTTGTAATGGAATTCTATATTAGACGACGGCAAGTGCTACTCGAGTGCTATCACATTAGGGACAAAAATTCTTTGAGTTACGAACAATTCACTGAGAGTCTATTAAAGGACAGGGAAAAAGGAAATATATAATATTAGAAGTCAGCGCAGCTGCCACACGTAAACTGCCATAAGTCGGAGGTTTTTGGAGTCTCTGAAAAGTTCATAGAAAATTCAAAACTGGAAGAAATGTGAATTTTATTCTATAAACGGCAGGTTCTAAAAGCGAGAGTCTTTTTGAGTAGACGGGACATCGGCTTTTAACTACAGAAAACCGACACATCTGATCACTTATCCTTTTCACGTCGAGTTGGACATTTTTCAAATCAAATTGGACACTTTTAACGTCAAATTGGACACTCTTTTAAGCCTAAGCCTAAGACTTTTGAGATCAAAATGAACTCTACCATCGAAATGAGCTTCTTCTTCATTGAACTAAACACTCCCAATAACGTTAGAATAATTTTTTGTTCAAGGAAAATTTTAGTATTACTTTTTTTGAATTAAAATTCCCTTCCCAGTAAGTGAAAGCATTTTTTAGAATTTCATAAAATGCTTCGTTTTTGAAGAGAAAAATGGTTTAAAGCTTGATTTAAAAGCAGGAAGGCGACCATTTCTTAGTACCAAAAAGAGATTGCGCCATGCCCTCTTCGAAGATGCTGCGGTGCTTGTTCGATTGATAGCAACATTTCTGTTTGCATGCAGTGGAAGGCACCTGCAAACGGTGAACCATAAACAATTCGCACACACATATACTAACGTCCTCGCTCTATGTAAGCAATATTTACAGTATCAATCAACTAAACATTGCGACTTGCACTTCGAGTGCATGGCACGATCCAGCCTTTTAACGCTCTACATGATTGCTGCCTTTCTCTGCGCTTTAAAACAAGAACCAACTTATTATTTTTCTCAAAAAATAAAATTTTTATGAAATTATTATACATCTTGGAACGGGTGAACAAA
Organism: Heligmosomoides polygyrus bakeri; assembly: GCA_947359475.1. Classification (NCBI taxonomy): domain Eukaryota; kingdom Metazoa; phylum Nematoda; class Chromadorea; order Rhabditida; family Heligmosomidae; genus Heligmosomoides; species Heligmosomoides polygyrus. The sequence goes on from OX375865.1 coordinate 106,875,695, forward strand.
AAAATTACAACGAAAGTTCTACTAAATTTTTCTTGAACAAAAAAATATTCTAACTATCTAAGTGAGTCTGTAATCAAATCATTTGAGTCTGTAGTTTTATCTGCCTAAAGGTCATTTCGATTTGGAAGAGTTCACTTTGACTTCAAAAGTCTTGTACTACCTTAGAAGAGGGTCAAATTTGTTTTAAAAAGTGTCTAATCCGACGTGCAAATAGTATATATTATATAATAAAGTAGAAGTTGAAGTAAACAAATGTCAAAGAAATAATAGGTTCGATTCGTCCCTTTTCCTCAGATGAACCACAATCTTATAACATCTCCCCGGTGACGAGGGAATTGCTATAACTTTTTATTAACTTTCGAAAAGTCTTACTAACGAATGTAAAAAACCTAATATTTAACCTATTTTGCCATATTAATATTAATGTTTGACCATTTTTTTACAAACGAATGATATGACGCACTTCGTGTACGACAGGTGAGCAAGATCCATTGGAGCACTTTGGCACACGATAGGAACGAATAGACACGCTGTCGGCGCTCAGGCAATTCCGCTACTAACTAACCAAGCCCGCTGGATGGAAGGTTTAATTGACCCAGGCGGTATAAGTCGCTAAAGCAACTCACAGTGTTAGGCGAAAACGCGCCGGCCAATCAAAACCAAACAAAGCACCGACCGAACACATGGTGGCCAATCAGGTCAACAACCTTACACGCCCCTTTGAGTGGAATTCCCGTTTGATGCAACCTGATTGCTTCGGTGCATCCCCTACCCAGGTAGGCCCAATTGACGACCAGTACCAGAACTAATATTACACGTCCTTAAGGCCTTCGTCTTTTCAAAAACTTGGAATTTAACTATTTTCTGCAAATTCATATAGTATAGAAGCCACCTAATGGTTTAGTTGCATCCCTCCCCATGTAGGCCTAATTGACGACTAGTACCACAACTAATATTAGAAGCTTTCAAGGTCTTCGGCCTGCAAATTCAAATCGTATAGAAGCCATCTGATGGCTTGATTGCATCCCCCTCCCCATGTAGGCCAATTTTACGACTAGTTCCAAAACTAATATCAGAAGTACTCAAGGTCTTCAGCTTCTCAAAAACTTGGAAATTTCTGCAAATTCGCATAGTATAGAAGCTGCAGCGAGTGGTCCCCTGAGATTCTCCAAGTGCACATCGTCCGTCGGCCATTAATCCTGGATTAGTCAGAAAGTGGCACAAAATCCGATTTCCTTTGATGGCTGGCAGGCAGGCAGCTCCCTGGCAACACTACCGCTACACGGACGATCTCCCGTGGGAGTTCTACTTTACATGGGACATCTAAGGCGAAATCGATAAGTCAAATCGATAAAATGGCCAAAGTGGTACGGTGGGACGGACGGCTCCGCTACAGCTGCCGTCCGCCGAAGTCCGATGACGCCGCTGTCGTGCGTTCGAGTTTTTCGCGCCAATTTCCTCAATTGGTCGACCGCTAGTGGTGGCTCGTTCCGGCCAGCTGTCGTCGTCGTCCTCGTCGTCAGGCTCGTCCTCTCTGCTGCTGCTGCCGCCGCCGCTGCAGTCGTTCTCGACACGACCGCAGAGCAACAGAGGGCGAACATGGCGCATGGAGAACGAGAGCCAGCGGGAAGATTAATCGCCCAATTACTCATTGGCGTGTCGATCGGTGTTTCTGGCGTAGGAATAGCCGAAGCAAGGACAGAATAAGCCAACAGAGAGACCGAGAGACTGGCAGGAAGCCGAGGTGGGATATGGGTGAGAGGGGTCGTTGATCTGTTGCAGCAACTGCCTATCTTATCCTCAGATATGTAGGAGACGAATGGAAGGATAAAGAACAAAGTTCGGAGCGAATTGACCTTTCATATGGGATGCGCCATGCATTCCACCTCTGTGCCGTAGAACTGACATGAACCTTTGTCCCTGTAGGTATTTCCCCATGCACAAAACCTTGTGTGACTCAGCCGATGGAAAAGTCATAGCTGTTCAGTTTAGCAACATTTACTTGGTAAAAGAGAGGTGGAAATACGTATTCCAATTGCCTTCATGACACCACGCAGAAGTAAAATGCGTGGCGCATCCCGAGGAACACCTTCGAAACCAAATTGGAGACCCTTCAAAGGAAGCTCGGTGCCATTGAAATCGTACTTAGCATCTTCCAAGTCAAAATGGACGCCTTCCAGATGAAACTGGAGACCATCCGGAAACGACTAGAGTAGTTTTCTTTATTGCTTACTCCGTCGGCCACAAAACTCGCGTGTCTTCCACCCGGTTAAATCTTAGAGAAGATCGATAATATCGATCGATATTGAAGGCCTTCCGTCGACGATGATAAGCACATAACTCCCTAAATCTGAGGGAAAGTCGATAATTCGATCGAATTGATTGCAGTCCCCTGCTTTCTGGAAGAAAGACGACAATATAGATCGATATTGATTGCCTTCCCTTCCTGCTGTGACGGCCTTCCGTCGACGATCACAATCACTTACCTCCTACCCTGATCGATTGAATCTAAGGGAAAATCCATGATATCGATCGATATTGATTGGCTCCCCTTGTCATGAAGGCGTTCCGTCGACGGTCATCTGAATCTCCAGCCATGTTTGGGGACGTTTTTCGTTCACATTCATTTCAAAACCGCCAAGCTTTCCTTAGAAAGCGTCCAGATTGACGTGACAATGGTATACGTCGGCTTATGGAGATTAAAGGTGTGGCGCAAGCTGTCCACACCCCATTACACGCGATCAGACGAGGCGTGCTGAATTGAATTAGCATTTGCGCATTCGCAGGTGGAGCTGACCGACGGACGCGACGACATAGCTGGGTAGCTAGAGGGAAATTCGACAGGAAGTCGCTGCGGCTATTTACCACGACGTCACCGCCAATGTCGTCAAGACGTCAGGAAACAGGGTGGGGTTCCAGCTGTCAGTCACTTCGACGACGACAACCCTGTCCAGCGACGAACGACGTCGCTTGAGCGGAGCCGCCGATGACGATCAAACACGCCAAACAACCGTTCGCTTGGCCAGCCGGCGGGCCGGCCGGCCATTGACGCTGACAGTCGAGATTAAATCGGCAACTGATCGACGTTGTCCTAAATTTACGACCCCGACGCAATACCGACGACGGCAAACAGACATAATTAACTAATATTAAGGGAGAAATTGCCCTTAAACTGCTGGTCGGTCTTCTGACGGCTGCGGTAATTGAAGGGAACTGAACAAACAGCACAGTTGTTCTGTGGCTGTGGAGGGCTCCACTTCTTTGGGAGGAAAATTTTTGGTTCACATGTCGCGAATGTGAGCAGCACTAGGAGGTGCAAACACACCAACCAATCATATCGGTCCGTAATACCGAATGAAAATACGTCAAAAAAACTTGAATTGCTTCTATCAAGGCCCTCAGCTTGACTGATTTCAGGCTATTATTAGCGGCCGGCTGATCCCGATATACGGGTGAGTGCTGATCCACGAGGTCTCGATGTTGCGTTCGATCAAATAACGCCGGTAGTGTAATGGCGTAGAGCAATCACGCCTGGTCAGCAGGAGGTGCGGGTTCGAGTCCCGCCGGTGCTAGTGTTTTGATCGCAACAAGATATCGTTATAAGAGCTTATTGAGGCTTAACGAAATTATTGGTTGTCCCATAAGTCCCGCCGTTTTTTTCCAACGATTCATTGCGGATTTCGCCGGCGGTCTCTCGCATAGCGCTGCATAGCTTTCGAAAGAGAATGATCTGCCCTATCAGAACATGTATTGCATTTCTTTCTTCATCGTGAATTTTGTCAATTTTTAGGTAGTTAAAGTGAAAATTGAAAAAGTGAAAAAGTAGCCATCTCCGCAGTCGTTCTTCTCCGCTTAGGTTTGGAATTTATTTTTTGCGCAGTTTTTCATAGCATTTGGAAGACAATGATCTGTGCTACAACAATGCGTGTTGGTCCTGTTTGCTCACTTGTCCTTTATTGATTTTTAGGTCATCAAATTGGAACGTCCGACTTTTCCGTCCGAGTTTTTACCGACAGCTCCTGCTCTGGAGTGCAATTTTTTTGCTTGGTGTTATATGTCGTTGGGAAGAGGATGCCTTGCTCAATAAGAATTTGTGTCGTGTTTATTGGCTCATGCTGATTTCTGTCGAATATCAACAACTGAACAAGGAGGAGTTGTTGGTGAAGATGATTTTTCTCTTTTTGGCATTTAGTGGATATTCGACAGAAATCAGCATGAGCCAAGAAACGCGATACAGATTCTTATTGAGCAAGACATTCTCTTCCGAACGACATATAACACCAAGCAAAAAAGTCCAACTACAGAACCGAGCTGTCGGTGAAAATTGGGACGAAAAAATCGGACGTCCCAATTTGATAACCTAAAAATCAATAAAGGACAAGTGAGTAAATAGGACCAACACATATTCTTGTAGTACAGAACATTGTCTTCCAAATGCTATGGAAAGTTACGCAAAAATTCTAAACCTAAGCGGAGAGAAGCGACTACGCAGATGGCCACTTTTTCACTTTTCACTTTAACCACCTAAAAATTGACAAAATTCAGGATGAAAAAAGAAACGCAATACATGCTCTGATAGAGCAAATCATTCTCTTTCGAAAGCTATGCAGCGCTATGCAAGAGACCGCCGGCGAAATCCGCAATGAATCGTTGAAAAAAACTGCAAGGACTTATGGGACAACCTAATACTTACACACGTCAGGCAATCAGGGTATGGTACAGGGACTGTATGCAGTTACAAGGTGTTTTACTACGATCAGAGCTTATGCGCCAAGCGGGACTTGAACCAGTACCCTCTGCTTTTCGAGTAAGATGCTACGCCTTACACCACCGGCATTGTTTAATCACACGCAGTATTAGCTTAATCTTATTGTCAAACTGAACATTCTGCCGAGTGAATTAAACGAATCTAACGTTCAAAAAGGCAGCCCTAACAAAATTGTAATTATCGTTCCTCAAGGAAAAAATGATAAAAATTAAAAAAATCATCGTCGCTGCGTGTGTTATGAAGGATGACTACACAGCATTAAAAGACTACATTTCTATTATCTGACCTCAAACAATATTTTTTGGGTGTATCCTAAGGTGCCGGAAAGCAAAGTATACCAAACTGGCCAGATGTGCGATCCGGGGTCGGATTCATCAACGACTTACATAACTTTAACAGAGAATTCACAGCGGAAAACTCAGATAACGTAAGCTAGAGTGGTTCAGAATATGTCCTTCGGTACACACATACACCAGTCCGTTACAGTTTACCTCAAACCTGGGTAATTAAACCAAAACTCTAATGTACAAATACGGTACACATTAGAGCGTCCTAAAAAATCCTACAAAAGAATGAAAAATAGAAAAATGGAGCATGAAAATTAACACTATAACATACACACTTTAACAGAGAATTCACAGCGGAAAACTCAGATAACGTAAGCTAGAGTGCTAGAGTGTCGGTGGTTCAGAATATGTCCTTCGGTACACACATACACCAGTTGTTCGACACAGTTTACCTCAAACTTGGGTAATTAAACCAAAACTTTAATGTACAAATACGGTACACATTAGAGCGTCCTAAAAACATCCTACAAAAGAATGAAGAATAGAAAAATGGAGCATGAAAAGAGCGCCATGTGAACTTCCCATATATCCTTTTGTAAGGGGTTTTTTGTTTGCATAGCTCCCAATCTGATAACGTTCTAAGCGAAAATTCCTCACAATATCCCACGAAATCGTCCTATGATCGCGAGAAAGTCGATAATAACGCGTATTATCGCTCACCATATCGCTTGATAAGCCGCGTTATCTGAGTTTTCCGCTGTGAATTCTCTGTCAAACTTATTGCTGCTGCATGGTTATTCAGTTAATATTCGGTTAAATTTGCAGGAGGACGAGTTAATCAATAGGGAGCGCCGGTAGTGGACACTGATAGATGAGCGTTGGGGCACAATGGAGAGGAAATGAGTGACCGGGGCGGCGGCACGAGTGCCGACGCTCGCTCGCCGCGTCGTCGTCGTCGTTTTTCCGAGGCCGTTTATTTCCTTCAGCGGCGATTTTTTCGTAGCTGAGGAGACGTAACCGCCTCGGTTGATTGAAGGTCGGCAAACAGATGCGACAGCGAACCGGTTACACACGGCTCTACATACAGACACATCGCTATGCGGTCACTAATTTCGGGTGATGGAAGAGAGCAAAATGGCGCGAAAGAAAGAAAAAAGATATGGAGATGGGACAAAAAAACAAAAAAAAGGTAAGATATTTGAGATCATTTTATTATCTTCTTTTGTATTGCAGGGTGTTCCAAAATAGCTTGATGAAGGTTTTTTAATTAAAGCTAATAAGCAACTAACAAGTTTACAAATTAATACATAAATAACAATAACATAAACATACATAACATACATACATATACATAACATACTTGTTAAAGTTGACTATCCAGTAGATATAATTATAAAGAATATAACGAAATGTTTGAATAGAAATAAGTATTTATTATATAAATACGATCACTACGATGTTCCACATTTCATTCCTAATTCGCTTAATTATAATATAAAGTATAAAACACAGAAATAATAACAGTCTATAGAATAGTCTGTAGACTAATTTCGAAAATAATTCAGAATGAGAGAGGAATGGAATGTGAAACATTATATTGTGACTGGTAATGATAATGGTAGTGATATGCTTTAACTCAAACGTTATTCTCATTTTATTGCTATCTTTCGCGGGAAGTGGTGAGTTTACAATTAAAGAATATCGTTTTATATAAAAATGCAAAGATTAAATTTAAAAAAATAGAAATGTGTATATAAATAAACATAAACATAAAATTTTTAAAATAAAAATAAAAAAATAAAAAAATTAAGAAATAAAAAACAATCTATATAATACATAAATAAAAAGTAAACAAAAAATATTTGAAATATATAAATATAAAAACAAAATTCAAGAAGTAAAGTAAACAAACAAGTGAAATTAAAATAAAAGTTTTTTTTTGTTTGTGTTTTGTGTGTCTTTTCATTTGTAAAACTTGGTTGTTGGTACATAAAACACACTAATGTATTACTTTGTAATGTACTAACAACCAAGTTAATTAGTTACCCTCTTCACTGAAGAGCCTCGGGGTAACTAATTTTAAACATGTTTTGTATGAAGGTAGAGGCGAAACAAAGCATGTTTAAGGTTGTGGTTGTCGTTGTTCTCGTTGTTGTCTTTCGCTTGTGATCGTTGTGATATTGATTTTATGTTGTTGAGGAAATTTAGATACAGCTATGCAACTTATTCTATCTAATTCTATTTGATTGTTGTGGCTTTGAATTTCAAACTGTTAAAGAGCTGTGAGATTTTGAATAATTTTGCATATCGATTTGTAACTAATCCTATAGACACTAGGCAACAATATATTCGAAAGAGGTGGCCCCCTATGGCGCGTCAAAACGCTTGGTGAAGTCTTTGGCGACAGGCCGCAGGTCATCTGGAGATAGGCGTTCCCATTCCCGACGCAGAGATTCCTTCTGGGCCTCTGGGCTGTGGTGGCGCTTGGCACGGGCCCTGGCCTTCAAAATAGACCACGTGCCGTAGTCCGTCGGACTCAGATCCGAGGACTGCAGTGGAAATTCCGCAGACATGATGAAGTCCGGAAAATTGGCCTTGCACCATGCTTGCGTGCTGTTCGCCCTGTATGCAGGAATTGAGTCTTGTTGAAACGTCCGCTGCTCATCGCTGAAGTGCTGCTGGGACCAGAAAAGCACCACAGCCTCAAAGATGGCCCGTCGGTACATACACATCATCATTTACTTTTTACTTCCTCGTCCACAAAACCGAGGGCCAGATTCATCAACCGCTTATCGGCCGGTAACGATATATCGACCGTCGTGTCTGCATCTTTGTATCTCTGCATCTGTCTGTATCACATACTACGTAGGCCGGTATGGTGAATCCGCGGTGAAATAATACCGCGGTATCGTTGATGAATCTGGCCCCAGGAGGTCCTTCCGTTGCTCTGGATTCCTCCCCAAACTATGAGCGTCTGCGGATTCAGACAATGCTTGCCGATGGCATAGGTGGCTGGAGTTTCTCCAGATCAGACACTGCCGGTTTGGGGGTTGTGGGCCTACTGCACGGTGAACAGCTTCTCGCCCATGAAATGTGTTCGCTCCCACCCGCCACCCGCGGTCTGCAGCTTGAGCTGTTGGCATCAATGGAGCCGTTCGCGCTTATTCTTGTCCATCGGCAGCTGGAGTTTGTGGAACTTGTAGGTTCTGAGTCCCTATTTCTTCCTGGCTATTCGATGCACCGATGTGAGACTGACACCGACATCATGGGCGATTTTTTTAGTAGACCCTCGGATTTGAGATTTTTCGCTTCTTGATGATATTCCGCATCTGCGGCGCATTCATAGTGTGACTTCCACCTTGTGCTGGACGATCACATTCAATGCCAAGCCTCTTATATCAACGAGTTTCTGTGGAGACAGTCGACAGAGCAGGTTAGCGATGTCGCATTGCTGCTTTCCTTGACGATGGAGCTCGAAAATCGCAGTGCGATGGCTAGAAATCTTAAGGAAAACCGTAACTGGTGCAAAATATTCCTTGAAAATTGTAACGCGGACAGAAAGATACGCACAAAAGATGGCGCTTTTGCCGCCATGCTACAGATGAATACATTCGCTTGGGGGAACGTCCAACCTTCATCAACTTATTTTGGAACACCCTGTATTTTTTAATTTATTTATTTAATATTTATTATTATACTTATTTATTATGGGCGCCTGTAGCGCAGTCGCAGAAGGTGCACCCCGATACCAGGTTCATGGTTCGGATTTCCCGCCCAGGCCAACCAAGCCTTCAAAGCCTCCTGGGTCGGCGAATTGGTACCGGACTTGTCTGGGACGGATAGAGCGCTGACTTGCTCATCGGCAGGCCACCACAAGTCATTGTATGGCCTAATACGCATTCAGTTCGCCTCCACGACATTCCGTAGAGGTAGAATATGTGGCTCATCCCGAAAGGATTGGATAACGCCGTCCTTTATCCTTCATGTACTTATTATGTTTAATTATTTGTGACGTGTGACCTCGGCCCACGTCATGAATAAATCTTTAATTAATTAATTATTTACTTTTTATTTATTATTATTTACTTTATTTAATTTGTATTTCATTTGTTTTAGGTCATTTTAGGTTATTTAGAATATTTATGGAATATTTGTCATTTTTCGTGCCTATGTCACCTCAAACGATACGGCGGTTTCACTCGGAGATATATTCTAAGCAATGGCTAAGCATTTATATAGCTACAAGTGCTCCGTCACGCCTATGTGACAGAGCACTTGTAGCTGCACGTGCCTCGCACTTGCGCGCTCCTCTGACACGTACATAGAAGACGTCTGGGTATTTTCCCCTACTTTTTTATGCGCCCCGTAATTTGATCAATATCGATTGATGGCGATCGATACTTCAAAAACGAACTTCAGATTCGTGTTGAGCGACTCGACTACCCCCAGGGCTAAAGTTTCGGACCGCCTGGACGATATCCACAAAAAATCGATAGTTTGATCAGTATCGATTGATGGCGATCGATACTTGAAAAACGAACTTCAGATTCGTGTTCAGCGACCGCAGTTACTCCAGGGCTGAAGTTTCCAGGCAGGGAGAAGACGTCTGGGTATTTTTCGCTATTTTCGTGCCGTAATTTTCCCCCCGAATTTCCCCCTATTTGATGACTATTTTCTGCGGCGGCGCAGATCGATAGTATGACTCAGCGCTTAGCGCGTTATTTTAGAGTATGATAGCTAAGCAAGTGGCCTATAGTAATTGACTAAACTCCACTAGATGTAAAAAGGAGCCCTTGGGGCCACATCAACGCACTTTGATATACCTCTTCATGAGGACACTGAACGCTTTTTGCACATTTCTGGAGCAATCTTGAGCAAGAAGGGAAACCACTGGACTACTTTGCCACACAGGTGAACTACAGGTGATCTGACCCAGAAACCGGACGATGTGTCGGTTTTCGTGTCTCCCTAGAGAAAGGAGAACACACTGGGCTACATTGGCACACGAAAGGGACGAAATGGGGCGTTGCTGGCGTAAGTCAATTCGACTACCAACAGTTCAGCAGATGGTACAGTTGAGCTGACGTAAAATCGGACAATGTGTTGCTTTTCGTGTTTCTCTCGAGGAAGAGGGATGCACTGGGCTGCTCTGGCACACGAAAGGGACGAAACAGGGCGTTGCTGGCACAAGCCAATTCGACGACCAACGGCACAACAAATGATACAAGTGATTTGACCTAGAAACCGGACGACGTGTCGCTTTCAATGTTTCTCTCCAAGTAGGAGGACGCACTGGACTACTTTGACACACGATAGGGACGAAATAGGGCGCATTTGGTACAATGATCGACTACATTCTACAAGGATGTCCAACAATACACCAACAGCCGCACCAACGTTGGCCAGACATCTTGCTGAAAGCCGTGAAAGGCCGATATGACGCCTTTCGTAAGGAAGACGCACTGGGCTACTTTGGCACGCGTCAGGGACGAAATGACGCGTCGCCGGAATAACGTGAATACCGCCAACGGTGGGATAAGAGATACAGGTAAATTGCTCCAGACAATGAGTAGCGGGGGATAGCCGAAGGACAAGCCAGAGTTTTGTCGTTCCCGGGCAAGTCCAGCACCTAATTCTCCCGCCGCGCAAGGATTAAAGGCTTGATTGGCCTGGATGGACTCGAACCAGGAACTTCATCTCGGGGTGCACAAGACAGCCGCAGGGATTCTTCCGACTGCGTTACACCCTCTTGGACATAATCGGCTTACACCTTCAAGAACGTCTACGAAGAAACGGATTCTACATAGAACGTCGGCTAGAAATCGATCACAGAAGAGCCTCTGCATACTGCACCGCCGCCCAAATTGCCCCTGTCAATCAACACCTCGCTCTTTTTGTCACCAGCGCCTCGTGAATGCAAATATTCTTCTCGACCGCAACTATTCGCAGTAAAAACCGCCTTAGAACGCTTGACAATGAGCAAATGTTTGTGCGGCGGCTCACCGCTCGCTCATCAAAAACCTGTGAAAAGCCTGCTCCAGTACCTATAACTCGAACGTCCTTGGTCAGAGTGGTGACTCATCTGTTCAAGGCGCTTTCTTATGGAGTACAGGCAGCAGAAGGGTGATTGTCTTTCACCACCAATGAATATACACCATTTCTATTAGGTTGTAACGAAATCAATGGCACTGAACCACTGTAAATTTAAACAGTTAATATCTCGGCTTGTAGGCAAGTTTATTAATCGAAATAAAAACCTTCTGATTCTACACATCTTTGCCAACGAGACACAAGCTTTTTTATCCCAGTAGCATAAAAATCAGAAGTTCTGGAATTGACGAAATCTTCGAAGGCACTTTCGGCATCCTGTTGGTATTTGAATATTTCCCCTACCAAGAAGTCGCCAAGATGCTTGAAGAAATGGTAGTCTGTTGGGGAGAGGTCGGGAGAAAACGGAGGATGTGGTAGAGTTTCAATGCTCAGCTCATTCAATTTCTGCAACGTCATTCGTGCTACATGGGGGCGAGCATTGTCGTGCAGAAGGAGAACTCGCCTTCGGTTTACCAAGGCCGGCCGGATATCCTCCAACTTTTTCATCATTTCTTCAATTTCAATGCAGTACTTCTCTGCCGTGATGGATTCACCGGGAGGGAGGAAGCTGTGGCGAATAATTCCCAGCGAACACCACCATACTGTCACCATTACTTCTTTTGGTGCAATTCCGGCTTCGCAAAAACCTTGGGGCTCTCATCGCTGTCCACCCACTCTGCCGATCGTCGCCTGTTGTCCTACATTATCCATTTCTCGTCACAGGTTACGATGCGATCAAGGAATGGGTCCGTTTCGTTCCGTAGAAGCAGTGCGGACGAGATCTCATATCGTCGGTTTCTTTGCTCCTCAGACAGCTCGTGATGCACCCATCTTTCCAGCTTTTTGGTCTTTCCAATTCCCTTCAGATGCCGGGCAGCTGTGTTGTGACTGACGCCAAGAACCTTCGCTATCTCCCTGGTACCTTTGTGTGGATCCTCCTCTACCACATCTCTCAGCTTGTCCTCATCAACATCACTATGCCTCCCACGACCTTCATGTTCTTCCAAGCTCTCATCTCCATTCCGGAACTTCTGATACCAACGATACGCCGTCCGAATTGTGGAACATCCTTGACCGAATGCGGCGTTGATCTTCTCGTCCGCCTCCTTAGCTGTAGTGCCCAGCTTGAATTCATACAAGTAAATGCCTCGGATTACCCTTTTATCCATCTGCAAAAAAGTCAATAAAACTCTAAAGTTTTCCCACTTTTACATAGAAAATTTGGTACTCACCGGTAGAGCAAAGTTTGCGCTTCTAAATGATATGCCACATGTTACGGTTTGTTCTTGATCAAACGCGTAAAGACGCGCCAAAAAATGGCGCGAGCCAGTGCCATTTAATTCGTTACAACCTAATACGTCAAATTCGACGCTCTTCTGACCATGCTTAACGCCTTCCAAATCAAAGCAAGCGTCTTGTAGATGAAATACAATTCCGCTCCTGTCCTTTTTTTGGACGAGAAAAAAAACGCAAAAAACCGTCGTTTTTCCATAACTCTCTTCAAGTGGTCTATCCAACTATGAGTGCTACCATACCAATTCAATGTGGGAAATCTATCCAACGATGTAAGTATCATCCAGCGGTCCAGTGGACAGCACACATTAGATTCGTTTTGCAACTTTTGTTTTTTGCCCTCTTTGAAGAGAGTTATGGGAAAACGGCACTTTTTGGCGCCTAATCCGCCCAAAAAACGAAAAGACAGGGGCGACATTGTAGAGATTCTTCAAGAAAATTGGAATATTCGTTTGTTCAATAAAAATATAGGACATTCTTTGAAATTTTTCAATTCACCTGCCACAATAAGTGAGTGCAGTACTTGAACTGTTGTAAAACTTTAATTTGTCAAAAAATGTTTAAAGTTTGATTTAAAGTGCAGGAAGGCGCTATTTTGGCATTATTGTATTTACTTTACGGACTCCAGAGGACAAGGAGAGGTCGAAAAAAATTTTCGCCCAAACTTCGCTCAGCGGGGTTATCTGGGATGCTGATCGCGAAACTGACATCCGTTCTTCGTTTTACGCTGGAGTACGGTAGATTACTACGGTACGTACCGGTGACTGAGGCTGTCGAGGTCATAATCACCGATTTCGTGGAAACCTCGGCTACAGGGGTTTTCTGATGCGCTACGGTAGTGGCACAGGATGGAAATGGTCCCATAGCGAAAATAACCCTCATAGGCGAAGTTTGGGCGAAATCGGTGATTATGACCTCGACAGCCTTAGTTACTGGTAGCTACCATAACCTACCGTAATCGGTCGAAATTTCAAAAATGGTGTCTAATTCAACGTGAAAATTGTAGATGTTGCCCTTAACCCATTTTAGGAGAGGCACCGTCCCTGTACAGAATTGATCATCCAGGTCAGAATCTGCTAAGCCAAAAAAATCTGATCGCTATTGATTTCTCCAGCCAAACCTCCACTTTAGCTTTTCGGATTTTGGTTACTATGAAAAATTGCTCATGGAGCTCAGTCGTTACATGCTCTCGATCCAAGGATCGTCTCCAAGCCGACCAAGCCTACCATCCTTCTGGGATCGGCCAATTGGTAGTTTGCTTTTGACAAGAGTTTTGTGTTAAAAGCTTGGCGCTAGTTAAAAGTTCCGACTCCACCGACACGACTTTGGTCGAAAAATTTATTTTCGCTGAAACTTCGTCTAGGGGGTTATTTGGAGTGCTGATCACGAATCTGACATCCGTTTTTAAATTGTCGATTACGGTAGGTACGGGTAACTAAAGCTGCTGAGGTCATAATCACCAATTTTGCCCAAGCTTCGCCTAGGGGGATTATTTGGGGTGCTAGTAACGAATCTGGCATCCGTTTTCGTTTTACGCAGAAGTTTGGGCGAAATCGGTGACCATTACCTTAGTCGCCCGTACCTTCCGTAACCTACCGTACTCCAGCGTAAAACGGAAAACGAATTCAGATTCGCGATCATCACCCCAAATAACCCCTAGATGAAGTTTGGCGAAATTGGTGACTATGACCTCGGCAGTCTTAGTTACCTGTACCTACCGTAACCTACCGTATTCTAGCGTAAAACGAAAAACGGACGTCAAATTCGTGGTCAGCACCCCAAATAATCCCCCTAGACGAAGTTTCAGCGAAAAAAAATTTTTCGACCGAAGTCGTATCGGCGGAGTCGTGTCTTTTAACTAGTGCCAAAAGTTTTTATGAAACTGGCGAATGTGATGCACTTCGTGCTCTATGAGGAGGTCAAAATTCTTAGGACCCTTCGCCTAGTCACCTAACATTATTATATAGGTCAAAGATGCTTTGAGGTTGACATTAGGAATAAGAATGAACCATAGCGTTAATAAATTCTCTTTCCGGATTTGCCACGCATTACATACCTAAGGATATCTGGAGGCAATTCGAATGCGAATTTTGCTTATACAGCGAGTTCTGATGGCGAGCCGATGAACAAGTCAGTGTGCTATCCCTCCCGAACAAGTATGGTAACGATTCATCAAGGAATGGAAGGCGTAGTTGTCTTGGGCAGGAAATACGAAGCAAGAACTTGATTCGGAGTGTGGTCGCGACAGTCGCTGCCTCCGACTGCATCATAGCACTACGTGAAATTCAACCTTGATTAACCACTACTTTCAAGAACAACTCCGGATCGCACAGAAAATCTGCTTCTGCTGAGCACAGTGAGCGACATCTTCACAGCTGTTCGTGAAACATAATACCAGTCCGCCGACAAGGAGCTGAAAGGTATTCTAATGTTGCAGCAGTCACTGGTACACTGAAGAGAAGGGGCCTTCCGTAGTTCTAAATTAGGCGAGCACGATAGCTGTAATTAATGTGCTAAGACTCCAGCGATGTCTTTAGACACTAAAACGGTAAGCTGTCACAATTATGCTAAGCAAATGAGTGCCTGAATCTTATCATTAAAATGAATGTGGTCGAAATAAAGGTAACACTTATTTGTTCAATTATCTAAATATTTTGAGCGTGTGTAGCGCAGTCGGAGGAGGCGCGACTGCCGCGTGCACCCGATACCAGGTTCCTGGTTCGGATTTCCCGCCCAGGCCAACCAAGCCTTCCATCCCTCCGGGGTCGGTGAATTGGTATTAGGCTTGTCTGGGAAGGATAAGGCGCTGATTTGTTCATCGACTGGCTCCCGCAAGCCATTGTATGGCCAAATACGCATTCGAATCGCCTCCGCGACATCCCGTAGAAGTAGAATGCGTGGTGCATTCCAAAAGGGATTGAGTAACGCCTTCCATTCGTATCCTTTATTTAAATACAAGGTGTCTCAAAAAATGTATACACTCTTTGAAAGGTGATAACTTTGCTCACAGGTAAGATACTGAAGAAGTTAAGGGCTCATATGAAAGCTTAAGAGAATAGAAATTTTCTGACATATGAGGGATATGGAATGCGCCATGCAGTCGTCTGAAATTTTGCATTTTACACTCGATTGGTTGTGTTTCGCTTGAACACTTGTTGTAATTTCTCCTTTAAGGGAAAGTATCGATCGATTTGTGCTTCCTTTGAGGTGTGAAACTCAAAACCACACTATGGTTTGCTGAAAATGTAGGCCTCCTAATAAATCCAGGTAGTGTTTGAAAGGTTCTAACATTGCTGCTAGTGAAGCATTTTAAGATGTCACAACGATGTTTTGTTGCGATCAAAACTTCTAGCGCCAGGCGGGACTCGAACCCGCACCTCCCTCTGACCGGGCGGGAATGCTCTACGCCTTTACACATTCCCGCCCGGTCAGAGGGAGGTGCGGGTTCGAGTCCCGCCTGGCGCTAGAAGTTTTGGTCGCAACAAAACACCGTTGTGACAGCTTACAACCTCGATACCAGCCAACTGAGACTTAAAGAAACTGATTTGAATTCATTTTAAGATGTTTGAGACTCATATGAAAGCGCAGGCTAACATCCTTACTGTGGCGTGCAAATGGTAAAGATTGCGCCATGTTCCCTCCTAAAACCTTGCACATCAGACTCGATTGATTATGCATGTGCTGAATGCCTGTTACAATCTTGTTGCTACTTGGCAAGATTAACCTGTACTGTGCTTCTTTTAACATTTTCCGCCGCTCAGTGGCTGCGGTAATGCCGATTAACCTCTCCATTCACCTTGAATGTTGCTTCATCACTCCACGGAGACCATCTTGGAAAATGGTGCTTCTGCTCACATTTAGATTGTGCAATCAATATACTAGCATGTAACGTGTCTTTCACGAGATTGTCAAGTTCAAAAGCGTTCAATAAGCAGGGCACAGGTTAATTTGACCTAGTAGTAACAAGATTCTCGACGGGAAGGAAAAGCTCAGAGCCTTGGCTGCTCCAGGCTATCATAGGATTCATCGCCATGAAGGGGAGGATTTTGAGGTCAAGGTGGAGATTCTGGGGCACGAGGTTCAAACATCCGCGCGCAAAGCCCTTGAGGCATTCTGGATATACTCCAGAGACCCCAAGGTCAACCGGAAGGGGGAGTGCCTATACATATATAACGCCAGAACTCAAGCCCTACCTCAGACTCGCATTTTGAACTGGGGTAGTTGCTGTCCCACACCCCTCGTCTGTCCTGCGCTGCTTCCATTGGTCCCTCGGTGGACTACGGTCAGGTACGGCACTCGGACTCTCTCTCTATTGGTCCCATCTACAAAATTTGGCACTGAACTTAGTAGGGTTGAGGAGACATTTGGTGGGATATCTTCTTATTGATTTGGTCCCTTTCAGGCTCTGAAGAAGGCGACCTCGCCGAAACGTTGGCCAGTAAATAAATCCGTCTACCAACCTCGTGTAGAGCTCAACACGCACAACAGCAGTAACAAGATTGTAACAAGTATTCAGCCCACGCACAATCAATCGAGTCTGAAGTGCAAGGTTTCAGGTGGGATCATGGAGCAATCCTGACTATTTGCACGCCACAGTAATCTCGCTACCCTGCGCTTTCGTATGGGTCTCAATCATCTTAAAATGCTTCACTAGCAGCAATGTCAGAACCTTTCAAATACTACGTGCATTTTTTAGGTTGAACTGCATTTTTCGTTTTTTTTTAACGTTAAAAAAAACACAAATCAATCGAGAGGACCACTTTGTGAAGGAATTATGACAAGTATTCAAATGAAACGTAATCAATCGAGCGTATGATGAAAGAACTCAGAGGAGTGCACGGCGCATTCCATACCGCTCATATTTCAGAAAATTTCCATTTTCCCTGTGAGCAAAGTTATCACCCTTCAAAGAGTGTATACATTTTTTGAGACACCCTGTATTTTAAGGCGTAAAACTTCAAATTTCTGATGCGGTTGCGTTGTGGTGACACGGACACGGAAACTAGCTTTTTTATCACCAAGAGTTCACAGTGTTTTAAAAACATAAGTAAAGACAAATAAATTATGGCAGTGTCTTAATCACAACAAAGCATCCTTGTGAGAATAATAGCAGCCTTGACCATGGCCAACGAAGGCCAAAGCACAAAACTCCAAGTAGCTGTGACGACTTGGCTCTGACCCAGTGAACTGGACAGCGCGCCGAGCGTTGTAGCGCAATGAATCACTCAGAAGCACGCGGAATGACAAGGGCTCAGCTGCGAGTAAAACACTGGCGACCGAAGCGGAGGAGGAGAAGCAGCCGCGCAGCTGTTGCACCAACCCGCACTGGAACAGTGCGGGCATAGGGTCGAAAAAAGACGACGAAAACGTCCTATGAAGTTCTGAAGAAGCTGGATGACTGCATGGGTCTACTCATGGGTCGATGATTTGTCTAAATCGATTCCTTCTGTTATCTATTAGGTTGTTCCATAAGTCCCTGCCGTTTTTTTTTTTCAACGATTCATTGCGGACTTCGCCGGCGGTCTCTTGCACAGCGCTATAGAGCTTTCGAAAGAGACTGATTTGCTCTATCGGAACGTGTATTGCATTTCTTTTTTCATCCAGAATTTTGTCAATTTTTAGGTCGTTAAAGTGAAAAGCGAAAAAGTAAGAAGTGGTCATCGCCGACAGTTCCTTCTCTCCGCTTAGGTTTGGAATTTTCTACACAGCTCTTTATAGCATTTGGAAGACAGTGTTCTGTACGACAAGAGTATGTGTTGGCTCTATTTGCTCATTTGTCCTTTATTGATTTTTTTGGCCATCAGATTGGGACGTCCGAAGGAGAAGATTTATTTTTACCGACAGCTCCTGCTCTGTGGTAGGACTTTTTTGCGCGGTGTTATATGTCGGTCGGAATTGTTGGTGAAGATGATTTTTCTCTTTTTGGGATGCGCCACGCATTCTACTTCTACGGGATATCCCAGAGGCGATTTGAATGCGTATTGGGCCATACAATGACTTGCGGTGGCCAGCCGATGAAGAAGTCAGCCCAGGCACGTCTGGGACCAATGCTATGACACGGAAGGGATGGAAGGCTTGGTTGGTCTGGGCGGGAAATCCGAACCAGGCTAACCAAGCCTGGTATTGGGAGCGCGCGACAGCCTGGACCTCCTCCCACTGCGCTACACGCGTCTCCAAAATCCATTATTTCCAAAAATTTAAAACAAATTCATGCAAACATTGAAATATTCTTGCTCATATCAATGGATTTTTAGGAACAGTGCTAATCGGAAGGGTGAGACCAGCAACATTGAGTAGTACTAAGGGTAAGTGTGATAAACTGACTGAGAAAAAGTCCGCTAGAAATTCCGTTAAACTTCTAAAAAATTTCGTTAAGACGTGAACCCAGATTTTAGTGAAAAACGCCGTTATCACCACCTAAATATAAAAGAGTTTGTCCAAGGAATGATCTAACCTAAGTGAGGTAGGCCGCATCATCCACAGCGAGAGGACGATACGACTCACGCAAGTGAGAGAAGGCTTCCGGAGTTGCGAACTTCGTCGACGTTCGAGGGTGAGAGACGCTGCCGCATGGACCAATTCGTCGAAAATTAGGTGGGCCGGCCACGTAATGCGCTTCGCAGACACCCGCTGGACGAGAGCCGTCACCAACTGGATTCCGCGAAACGCCAACGTGCGATCCCAATTAGGAGGGGGCACTCCATGACATGTAAATGCCATCAGTTTACGCATAAATATATGCAAATAACACATGAATGACCTTACCTGAGCTCCCTCCCTTGGAAACCGTCGATCTTGATCTGAAATATTTTTTAAAAATTCGATACAAAACTATGAAGAGGCTGCAGCGGCGCTGTACTATTTAATCCCCGTTTTCAAATTCCCGCGCACCGAATGCGTGCGCGTCGACTCACTCATCATCTGCAACACATGGAGGAACGCCTGCGGGCAGTACGCATCACGCCACGGCCTATTTATTTATTTATTTGTTGTAGGCGTCGGTCGGTGGGTCTTCGTTGTCGGGTTTGTATCTTTTTTTTTAATTTCAGGTTATGATCGAGGATTTCCAAGGAAGGGGATCAAGTAAGGCCGTTCATGTGCTATGCTGCATATATTTCTACGTAAACTGCCATTTGCATATCATTATGGAGTGCCCCCCCCCCCCGATTGGGATTGCACCGACGCCAACCCATGTGTTGGTCGGGCTTCTTCGTGAAAGTCCTGAACGAACGATATGACGCTCTTCATGTCCTTCGATCGAGGGGAATCCATTGGAGCACTCTGGCAGGAACGAATGGAGACGCTGCTGGCGCCAGCTCGAGCAAGTCGATGATGGACAGGTGATACAGGCAATGACCATGAACATGCGTTTCCGGTATAACGGTGGAATATGGTAAGTTACAGTAGTCGAGGTCTGATCACCGATTGATACGTACCCACCGTAACCTACCGAATTCCGCAATACTAAAAACGGATGTCAGATAAGAGGGCACCCCAAGTTAACCTCTTTGGGCGAATTTTCGACTGTCATCGACCTCCTGGGGTGGTCGGATTCATCAAGTAGTGGGTACAGGCAGACATACTGTTCTCGTTTTGCGCTGAAGTACGGTAGGTTACGGTAGGCACGGGTAACTAAGGCTGCCGAGGTCATAATCACCGATTTTGCCTAAAGTTCGCCAAGGGCAGGGGGTATTTGGAGTGCTGATCGCGAATCTGACATCAGTTTTTCGTCTTACGCTGGAGTTTGTGCGAAATCAGTGACCATGGCCTTATTTACCCGTACCTAGCGTAGTCCATCATACTATAGCGTAAAACGAAAAACGGATGTTAGATTCGTGATCAACACTCCAAATAACCCGCTTAGGCGAAATTTGGGCGAAATCGGTCATTATGACCTTGGCAGCTTTGGTTACCCCTACCTACCGTAATCGACCTAAATTTCAAAAACGGATGTCAGATTCGTGATCAGCACCTGGGGTGCACATTTAACGGTTAACGATTTAACGAATTTAACGAATTAACGGCATTTTTCGTTAAAATCCGGCTTAACGACTTAACGGAAATTTCCAAAAATTTAACGGAATTTTTAACGGACTTTTTCTCAGTGAGTTTATCATATTTGCCCTTAGTCTTCACTAATGTTGCAGGTCTCATCCTCCCTATTAGGATTGTTCCTGAAAAAACTATTGAAATCAGCAAGAATATTTTAATGTTTTCATGAATTTGTTTTGAATTTTTGAATTTTTTAAATGCATTTCGGGGGCGCGTGTAGCGCAGTCGGGGGAAATGCCGGCTGTCGTGTTCTCCGATACCAGACCAGGTTCCTGGTTCGGATTTCCCGCCCAAGCCAACCAAGCCTTCCATCCCTCCGGAGTGAATTGGTACCAGACTTGTCTCTTGTTCATCGGCTCGCCACTGCAAGTCATTGCATGACCAAATACGCATTCAAATCGCATCAACGACAGCCCGTAGAAGTAGAATGTGTGGCGGGGATAGTGATCGAGTAATGCCGTCCTTTATCCTTCTATCCTCTGATATTTTGGACCTAGAAAACTCTTCGCCGAGCCCCCAAGCACGTCAACGAATCTACACTGGTCTAACCTGCTCTTAAGATATGCCTATCCTCACCTGGCAACGCTTACCCCAGAACACTTTTGTTCGCCACCTAGAACAGTCCTGACGGGGAGAATGTTTTCGGCCGGTGGGCGCATTTTAAACGATTTCAAAAAAAAACGCTGATAACAAAAATTAGGAAGCTGCTTTTTTCGGAATAATACGTTGACGTCGTATCACACTTTTTCGGCAGTGTAGAACCGTGTGACACGATGTCGTGTCACGGTTTCGACGTTGCAAAAAATGGATTGGTCCCACACACCAGGCGCTCCAAAATCGTACGTTCGACAACGTGCTAACGTTCCACTGATAGGCTTTTAATTGTATCTTTATTAAATCTTTCTGTAATTAATGGGGTGGTGCCCGCATCGAGATTGTTTATGTCCGTAGAACATTCACTCAAAACGGTTTCGCAAAGAACTAAGAGAGGGGGAACTCCGGGTTTTGCCTGATCGCACATTTTAAGATGCTTTGTTGATGATCATCGCATGATAACTCCATGCCTCTCCTATTCCACGCCCTGTAGATAATTTGCTGCTGAAGGCTTATTTATTTTTTTGTGTTTGATGATGATGAATTGTTTCTTTTATATTGCAGTGTTACACTTCATTCCTTGAACTTCAACTGTTGACCTCTTGAAGCTGAAGCGTATAAGGTTTTCCTTGATTTTTTTCACTTAAAAGATTGATTTGCAGTTAATTGTACTTTTCAACGAATTTTAACGATTTACCGAAAATTTAACGAAAATTTTTCGTTAAAAAATTTCGTCTAAAAAATTTAACGCACAGAATTTTGTGTGCACCCTTGATCAGCACCCCCAAATAACCCCCCCCCCCTAGGCGAAGTTTGAGCGAAAAACTTTTTTTGACCTCTGGAGTCCCGAAAGTACAATAGTGCTCTAAAAACGGATGTCAGATGCAAGGGCACCTCAGATGAACCTCTTTGGGCGAAGTTTGAGAGTATATTTTCTCGACAGTCATCGATCTCCTGGGGCCGGATTCATCAAGTAGTGGGTATAGGCAGACATACCGTAAAGGAATCGTACCCAGTACCCGAAGGGGTGGCAGCTACGATTCGTATTAATGAAAGGAAGCAAGGGTTAGGTAGAACCAAGCCTCTCACGAGAACAGCTGACCTCACTGGAGCGCCGTTTTGTCAATGGGGCGCGGAATTCTCGCGGACAGGCGGATACATCCACAACGATCGTTGACTATTCTCTACCCACTGATATATCCATGATGTGTCGGGTAAGGTTTATCATGAATGCCTCATCGTCGGTACGTCTATCCCTATACCCCGCATACCTGCGGGTATAAGCGTTGATGAATCCGGCTCCTGGAGTTGTGAAAGTAGAATAGTGCCAAAAGTCTTATTGATCTAAATATTGGATGAGCTGAATTGACTGTAAAGCATGTGCACGTGAAAAGCGGGAGAGAAGGGCGGGCGCTGCGTGACGAGCTGGAGCATGTCGCCGTCGCATCAAAAAACAAGTCGTCGGCGATAGAACGGCCGACGACGCCACGCGGCACGGCGTGGCGTCCGCAGTATTGATTCGGACTGTCCCGACACCGCGCCACTTGTCTACGATGCTCTCCAGTTTCGCCGTTGCTTTCGGGACGAATGCACGTCCACATTCGCTTTCGGTTCCTGTTGTTGTGCATTCGAAATGTCGTTCTTGTCCCCAGGTTCAGAATACCTTCAGAGCATCTTGGCTTCGGATTCAAAGCGGCGTAATTATCGAGAAAATGGCCTTAGTGGAACTCTCTGATAGGAAAGTATCGTTCCAAAAAACGATTGGAAAAGTAGTTTTACTTCTCATATCCCTAGAAAAACTCTGTTTTGTATTTCTTAAGGCTTTATTTCTTGTCTTATATGCTGTACAGTAAACGAGCCGAAAATATGGGAGTAGGTGAAGAGCTGAATTCCGGCTAAGAGACTGTTAGGAGGAAATGTCGGTGGCTAGCAATATTTGGCACTATTGTACTTTACGGACTCCAGAGGATGAGGAGAGGTCGAAAAAAATTTTCCGCCCAAACTTCGCCCAGGGGGGTTATTTGGGGTGCTGATCACGAATCTGACATCCGCTTTTGAAATTTCGGCCGATTACGGTAGGTTACGGTAGGTACCGGTGACTAAGGCTGTCGAGGTCATAGTCATCGATTTCGCCCAAACTTCGCCCAGGGGGGGGGGGTTATTTGGGGTGCTGATCACGAATCTGACATCCGTTTTGCGTTTTACGCTGGACTACGATAGGTACCGGTGACTAAGGCTGTCGAGGTCATAGTCGCCGATTTCGCCCAAACTTTGGCTGTAGGGGTTATCCGTGGTGCTACGGGTGAGCATGCAGGTGGTCCCGCAGCGATCGCCTGAAAATTCGCAAATCTGCGGGAAACCACTTTTGCGGGAAACTCGGTGCAATCCCTGTCAGGGGGGGGGCAGTCCATTATGAATTGTTAACGATAGCTACGCATGTGTACATACAACATGCAATACAACATATGAATGCCTTAACTTACCTGATCCCCTCCCTTGGAAATGTCCGAGTGTTCCGCTGAAACATTGAAGTTTTAATATGGGACCATGCACGGTGGAGGAGAGGCACTATGCACTACAGCACGGTTGTGATCCAAAACTCTATTTGCTTTGGAAAGAAATCGCAAACCGCTATGCACTGATTGATTAAGGTAATAACGTTGCTTTAACGTGTTTTCGGGGTTTTATAGTATTGTAATTGTTACAAGTTTCTGTCCAATTTGCTGTGTTCTCATTACTCCCTCCCCCGACTAGGAAAGCAATTTAGAAAGCCGATTTTGGTATTGGAAGGACAGCAATGGATAATGTAAGCATATTTATACATGATATGTTGTGGTGCATGTTGCATTCCTTTAAAAGTCGAAATGGACTGGCCCCCCCCCCCCCTGACAGGGATTGCACCGGAAACTCTTCGATAGGTGAAGGCTTGATCGACAGATATCAATCTAAGCATCGTGGCCCTCCAGGCACTGTTCCACAACCGCCGCCAGGAAGAACTGCGCGACTTCAAGCTGAAGGACGTCTTTGACAAGCTAAATATGGACGCAGCGGATTTCCAGGAATGGCTTAAAAGAATGGGATTGCTCACAATCGGCGACCATGACCTTGGCAGGCTTAGTCACCCGCACCTACCGTACTCCAGCGTAAAACGAAAAACGGAGGTCAGATTCGTGATCAGCACCCCAAATAACCCCCCTGGGCGAAGTTTGGGCGAAATCGGTGATTATGACCTCGACAGCCTTAGTCACCGGTACCTACCGTAATCTACCGTACTCCGGCGTAAAACGAAAAACGGATGTCAGATTCGTGTTCAGCACCCCAAATAACCCCCCCCCCCTAGGCGAAGTTTGGACGAAAATTTTTTTTCGACCCCTCCTCGTCCTCTGGAGTCCGTAAAATACAATAGTGCCCAATATTTTTGCGAGATGCTCCGAATTCTACTTCACAAGGGGCCAGCTCATCGCTTATTTAGGCTACACAAGGACCTCCTTTAGCCAACTGAGAGGCTGATTTAATGTTCGGCACTAGTCGTTAATATGGCCTACATAGGGAGACTCGCCGATACACTTACAACCGGAAAAAAACCCGTCCGAGTTGTCCGGGGTGCAATGCCCACAGCCGCGCGATTCAAACATGGTTTTTATTAACCATGGAACGCCCTTACTACAGGGTTTATACGTGGGAGCCAGGGATGAAGGACGATTAACGACGCTACGACGCTCTATGGGATTTTCTGCCTATCAGAAGCCCCCCCCCCCGAGCCTATTTTCGCCGGAGAAGCATGCCAGCAAATATCACTAGCTGCAGCGACTGATTAGCAAAGGGATAGGCAACTCGGTCCCGTAACGATTTCCCTCAATTTCACTCCGAAACTACGGTGAATAACTCACACGGTTTCTTTCCGGTTGTAAGTTTATCAAACACTCATAGGGAGGGGCTGCACAAGACCCATCAGCTCGCATCAAGCGGGTATGCCTCCCAGAGTGTGCATGTAGGTTCCCTACTCTGGGACCGGATTCATCAACGACTAACGAGTGGGTATAGGGGTAGAGACACCACTATGAGTCCTGCGTCTCTGAATTTTACCTTATCCCTACCCCTTATACCCCGCATACCCACGGGCTTCATTGTTGATGAATCCGGCCGCTGATTGGCTGGCGCGTGTTCAATCTACGATCTGATTGGTTGTGGTTGGCTGGTGTATCCCGCCTCTTCATGTAGGTAACACTGACGACTAATTTCCAATATTTTACACTTTTGAGACAAATTTGGTTCCAATTTCGGTGCAACTAGGCATTTAAATATTGATGGTGAACGGTTTAACAACGCCGTCAATCAATCTCCTGTGGGATGCGCCACCCATTCTACTTCTACGGGATGTAGTGGAGGCGATGTGAATGCATATCTAGTGTATGTAATGACTTGCAGTGGCCTGTTGATGGAAAAGTTTGTGTTTTATTGTCCCAGACTACTTCGTACCAATTCAACGATCTTGGAGAGATGATTGGCCTGGGCGGAACCCGAACCAAGAACCTGGAAATATCTGGTCACGCGATAGCAGGCCCTTCCTCCGACCAAGTGCACCTGGTATTCTAACATAAGGGATAAAGGATGGCGTTATTTAATCCCCTTTGGGATGCGCCACGCATTCTACATCTACGGGATGTCGTGGAGGCGAGTTGAATGCGTATTTGGCCATACGTGACTTGTGGTGGCCAGCCGATGAACAAGTCAGCGCGTCATCCTTCCCACACAAATCTGGTACCAATTCACCGATCCCGGAGGGATGGAAGGCTTGGTTAGCCTGGGCGGGAAATCCTAACCAGGAACCTGGTATCGGTTGCAGGCGAGAGCCGGCGCCTCCTCCGACTGCGCTCCGTGCGCCCCTAATATACGTACAATGCAAATATGCCACGATATAGATCAATACAATATATACAATCTACGCATAAATACTCTAAAAACACTGACCTATTCCCGGAGAGGGTGTGTCCTTTCATATGAAAAATAAGGGTGAGGCCCCGTTTATACTTCGCGAGCGACAGGAGGGACAAGGCAATGTCGCTCCCGCCTCTGCTGTCGCTTCTGTCGCGAAGTATGAACAGGCCTTTAGTGTAACCAAGAAGTGATGAAATAATAGTCTAGGCGACCTTTCAACAAAAAAAAAACCAACGCAAAACATGTAAGACACAGACGTCTTCATTTGAATTCCCAGTTTCGCGCGTTCCCATAAATTCGCCGTTTGAGTTGGAGCGCGCCAGCTTCAGATACCTCACCTGCGCACGCAGATAATCACTTTTAGCTCTTTTTCTTGGTGCTCTATTACGTTGATTTGTTTTTACGTTTAGTTGACCTCAGGTGCGACCTGTCTCGTTAATACATCCCAGGTTGAAATTTCGGATTTCAGTTTTAGGACCCCGCTCCACCCCCCCACGGCGGAGTGGCGTTCTACCCCCGCCCTTTAAACAGAGGCGTGGCAAATGTCTGCGTCTCCACTATCTCGTAAGGCAGCCACTGGACTCTCGAGCAAGCCCAGGGGTTGGGGGTGGGCGGGCCAGGGGAACGAGGGGGTAGAACGCTCGACCACCCCCCCCCCACTCGTATCACGTCGCAATTTCACCTCTGACGAATGAAAGGCCATGTAGGTCTGGGCGGGATTCTATCCCTAAGAAAATTTGGGACTCGGTAGAAGTTGCATCATCTGGCTGCGCTCTGAAACGCTAAGTTGTGTCACATGTCACAATTCCTGTTTTTCCGATGCCATTTGGGGGTGGGGGGGGGGGGGTGGCGTCTTCGCTTACTGTCAAGTCTGGTCTCTTCATATTCATCTCCTATCTTCCCAATATTCACCTAACTTCTTCAGGTAGCGGAATGTCCGCATCCACTGATGTGACCTCGCTCTTCAGTGAGGTTAAGCAGGAGCCGTCGAGTCGTGTTCCATTGAATGGTCCCATAGCGGTCGATGTTCCACGGGGCCAAATTTTTGAAAGGTTAGTTCACAGTTTTCATTAAAGGCTAAGTACTATGACCTGAACGTGCTAGTATTTAGCTTTTTTAAAATTTTTTATCCCTTCATGATCTCTAAAGCCTCGTTGAGGTTCTTGGATGCCTTTAGTAGTCTGGTGAGCTCGGCGAGCTAGACTTTAGAACTGAAACTCTCACCGAGACAACGTACGAGTCTTGAGCAATGTTTATACTCATCGTCATTTTACCGCGCGGCTCAACAGTAGACAAGCTGGTAATACCGTCCATATCGGTTTTTTCATGAATCTTGACACTGAAGTTCCGTTTGTTCTCACCAGTACACCAAAATTGGTATCGACCTTTTACTAGGCTTATGTTTCTCCATTGTCGACCTCGTCAGAGCTTGGAAATGTCGGAGCCTTTTAAAGAAATGCTCGCTGTGACACCGTTTCATGCTACATGAATGAATTCCGAAAGAAACAAACTACGGGACAGAACATTATAACTCCAACTTTAGTTCTGGTGTCGAAGTGATCCGCCAGTCACCCTTAGCAATATGTGGGCTAACACCCAATCAGGTTAGCTCACCTCCTGCTAAGGGTAATTGGTTGATCAACTTGACCCCACAACTAAAGTTAGCGTTATAATGTTCTGTCCCGTAGTTTGTTTCTTTCGGAATTCATTCATGTAGCATGAAGCAGCGTTAGAACGAACATTTTTTTTCAAAAGTCTCCGACTTTTCCAAGCTCTTATGAAGTCGACAACGCCGAAACGCACGCCTTATAAAAAGTTGATATTAGCCTTCAGCTAAGAACAAGAGCCAGCTCGAATGATTGATGATGTTCGTATTGACACTTCCGCTACGCCTGGCGACTAAAGTATATTGGATCGTTGCATACGAAATGGCCGATTTTGTCTGAAAACATTGATAGATCATAACTTTACTTGGAAGCAGTTTTAGTAATCGGAATAAGCACCATTACAATTAGTGACTCTTCCCAACGAGACAGTAGCTTAGATATTCCATCTTTGTAAGTATCAGAACTACGAGAATTAATAAAACATAAGATCATTTTCGACATCATGTTGGCTGCTGAATTTCTTATCCTTCTCATGAAGATCTAAATGCTTGAAAAAAGGGGTTGGTCGGTAGGAGAAGGATCTGGTGAATATGCTGGATCTGGCGTAGTTTCGTATCCCTACTCATCCAGTTTCTATATATTGGGTTGATCGAAAAGTCCTGTAACACTTTACGCCACTACCTGTTAATTTTGTTAAAGCTCTTACAGTATTGATCTTGTGTGGTGACGTCACAGTACATTCTCGAAGCTTCCTCAAGCATACTGTATAAGGCCTCGTCGAGTACGAATACAGCAACAATGTCAACGATAAACAGCAGCATCCTACGATCTGTCATCTACTACGAATTGCTGCAAGGCCATTACACAAGGACTGCAGCCTCCAACATCTGCGCTGCAATCAAGGAGGAAGTCTTTCACTATTCCACGGTGCCCGTCGGTATCAGCGCTTCAAAAATAGAGGTATCTCTCTCGAAGATCGACCTCGTTCCGGACGCCCCTCTGTTGTGGAATAAGACAGCTTACGCGAAGCCTTCAAGGTGAAGCCGAATTCAGCCACTCGGGAAGTGGCGGCGACGCTTGGATGTACGCAAAGCACCGTCGTGAGCAGCTGGAGATTCTTGAGTATCGCAAAGTTTTGTCGTCTTGGGTACGACATGAGCTGCGGGACTCCGACAAGGCATGCCGAATCAGTGTTGCTGAGTCGCTGCTTCTTCGCCCGTGCAGAAAGGACTTTTTGAAGGGCATTGTTACTGGCGATGAAAGCGGAGTTCTTTATGTTAACCACGCCTACCTGCGAGAGCCAATGGCTCCCACGCCGAGAACCGGCTCCAAGACAACCGAAATGCGAACACCACGAAAGGAAGGTTCTTCTGTGTTGCTGGTGGGACTCAGAAGGCATGCTTCACTGGGAGTTGCTGGGTAGTGAGACCACAGTCACAGCATCTGTCTACGCTACCCAGCTCCAGAGCTTGGACGACGCCATGCTCCAAAAACGTCCAGAACGGGAAAATGTCTACCTGCTGCACGACAACGCGCGTTCTCATGTCGCAAAAGTGAGTCGCGAGAAAATCCAGGAGTCAGGGTGGTAGGTTCTGCCCCATCCACCGTACTCTACAATCCTCGCTCCTTCAGACTACCACCTGTTCAAAGCTCTGAAGCAGCATCTTCGAGGTAGACTGTTCGATGATCGACGTCAACTGGAAATGGAGGTTTCTCAATTCTTTTCCTCACAGCCCTCGGAATTCTGGCGAAAAGGAATAGGAAGGCTGCCTGAAAGATGGGGCAGAATCTTAGATTTGGATGAGGAATTTATGAGTTTTTGTATATTGTCTTATATTGTATTGTATTGTAATATTGTTGTGCTAGTGTTGCAAGACTTTTCGATCAACCTAACAGATACTATGTACAAAGCCTGAAACGGGAACATTCGTAGCTACGAAAAGTCGACCAGAAATTAAGGGAGCAAAATGGGCCATTTCATATGCATCGACCTATTATAGACTCGTTCTAAAAGTCTGCGATTGAATGTGTTATGTGAATTTTTGAAATTTGATACTTTAAATACCTCCTATCGCTTTAGTCCGCCTCATGCCCAAGTTGAAAAGCGAACAGTGAACGATGATATTACCGATTGCGACGAAATGGAGGGAAGCAGTGGTTTCGACGAATGGGTAGAGCGAGTCAGCTCTTGTTAGATCTAATATTAAATTTACCTTGGAGACGACATTGTTTTAGGTTGATGTGTCGGAATTCAGCCAGGAGCTGTCTGTGAGGGATCTGCTCCGACCTCCGTCATTCGGAACTAAACTTTCAAAGAAGGTAAACGTGGGTTCTCTAGCTGATCCTTCACCATCATATTATCATATTTTTTGAATGACTCGATTCAGGTTCACTGCCAGCCAGGTGTGAGCGCTTACCCAAAGCCCGGCTATTCATATTCAAATCTCATCGCGCTCGCCCTAAAGAATAGCGAGACTGGTCAGCTGACTGTGTCGGGGATCTACGCATTCATACGGTGAGTGTTACATTTTCTTTATCCATTGTTTGTGAGCCTGAGCTTCTAACGGCGTTGTAGCAATGAGAATGCAGTCCCAGTTTGGCTTTCCAACCCACAACCGGATCAATTGTCCCTCTAATGTCCGATCGCTCCCCGTTGATAGAGTCAAAAAACCATGACACCATAAGCCAGTCACTTGGCTGTCGTGGAGATTCGGTAGGGAGTGCTGAGGCAAAACCTTTGGTCAAACTAGGGTACCTCGCAATGGAATAGGGCAGCCTTTGTCACTTCCATAACGGAGTGACGAAGCGCAGTAAAACAAAGGTGAGTCGATTGTGGGATTTGCAAGTAGTTCAGAACATTCCATATTTCATTCATGAGGTTTTATACCGTTTTTGCGTCAACTTGGATGTTTTTCAATTCAATTTTGACTCTTTGAACCAACTTGGACGCTACGAATCTAATTGCATACCCTTCTAGGCAGGTTTAAAGTGTTTGAAACCAAATTGAACATTTTACAAATCAAAACAAAGCATCTTCCACAGTGAAAAGTAGAGGCTCTCTGAGAGTATTTGAATAACTCTTTGTTCAAGGAAATTTTTTATATGGCCCTCTTCGAAGTTTTTAAAATTCACTTGCCTTAGTGGAAAACCGGCTTAAAATTTTACAGTTTTTTTTTTCTAAAAGAGGTAATAAATTATTCTAAGAGATCTTCAGAACTTATTCAAAGGCAGAAAGGCAGCATTTTAAAGTGTGTTGAAAGAAGAGGCCACGTCGTGTTCCCACCTAGCTCGCCGCGATTATCTTTTATTGAAATCCAATTCCTTGTAACGGCAAGATGGAGATATGTGCGTTTTCTGCACATGTTTTGTTCTCCCGTTGACAACTGTGGAAGTCCACGCGAATAGAAAGATAGAAATTTATTTATTTATTTATTTGGTTATCAGTATCAGAAATGGTTATCAGTTGAAGGAAAATCGCGGCGTCCTGGACGGATACACGGCGCAATCTCTTCCTTTCCTTTGTTTTTGTCTTCTGCCTCTTGTCTGTCTTTTTCCTTTTCTTTCTTTTCTTAAAAAATGCCGCTCCCTCCACTTTAAAATATTAGGGGGGGGGGGGGGCAAAAGTAATGAGACAAAATGAAAAAAAATCTTTATCTCTCTATAACTCAATTACAACTCAACGATGCTGAGGAGTGTATTTGCCATTAAGGGCAAGGACCTTGCTGCCATCGCTCAGCCAACTTCCTGATCCCATCCTTCCAGAACTGCTTGGGCCTGGAGTTGATCAACTGCTCGATATGGTTGTCAAGGACTGCTTGGGTTCTTGTGTCCCTTCCGACTAGGAAGACCTGTAGGCTCAAGTAGTAGTGGTAGTCGCATGGAGAGATGTCCAGCGAATACGGTGGGTGAGGCACGTGAACGTAGCCCAGCTGGCCAAGCTGATCCGTGGTTACTTGTTCCCAATGGGGTGCGGCGTTGTCGAAGAGGAGGGCCTTCTTGAAGCGCTGCGACTGAATAAGTTCGAGTCGCAGGTTCACCTTTTCTATTTCGTTCACCATGGCCTTGGAGTTCATCGTGGTGCTCTTGGGGAACAGCTTCCGGTAAACCGATCCATGGGCGCAGACCCAAAAGCTCCAAAGATGCTTCTCGCCGTGAACATCTCGCCGAACGAAGGTCGGTAACAGGTCACCAGGCCTCACCCAGACTCGCTGCTTGGCAGGGTTAAGGTGGAAGACGTACTTCTCATCTTGCGTGAATATTGAGCCCAGGCTGCTCGGGGTTGGGAATTGGGCGAGATTTGCGCGACACAGGTCGACTCGTCAGACTGGGGTTTCGGCATGAGACAGGCTGGGGTTTTCGCATGCTTCTGGAAAGGGCGGAAGTGGTAACTTCTCAGATGGTCTTCAGTAAGTAGCATACAAACATACAAATACGACAAGCACGAAACCAGACTCCAGCCACGAGATATATGGACACGGCATGGGGGTCTCATTACTTTTGGCCCCCCTAATATGCTCTAAACCATTGTTTTTCATTGAAAAATAAAATTTTTGTAAAATTACAAACACTTGTTGAGGCAGACTAATAAAAATAATTCAAGAAAAGTGATACTAAATTCTCCTTGAACAGTGAGATGATCGTAATCCTCACTGAGTCTCTATATTTATCCGGAAAATGCTTTGTTTTTATTTGGAAGATGTTCAGCTTGATTCCAGATGCGTCAAGTTTGCTGAGAAGGAAAGGTTCCCAACTCATGGTGAGCGTATGCGATGCTATTCTGACAGGAGGTGGGGCCGTGTGAGCGGAGTCCAGAATTACAGTTCGTTTCTGCTGAGCGCTTTTTTTTTAGAAGACCGGAAAGAGGTGGAAAACGTATGCGCAACAATCATGAATCTCTATGACACCCCACGAAATGTGTCTCGGTGACGCAGTCGATAGGAGTGCTGTCTCATAGGAGCACATCGGCGATGTTTTGAGTTCGAGTCCGCGTACTGCTGTTGTTTTTGCACACTTTAGTTTGTTGTTATTACGCTTTCTCATGATCACAGGTGTCAATTTTAGAACGATAACGTATGCGTGTTAGCGTGCAGTTGCGGTATCATTGGAGACATGGTATGATATGGTGGTGATGCAGATACGCGTTGAAAAACTAACACATTTGAAGGCGCAATTAGACAGCATTGCTTTACTGTAAGCATAGAAGGTCTAAAATTGACTCCTGTGATCATTAGAAAGCGTAATAGCAGCGAACATATGATAATATGTGCAAAAACATTGGCAGTACGCGGAGTCGAACTCAAAAGCCACTACCGAGGCACATCTCGTGTGGTGTCATAGGGGTTGATGATCGTTGCGCACGCGTTGTTACACCTCCTTCCGGTCTTTAAAAATCAGCGTTCAGCAAAAACTCCACATAATTCTGGACTCTGATCACACGGCCGCACATCCTACCAAAATAGCATCGCAAAAGCTCACCATGAGTTGATAACCTTTTCTTGTGAGAAGTGTTAAGCTTGGTTTGAAAATTGTCCAACTTAACGTGGATACGATATATAATTGGTGCAACTGTGGCGTTTTCTTGGTTGAGATGTGCCACGCCCGGGTGTCCTGGGGCCGGGTTCATGATCGACTAACCCGCGGGTATGTAGGGCAGAGATACCCACGATGAAACCTGCGTCTCTGACTCCTGCCTTATCTCCTCTACCTGACTCATCTTATCTCTACCCCTTATACCCCGCGTTTAACTGTTGATGAATACGGCCCCTGGAGGTAATTTCAACGAGTATACAGGTTTAAGGATAAAGGACGGCGTTACTCAATCCCTTCTGGATGCGCCAGCGCATTCTACTTCTACGGGATGTCGTGGAGGCGACATGAATGCGTATTTGGCCATACAATGACTTGCGGTGGCCAGCCGATGAACAAGTCAGCGCTTTATCCTTCCCAGACAAGTCTGGTACCAATTCACCGATCCCGGAGGGATGGAAGGCTTGGTTGGCCTGGGCGGGAAATCCGAACCAGGAACCTGGTATCGGGTGCACGCGACAGTCGCGCCTCCTCCGACTGCGCTACACGCGCCCATTCAACAAGTATATGACCTATATAATGACTTAGTCCTAGTTTATAGTTGCGCCGCTACACGGCACGGCACCGTGATCGTCATAGATATCGATTCTTCGCGTCGCATGATCGATATCTAAGAATGATTATGGCGTCGCGCCGCACAGCGGTGCAACTTAAAACTAGAGCTTATAGTCCTCTCCGTACAAGCGCACAATCGTATATGAGGTGGAAGGCGCTGCTTTGGGCGAGATCAGAACCAATAACCTCGATTTGATATGTGTTCGTCACAACTGGCGCCTTTTTCAATAGCGCTAGCATCTGCTCATGGTGTCTCATATTGCTGAAAATGTTTGTTTATGAGTGGAATGTAGAACGACCCCACTGCTAGGGGACCATTTTTTACCAATTCAGATGCTGAAAAAGGTAAAGGTTGATAAATTTTTTTCTGACTAGTTCATTTCTGCCAGGTCCTTTCAATATTAACAACCAATTCTGACTCAATTAGCGTATCGCTCAAAGCAAGGCATTCTAAACTGAAGGTTTCAGAGAGCATTTTCCCTACTTTCGTACTGCTCCGCGAGGATGGAAGAATTCTGTCCGCCACACTCTCTCACAGAACAGTTTCTTCTGTAAAACAGAGGTTTGTTTGATGGTTTCTGACATTTCTTGCTGCCCAAGAGTCTGTTCATGATCCTTGACGGGAGAAACATGAGCGAATGATCGCCTGTGCAAAGAATACATATCGATTTTCACAAGGCGATCGCTGAGCTTCATTTGAGTTGTATGCTTTGTACGAGCGACTCAGTCAGTTTCGTCGTGGAGTATGAACGGGCACTAAATTGTCTCCTTGTCGTACATGGTCTGTGTGTAGTGATATTTCTTGTGTCAATATAGGTGGACGAAGAGGTTGCGAAGCATCAGGATGGGAAGAGGTCATGCCTTTGGATGATCCATCCGCAACGTCTTGATAAGGTAGACTATGAAATTCGAAAGTTTCGAAGGAGAAATGCGGAGTCGATCTTGGATGGAATGGCTCGACCAGGTAATATTACCTCTTGCTGTTAGAGAGGCAAGCCCTTTTCGTCTCAGCTTATGCATCGTCCATGCATTTCAGAAGATCTGCGGGCTATTGAAGAAGGTACTAAAGGACCGCCTCCTCCCAGTAGCGCGAAAAAAGGCCGTAGGACGAATCTTCTCGAAAACTTTGGTTTGAGACGGGTGACTGAGGTACGGCCACAATTGGAATTATGTTTCTACGCTTTTTTCTTTGCTTTTTAAAAGAGAGAAGGCGGTGGTATTCGCGTTCTGCCTTCCCTTTATGTTTCGGTGGTATTTGAAAGGGTTATTAGATTTGTAAAGACACCTGATAGGTCTTCGGTGTCTTGGTTTTTGTCAGCTCACGCGTCACCGACAGCCCGTCGCCGACGTCGTCGACAGATTCTGTGGCGCCGTCGGCGACGTCGTTGGCAAGAGAGCATCCGAGCGCATTTTTAGCGTCGGAGCGCACTGTGGTAGTAGAAGCACGGGACAGTATTGAGCATTTAACAACTATTGATTTACCGAATTAACGAATTTACCGGCAATTTCGTTCAATTTCTTCATTGGAGTTTAGCAAAGGCCTTTTTCGTTAAATTACATTGAAAAAAATTAAATAAATACGGAATTACAATAAATTAAAATTAATTAATTAACAATAAATTTACGCGGAATTTTCGAAATTCTCAGGAAGATTTAACTCTTAATTAATGCGAATGGTATTTCGAAACAGCTCTTCGTAGAGGCTTGCAGTATCATTTCAGAAAGCGAGGAAACACTACTTATTTGAATCAGTTTCTCTACCGCTGTTTCGTATTTTACTGTTTCAAGGCAGTCTTTCATATTTTTGCTGCTCTATATCAGTTTTTCGCAATTCTTCACCGTTCCGTTCACGTTTTCAGTTTTCTTCACAGTTTTATTCTGTGTTACTTGCTTTGCAAGAAAGCGAAACGGCCTAGAAAACGCGAATAAAACGGGTAGGAAGGATAGAAAAGCGAAGAAAGGTGACAAAGCGAAGGGAACGTAAGGATTAGCCCTAGTTTATACTTGCATCGCTGCGCGGCGCGGCGCGATGGACGGGAAAGACATCGACCGGGCGGCGCGAAAAATCGATATCTATGGCGATCACGGTGCCGCGCTGCGTGACAGCGCAAGTATAAACTAGGGCTTAGGCTCCAACTCCCACCCCAAACACTCAGTGTTCCAGCAAGCTGAATGGGTATTCGCACAGCATTAGGCAATGGTTGTGAGACTAACCATAAAAGAACGTCGAGAGTAAAAATGGCACTATTGGTGTCTGGAAGACTGGTGTTTTTGCACTTCTGGACTTCGAAATTCGAGGTTCGATGGGGATGATGGCACTGCCGGGAATGAAGAACCAACCCAAAATCAGAATACCCCATCGGAGCGCATTTTCTGTCACCCTTGGATGACGTCGGCGACGGAAGTATAACACCCCTGCGGAGCTCCCGGCGACGCCGCTGGCGAAGCGTCACTAAAGTATAACATAGGCCTAAGCGGCAAACCACGGCTAGGAGATTTGTGAAAAAATCATTATTTTAAGATTCACCTTAAAGCTATATTTTTGGTGTTACTAGCGAAGGTCTCAGGCGAACGTCTGAACCACGAAAACGGATACAATCGGGAGAATCTTTACCCTTTTTATATATCTCGGCGACGGCGATATCCGGCTTTTCGCCCCGCCCCTTACGAAGACGATCGATGGGCACGGTGTGTGGGCACTATAGTTGTGCTCTCGAATTTTTTTTTCGAATATTTGAATGGTTTCGAATGCTCGCAAATTTCGACTACCCGAATTTGAATTCATTCGAAAAACGCGATTTTTTGGGCATTAGAATTCGAATACATTCGAAAAACGCGCTTTTTTGGACATTCGAAAAACAGAATTTCTTGAATATTCGAATTCGAATACATTCGAAGAACACTATTTTTGAACATTCGAATTCGAATGAAAATCATTCGACTGCCTATTGGGCCCAACTATAGTGGGCAGTCATATATCTCCTCGGGACGTTTGATTGAGCAGGCGCTCGAAATAAATAGATTGCTCATAAAAGTGTTTTGTTATCTTCTCAAAAGCTAGAACTAATCTGGTAACCCCTCTCTCCTCCTGTCTTCCTCTTATCCTCTCGTATCTCCGGTATATTTTGGTGCATCGGTCTAATAAGCCATATTGTAAGTCTCTGCGTACATCGCATGCGCAGCAAGTCGATCTGTTGCAGATCGCATTCTCAGTAATAATGAGGATCTCATGTCGAACAGAAAGAAATTTGCAGTGTCCAAGACGCTATGAACAGTTTCTATTAAATTCAAAGACAGTTGCAGCATACAATGGCGTTGCATTTCCACAGAACCACAGACTATGAGCAGCGCGTCAACGCTGAATGACATTGTACTGACATACACGGAGTAAAGGTATACGGCAAGAGTAGAGTATCCGCTAAAGGACGAAAATATTGGGTTGAAAACTAAATTCGTGGACTCATTTGTAGTCATTTCTAGCAGAGATTATCAGGTTATTTGTGTATCATTTCTCTTGCTCTTTCCACTATTCGAAAACAGTTAGTCTGTGCTTCTCGAAACTACTCGTCCTGTCCTGTCATTCCGAATGATTGGGAAGTTTTTCAGCCTGAAATGAGAGGACCCAGACTCACTATTCGCGAACGCCTTCTTCGTGAGTACCAGCTCGGCCACTCTGCAGCAGAAGCCCGACAGAACATATGTGCAGCTGTAGGCGATGAAGTCATTCAACGATCGACAGTGTTCAAATGGTTCAAGAGGTTCCGTGACGACAACGTTGAAACTAAAGTTAAGCGACGCACCAGACGACCGATTGCCGTTGACGAGAAAATGATACTAAAAAATGTAAGTCTACTACTGCTATTTTACAAAGCAGTATAAAGCAAGTAAAAGAGAGAAGAGAAATTCGAAAAGTTCTATAAAGAAATTCGACAGGAGCACAAAATTTGTAAAAGTTATTCTGATAAAAAGGCATAATGCTAGAAATTGACCAGATAGAGAATGACTCACGGCTGCAGAAAGAGCTAGCTAGTATGGTCAATTTAATACATAAACTTACCGCACGTGACGAAGAATCCAAGAACGTAAGAGACACGATGAGCCTAAAATTGCTGTACATCTCACAGAGAGCCCTAACTGCAGAACGCTGCATCGTACAGTACTGCTCTGAAGCGAGATGAAGTTGACCAAACAGGGCCGATGGCAACTGTGGACTGTAATCCCTCTCAAACACGGTTGGATTCGGTTGCTGATGATGTAATTTAAAACGAAACACGAACATGTCGTTCAAATAAACTTACCAAAGCAACGTTGCCGAAATTCTACGGCAACGTGGAAGATTTCTCAGAATTCTGGGCAATTATCGAAACCCTTGTTCACAAGAGTAAGGAGCTCGATATTATGGAGAAAATCTTTTCGCTCAAGGAAATCCTGAGAGAGAATGCACAAGACTCAGTGAGGGCAATAGAATTTGTGCCTCAAAACTATGAGTGGATTACTCAAACTCTACAAGAAACGTACTGTAATCAACAATAAACCGGTCACATATAGTGCAAAAACCGGTCAGTCTAAAGCCAGCTAACAGTTCTTCAGAATGCTGTTCTTCTGTTTTTGATCAGATCCAGATACTGATTATCCAGATAGTGTCCGCAGGCTATGATGTCTGTAGGACTTCTGGCACGATGTGGTGCGAAACCATTCTGACGAGTTTTCACACGACTTGGTCAAGCCAGTTCTGCTATCAAGCCATTCGCACGATTACCAAATCATCGGTGATCATGGCTCATTTAAAGAAAGAGATTACCACTAAAGTGGACGAGGAAAACGGCTGGGTTATAGAGACAGCAGCCCGCTCAGCCCAGATAAGTGCACCACGCAGCGACGGAACTCTACTACTCGTCAGCGTCTGTTCTGCTACAGGGGCGATCATAACTCAGTGACTTGCCGAACGGTCACCGATCAAGCAAGACGTTGCAAATACTAACAGATGGCAGAAGGTACTGGAAACGTTGTTCAATCAACCACTCTCAAATTAGTGACTGTTTTCGGTGCGGGAAACATCACCATAAAAGTTTGTGTAGCAGAGATGGAGCAGAAATTTACAAAGTTGCCTCCCACGTTCATGGAGTACCAGTCAAAGATGGGACAGAAATAGTCCCTTGTATTCGCGAAGTGGAACTAGGGGAACAAACTAGACTCCAACAACGGAAAACCATACATTGCTGCGAACAAACATGCAACTCATTCGAAAAACGCGGCCTTCATAGCTGGTTTTAATGCAGCTGGGTTATATCTCGAATTATAGGCGACACCATTATGACAGAGTAATTTACATCTTTTACTCTGCGCTTAACTAACGGTAGTAGAGGAATCTTTGATAAAATAAAATCTCTCATAAATTAGGTCTCGCCAGTCATGGTGTAGAAACCTGTGAAGTATGGGGCACTTGCATTCGTATTGAACCTTTTGAAAGCGGCACTGTAATCGTGAAATTAAATAATTTTTGCAGAGGGAGTTCATCTGAAAATCCGTACAAAGCGCGTGATCTCCATTGGCTTCCCTAGCGTTAAACTCATGCGTTTTTGAAGGAAAGCAACATTTGTTTAGCAAACTCAAAGCTGCGCTGAGAATACCAATTCCCCCAAATTTTAGTGGGCTTGACTAACGCCACGACTTAGTTTCGGATGCACGATAAACACGTAAACGTGTTTGTCCCTACTGTGTGGAAAGGGTTTATTTCTGAAATGCACAACAAGCAGTAGTATTAGCTACGGGATGACATCATCAGTTCTAGGAAACAATGGAGTATATAAGATTTTCCATAAACTCTTTAAAATGGTCGCCAAAGCATTGGCAGAACCTCGGAATCAAAAATTCGGAGTCAAACCATCAACTCGTCGTCGTAGTCCTTCAATCTATATCAAGCCGTCTTCACTTCCACCTTTTCACTGTCTTCAACCTTCAACAAGCCGCTCTTCGCCACAAATCCCGCTGTCTTCAACCCTCCACAAGCAGTACTCCGCTATCACTCCTACATTCTTCAACGATCAACAGGCCGTTATCCATTGTCACCTTTCGAGCCTACTCCAATCGCCCTCAAGCAGTCACTTCCACTACCAAAGCCGTCCGACAACTACTAAATGATCTGCTATTCACACATTTTGTATCTAGACATGTCTTACAAGGAAGGGTTCCCGACTCATGGTGAGCCTTTGCGATGCTATTTTGAAAGAATGTAGGGATTTGTGAGCGGACTCGAGAATTGCTGTTTGATTTTGCTGAACGCTTTTTTAAATTACCGGAAAGAGGTGTAAACACATGTGCGCAACACTTATCAGCTCCTATGATACCCTACTAGATGTGCTTCGTGGCCAGTTATGCGAATTTGTGTGCAGCTATCATTGGTGATATGATATGATATGGTTGTGGTGCAGATAAGCATCGTTGAAAAACTAGCACTTATGAAGGCGCAAATAGACAGCCTTGGCTTGTTGTAAGCATTGATCGCCTATAATTGACACCAATGATCATGAGAAAGCGTAATAACAACAAACTAATATGTGCAAAAATATTGGCAGTACGCGAACTCGAACTAAAAAGCCCGCTGGTGTGTCGGTGAAGCGGTACTCCTACCGACTGTGCCACCGAAGCACATCTTGTGGGGTGTCATAGGGGTTGGTGAGTGTTGCGCACACGTTTCTACACCTCGCTTTCGGGTATTTATAAAAGCGTTCACCAAAATCAAACTGTAATTCTCGACTCCGCCCACGTGGCTCTACATCTTGTCAAAATAGCATTGCATAGGCTCACCATGAGTTAGGAACCTTTCCTTATTAGTTTCGGCGATGACCACTACCAGAAGAAACCCTAGACGTCCACTGTACTTGGGCGGAACAGGTCACAGTGGCCAGAAGAAGCGGCGTGTGGCAGACTTTGCCTATACGCTTGTAAGGATAGGGTCGTGGCGTTATCGAAGAATTGGGTGGGGCCTTTATATCGATGGCTTCTGGCGGAGTGGCGTTCTACCCCCGCCCTTTAAACGGAGGCGTGGCAAACGTCTGCGTCTTCACTACCTCGTAAGGCGGCCAATGGGCTCTCGAGCAAGCCCAGGGGTTGAGGTTGGGCGGGCCAGGGGGACGAGGGGGTAGAACGCTCGACCCCCTACGGCTCCTCGTTATTCGCTGTCTAGGACAAATACAAAATCAAACTCCGCGATATCTCATGTTAGTAGAATGTGTGGCGCATCTTTCGAAGTGATTGATTTGTCGCGTATTTTATTATTTTCAATAAAGTTAACATATGTCATGCCATTTTATTTTTATTTTTTGGTTTACAGTTTGAACAAATGCATTTTCACAACTGAAAGATCAATTTTTTACGCCAT
This sequence comes from Heligmosomoides polygyrus bakeri, assembly GCA_947359475.1. Taxonomy (NCBI): domain Eukaryota; kingdom Metazoa; phylum Nematoda; class Chromadorea; order Rhabditida; family Heligmosomidae; genus Heligmosomoides; species Heligmosomoides polygyrus. Next base: position 106,916,846 of record OX375865.1, read on the forward strand.
TCAAAGAGTGTCTAGTGAGATCTCGCACTGCACTGACTCCTGCGCGCGTTCACGAAAATACGTTGTACTTAAGAACTTGTAGCTGTACCGAAGTAATTGTTGTTATATTCAGTTATTCGTGAGCACGACAATTTTTCAGGTGCTGGGTGTTGTAAGAGAGGCCGATGATCATCTTAAGAACGAGAATGACGGGACTGACGAGGTACCTGGAATTTCGTTGTTTTTTCGTTTGTGTTCGTTAGTTTAGCAAAAATCATATCTAATTGCTATGATCTATGACGTCTGGAGTGTTTCGACTCGTAAATGCTTAGGTTTCCAGGTGTTGTTCTTCACTCCGACCGGCAGTCGTGTTAGAAATGATGGTGGAATTGCAGCTGAGGTACCTAAAATTGTTTCCATCCGTTTAAATTCTGATTCTATTTTGGAGCGTAGATCTAATGGCCGAAGTTTCCAGGATCTGTTCCAAACAACGATGTCGGAACGTCGTGTTGATTCGACGAAAGGCATTGTTGTCAGTCGGAGTGTAAGTTTTCATAAAAGCATAACTTTCTAGGGGAGCTAGAGTAGTCTCGATTATATGAGAAAAATGTTGCAATTTGCAACGAATTAGTTGGAATGTGTAGCTAAGACCTGTAAGATCAACCTTTTACAACATAATCTCGTTCCATTTGCAATGCTCTATCGTGGCAAGATGTCTCGATGATCTCTTGGGGTAGAGGATAGAGGCTCCAGCATCAAAGAATTAGATAACTGCTCGTTTTCTCGGTTAGGTTATATGTAGATCAATTGTCGAAAGTGAAAGTAGAAGTCATTTGGGTTAAGTAATTCTTCACGTTCAGTAATTATGCTAACTTCCTTGGAAACGTATGAATAAAGTCTCGTAGATGCCTTTTAGCTCTAGCCTTACCCGGAGACTATCTCAACGGTAGGTCGGAACGGCCCAAGTGTTGTATATGGGCAGAATCGCCTCTCTCTGGGAAACAACAAAATGCAAATATCTCGACCCCAATACAACTCTGCGCAGAGTTAGGGACGACGAAAGTTGGGCCGTTGGCGGCGTTAGCCCTATGCCTGCAGGCGGAGGGCGGGCTTAAGTTGGCTGGAAACAGCGATGACGAGCAAGTGATGGTGGCGCAGTGGGTGGAGGGACAGCTTAATCCCCATGATCGCTGTTTCCAGCCAATTTGAGCCCGCCCTCCGCCTGCAGGCATAGGGTTAACGCCGCCAACGGCCTAAGTTCCGTCGTCCCTAACTCTGCGCAGAGTTGTATTGGGGTCGAGATATTTGCATTTTGTTGTTTCCCAGAGAGAGGCGATTCTGCCATATACAACACTTGGGCCGTTCCGACCTACCGTTGAGATAGTTTCCTGGTTAGACATCCATTTTCGAGGAGATCTGGTAATGAATCGTTTTCATTTATGTGCAATCACCCATGTGATCGAATTTCAGGAAGCGTACCTCAGTCAGGACGATGATCAACTTCAGAACGAGGAAGGAATTGCTGCTGAGGTATTCGAAATTGTTCAGCCTTCGTTAAATTGGGAAGATGTTCAGCGAAAGTCTAATGATCGTGACATCTAGGATTTGCTTCAAACTGGAAGTTCGGAGCACCGAGTGGAGTCAGAGAACGCCGAAGTTGTTAATCAGAATGTGAGTTCTCAAGAAAATCTAGAGATGTAGTAGTCTAGTGGAATGGCCACCATTCATGGAACTCCTTTTTACATTTTTAAAGGTGGTCAACAACTCCACGAAGTTCTCCATCTCTGTGGATATGTCCCAGTTGCTACAGGAAGATCGAGTTCGGGTTCACATTGACGGACGTGAACTAACAGTTAGAGGAGATTTAAGGAAAACGCCGTGTGCGGACTCAAGTCCTACGAATTCGGAAGCTTTGTGCCAGACTTGCATGGGAAAGGTAATACTTTGCTCTGTCTATCGTATGCTTCTATACTCAGTTGTTCTGTCCACATGCAGCTATCGCACTACAACTTCGATCTCAATGTGCATTTAAGGTGATCAGCAACGGCATGAAATTCACCATCTCCTTAGACGTGTCGCAGTTTCAACCGGAACATCTTCGCATTCAAGTAGACGACCAAGAGCTAATCGTCGAAGGGACAGAGAGAAAACCGAGAGAGATCAGCAATCCGCAGAAGTGAGCTTTTCGCAAGCCTTAATATAGTTCACTTTGTAATTCTCTTTTATTCAGGGCTCCGTCCATATGCACCACTTCATCGCCACACCATGTCGGTCAGGTCAAACCCGCGGTAAGAAGCGACCATGATGCGTACGCTATTCCCAGCGATTCATGACCCGTTGTTGAATCAAACGGACGGAAAACTTGGGCGAAATGTAATTTCAAGGTGCTTGCGCAAGGATGCGCTTGCATTGATTAGGAGAATATTAGGAGGACAGACCAAGCGCTAAAGATTTAAGAGAATCACTCGCATAATTCCTCAGGTATTGTCTGAACAAACTCTTGAAAAGTTTTAGTTTTGTCGAATGCATATTTATTGCCCTTGTATATTGCCGTGCCTGGCTTAAGAACTGTGATCTGACTTTTATATAAATATGTATTATTGTTAGTACTTTTGTGCCGAATCAAGTTGTGAAGTATAGATACTTTATTAAGCTGCCCTATGCTTTTACCCGTTCGCCTTCTTCGGACATCCGCTGATCCATCGCTTTTGCTAAGCTACGTCGATGGCGCTGTGAAGGTCGCAACACACCTTTCTAATGGCGATAGGAATGCAGAGAGCCCTTGACAGATGTCGTTACGCCTTCATACTTTATTTAATTCTAGTTTGAATGCCTCTGCGGCGTTGTCTTAAGGCCTCCCCACACTTGCAACGGGTGGCAAAACTCGTGAAGCGCGTCACTCACGCACACTCGAGTCTGGCTGGTGGCAAAGGCACTGTACTCTTTCTAGTCGGGAGCTACTGCTGCTATTCGCATTCCCACCTCTGTCTGCGCTCTAGCCGATCGCGACAGGCATCGGAGCGCTGGCGGCGCCGTTGTCGCCCAAAATCGTGTCGCAGAATTGTTCCGGATGCGGCACTGTCTAGACGATTAGACTAGGAGGGTCGAATGCACCATTTCTAAACGTTTCGTCTATCTTCGTTGTACCAAGTCTAGACGTTAGTCTGGGATCCGATGTTGAACGATGTATTGTGTTTTGGCTGTGTGGAAAGAGCGTTATATAAATGTGTTGTGTACTAACAATACTACAGCATAAATAAGTTGGGTTAGGTTAGTTCCTCCCGTGCTGTTAAGCGCATAGGGCGACGAACTCTTTCCACCGCTGCCTGTCTTGGGCTATTTCTTCACACTCCTGCCTAGAAATATTCATAACTTCCAAGTCATTCAAAAACGTGCGACGCCACGTGTTTTTTGGGCGGCCTCTGGTTCGCTTTCCTGGCGGTGTCCATTGCATGGCTGATCTTGGCAGGCGGTGCGCCGGCATTCGAAGAATGTGTCCAGCCAGGCGGAGACGGCGTTGCACAACGGTTTCGTAGAGGTTGCTCGAGCGGCAGCGTTGTAGTACTTCTTCGTTCGTGAAGCGGTCCGTATAGCCTATCCTCATTATTTGTCGTAGACATTTACAGTGGAACGCGTTGATCCGTCTGATGATGATAGCTGACATCTTCCATGTTTCGCTAGCGTACACTGCAGTGGGGACGACTATCGAAGAATACAAACGCAGCTTGACGCTATTTGAAATTGAAGACGACGTCCACAGTGGCGTAAGCCTCCGGAGCACTGCCGTTGCCTTCGCAATCCTGCATCGAACGTCAGCTTCAGCATCTCCGTTACTGGTGATCATGCTTCCAAAGTAGGTGAAGTTATCCACTACTTCCAAGCGATCCGGTCCTACGTAGATGCCGTCTCCCGAGGTCATATTTCCTGCGTGCATGACCTTTGACTTTTCGGGACTAATTCGGAGGCCGATTTTGCTTGCTTCCTGGCTAAGGCATTCCGTGCTTCTTTGAAGATTATCGTTGTCCTCAGCGAATGTGGCAATGTCGTCGGCAAAGTCCAGGTCCGTAAGGCGACCGCTAGACCAAGGGATCCCCCTTGCACTTCGGCTGTCCTTCTTCTCAGTACGTAGTCGAGTGCGATGTTGAAGAGCAACGGTGAGAGAACACATCTCTGCCTGACTCCTGTGGTGACTTCGAAGAATCTTGTATTTCCGAGAGTTGTCTTCACGCAAGACGAGGAGTTGTGGTATAGACTTCTAAACGCCTTGATGAAGGTCGCAGGGACTCCATAGAGGCTGAGTATTTCCCATAGTGATTCACGGTGGACACTGTCAAATGCTTTCTTGAAATGAAAGTTTATGTAGAGCAGGTAGCGATACTCCAGGCACTGCTCGATGATGTTGCATAGCATAAAGATCTGGTCGCATCACGATCTCACGATCGCATCATAAATAGGTGGTTCCGTGAATATTGATGCTAGATGGAACGACAGAGAAGGATCGGGGAAGGGGAAGATGGTGATCCGTTATTGTGCAGGGAAGTTATTGGACATGGAGGTTATGAGGCCATAGTGAGTTGAAGGGTAGTGCAGAGGAGACAGCAAACCGGTGCTGGGAGAACGAAGGCAGGAGACCGAACGGAACTGCCTGAAACTGCCGGCGGCGTCTTATTATACAGGAGGCCTTTTATACGGGCCAAATTGGGCGGAGACGAGTTCTAATTGGCGGCCCTGTGAGGATCGGCACGCCCTAAGGGCACTCCTCACGTTGCAGGCGCACTGGGCTGCTTAATGAGTCATCATGAAAATTTCGGTTTTGATGACAGGTACGGCTCAGCGTCAACTCCTGTGTCCCTATCCTTCGCTTAAGACCTCGTGCATACTTCCCGATAAGTTTTGCGGAGCAACGCGAAAGGAAGTTCCCAAGGCTTGTAGCAAAGGTCATCGCTCTGTAAGGGGGCGCGACGGCGATCAAGCCAGAACCAAAGCTAAACACCGCGCTCGGCGCGAAAAAGTATGCCATGCCAACGATAGGCGCGGAAAGCCGCCATCGCGCATGCCGGCCGTCACTGTTGCGACGGCCGCGGCGGAGTTTCCTTTAATTACTCTGCCGCGCGCGGCGATTAAAGTGTGTCCCCGGCCTTTCCTTACGCTCAGCCGCATTTTTTCGGCGTTGTGCAGCTCGCTACATTAAAATAGTGTGGGGGTCTTTAGGTGTTGCCCAATTCGCTCCTTGTTTCTTAAAGTTTTGTTGTTATCGACTGTAAATTCCTGTGCCAAGCATATAAGGAGTGAGAGTTTATTGTTGTCTAGTTTTAGTATAATTATTATTGCTTATACTTTTGTGCTAAACGAGGTTGTCAGATAGATGTCCTATTGAGTGGCCATACGTGGCTTATATGAATCGACGTCGATAGCAAGCAGTTAATCATGACGACTATGACGAATAAATATTGCACTTTACTGCGATAACCGCTGACGTGTTAAATGTATCTGACATCTTTTGGACTGACGAGAAAATTATTACTGTTGAGGTCGCACACAACGTTCAAAATCGTCGATAGTTTCTGACCCCGATCCTGAAGAAATCCCGAAGCGCATGTACGTTCAAGGACCGTATTTCCGAAGTCAGAAAAGGTGTGGGCTGGAATAGCATCTTAAGGCAAGAACCGCTTGTTTTTGTCGACGAAAATGTCAACATCGACTTTGACTTTTGCCGGAACGTTATTCTGAGTGAGAATTTAATTCCGTGGGTTAAAAGACGTTATGCAGGACGAAGCTTTGATCGTCAGCAGGATTGGGCACCTGCGCGTTCACAATTGTCTTCTGCGAGCAGCACTGTCCTCGCAGAAGGAAATTGTGGACTGTCCTGAAGCAAGGATATGTGGCCATCAAATTCGTCTGACTTCACCCCGATGGACTACGTTTGGAGCTGCTCAGAGCAGAACACTCGTTGAACTCTGGCCGCATTTTGGACGGTTTAAAAGCAGCCCTTCTGAGAGGATGTAAGGAAATTTACATCGAGTTCATGTGCCCCACGGTAAAATCATTATACAACCGACAACATTGCTGCAGAAGGAGATCACTTCGAACATTATCTTGACTAGGTAATGCAATACCATTTTGTAGTTTATTAATAAAGTTATTATCAGAATATCTGCTATATTCAACGTCGTCAACTGTTGGGATGGCCAGAGAACAAACAACGCCCGCATAGAAGGTTTATTCAGACCGTTCTAGGCAAGAACAAGCGACGATGAATCAGTCATGACCGCTGACCCGCCTTTTATAGCCGTGTGGTTAGAGTAGCGCGAGAAGATTACGCGCGGGACCTTTCGGACGCGAAAGTGCAACATACACTGGCACAACGCAATCAATACTATTAGGTTGTAACGAATTAAATGGCACTGGCTCGCGCCATTTTTTGGCGCGTCTTTACGCGTTTGATCAAGAACAAACCGTAACATGTGGCATATCATTTAGAAGCGCAAACTTTGCTCTACCGGTGAGTACCAAATTTTCTATGTAAAAGTGGGAAAACTTTAGAGTTTTATTGACTTTTTTTGCAGATGGACAAAAGGGTAATCCGAGGCATTTACTTGTATGAATTCAAGCTGGGCACTACAGCTAAGGAGGCGGACGAGAAGATCAAGACCGCATTCGGTCAAGGATGTTCCACAATTCGGACGGCGTATCGTTGGTATCAGAAGTTCCGGAATGGAGATGAGAGCTTGGAAGAACATGAAGGTCGTGGGAGGCATAGTGATGTTGATGAGGACAAGCTGAGAGATGTGGTAGAGGAGGATCCACACAAGGGTACCAGGGAGATAGCGAAGGTTCTTGGCTCAGTCACAACACAGCTGCCCGGCATCTGAAGGAAATTGGAAAGACCAAAAAGCTGGAAAGATGGGTGCCTCACGAGCTGTCTGAGGAGCAAAGAAACCGACGATAGGAGATCTCGTCCGCACTGCTTCTACGGAACGAAACGAACCCATTCCTTGATCGCATCGTAACCTGTGACGAGAAATGGATAATGTACGATAACAGGCGACGATCGGCACAGTGGGTGGACAGCGATGAGAGCCCCAAGGTTTTTGCGAAGCCGGAATTGCACCAAAAGAAAGTAATGGTGACAGTATGGTGGTGTTCGCTGGGAATTATTCACCACAGCTTCCTCCCTCCCGACGAATCCATCACGGCAGAGAAGTACTGCATTGAAATTGAAGAAATTATGAAAAAGTCGAAGGATATCCGGCCGGCCTTGGTAAACCGAAGGCGAGTTCTCCTTCTGCACGACAATGCTCGCCCCCTGTAGCACGAATGACGTTGCAGAAATTGAATGAGCTGAGCATTGAAACTCTACCACATCCTCCGTTTTCTCCCGACCTCTCCCCAACAGACTACCATTTCTTCAAGCGTCTTGGCGACTTCTTGGTAGGGAAAATATTCAAATACCAACAGGATGCCGAAAGTGCCTTCGAAGATTTCGTCAATTCCAGAACTTCTGATTTTTATGCTACTGGGATAAAAAAGCTTGTGTCACGTTGGCAAAGACGTGTAGGATCAGATGGTTTTTATTTCGATTAATAAACTTGCCTACAAGCCGAGATATTAACTGTTTAAATTTACAGTGGTTCAGTGCCATTTATTTCGTTACAACCTAATAGAAACGGAAAACACACACTTGACACGGAAACCACGCATAATCACTCTTTAATATGTCTCCAGTTGGAGGAGAATCGTCTCGACGTTGTGGATCTCTCCCTTTCTTTTCTTCCAACACGGTTCGATCCAGGTTCCTTCCGATTATGATCGTTGTCGGTGTGGTTCTTGGAGGGCGTTGACTGACGTCGGTAAGCTCGCCTCATCTCGTCGCGGTCGTGGTGTGGTCTTCTCTCTGCAGCTCTAACGCCGTCAAACGTTGTTGGCTCCCGGTTCGTCCTCCAAGTCAACGTCGTCGACTGTTTGTAGTAGCTCTCGGCGAAGGCAGACGACGGCTGAATCCCTCATGATTGCTGACTCACTCTCTATAGCCGTGGGTTACGGTAGCGCGGGGAGATTTCGCACGGATACCTACCGGACGCGAGAGTACAGCATACGCAGGCACAACTGGATCAATATTAAGTGCGGGAACTACGTATGATTTCCCTTTAACGCTATCATTCCCTTACTGGGCTAAAAAAAATCAGCGGAACACAGTTTCTAGCCGCCCTGTGCAGTAGGTATATGCCTTATCATAGGAAATGCATACCCCTAACAATAAGCTTTATTTGTGCATCCGCACAAATAAAGCTTATTGTTAGGGGCCGCCGCCTATTATCAGGTGGAAGATGGAGGGTGGTGCATTCATCCTTTTATTGCAGTCAGAGGTAACGGTGCTCGACACAGAAACCCGACAACTTTTCAGCGGCACCTCTTCAGGTATAGTTTTATCCGAGCTGCAGCCAAACGGCCAAAAATAGACCCATGTTCCAGGCGAGGTAGTGTTCTTCCCCCAACATGCGGAGGGGCGGCGCTAATTGCGCGAGGAGCGTCCGTCGCGGACGAGTTCACGCGCTCGGCGGGCTGGGGGAAGAACGGGCCTCTCCCTCATTGGGTGCACAAGGAAAGGTACCATCTTGCTTATCATGAAGGGTCCTTGTAGCCAAAATCACAAGGAAACCTTCATGAAGTATGGTAGCAAGTGAGTACGAAGCAGACGACGAAAATGGCAAAAATAGAAAGAAAACAGCGCAGTACGGCCTCCTGACGACCCCATCGATGGTAGCAGCTGAGGGCTGGGAAGGGGTCCCGTTGTTCCCCCAGCCCTCAGCTGTTACCATCGATGGGATAACAACGGGACCGCTCCCCAGTCCGCCGAGCGCATGAACTCGTCCGCGATGGGCGCTCCTCGCGCAATTTGCGCCGCCCCTCCGCATGCTGGGGGAAGAACGGGCCCCCTCCATGTTCCATGTACGTGGTTAATAAGCATGCTAGGCCATAGTCTTCAATGTACAGCTTCTTCGTAGACATATCTCCGGTCCCTCATGCAGATGACCGATGTTCTTCTCCATCTTGTGGCTGAATCGCACTTTTGCTCGGAGGGGACAATCCGACCTTCTGCAGAACGACGGCATTACGGCGGCAGCCAATAGACACCACCATCAGTTGGTAAGCATGTGATCGACCCTCGCATGAGCTGTACGGTTAGGGGATTCCAATGTCAACTGACGAGGTTCCTTCTTTATAAAGAAAAAGCCTCCATGAAGAAGGAAGGAGGCGAATAGAAACACCTCAAGAGGACTGTCGTTTTGTTCTGTTTTTCAAATCCAAGGCTTCCGATCCTGTACTCATCAAGAACCATCCCGATTTTGTCATAAGTCTCCGACGGTGAGCTAGTAGGAGAACTTCTCGTTGCGGATAACTTCATCCAGCTCCTCTGAGAAACCATACAGTTAGGTCTCATCAGCGACTGACGTTGGTGAGTAGCAGTTGATAATACTGATCGGCTTCCTACGTAGGGATGAAGTCGAAGGGTGGCCAAGTGGCAGGATTTCGAATGAGTCTTCGAGATGGACGACAGATGGGTGTACGACACAAGCCTACGTGTAATAAACTAGCGGCCCAGTTTATTAACGTGAGAGAAAAGTCCCAGGAGGCACGATCGCGCAGTGGAGATAAAGTGCACAACGCTTATTCTCTTATATGAGCTTATCCGATTATGAAACAAAACAGGGCGTGTGTTGCGCAGTCGGAGGGGGTGCCGGCTATCGCGTGCGTCCCATGCCAGCCAGGTTCCTGGTTCGGATTGCCGTCGGGGCCAACCAAGCCTTCCATCTCTCCGAAGGACAGTGAACTGTACAGGGCTTGTCTAGGAAGGACAAAGCGATGACTTGTTCATCAGCTGGCCACGGCAAGTAATTGTATGATCAAATACGTATTCACATCGACTCCACGATACCCCATAGAAGTAGAGTGCATGGTGCATTCCAGAAGGGACTGATTAATGCCGTCCTTTATCCTTTATGAAACAAAATGATTAGGAGATGTGGAACAAACGAGAAGGACAAATGTGAGTAGTGGGATACACACATTACACATGAAATACATTGAATAGTTACAACAAGACTACAGACACAGTGTGGAAGATAGTATACGGTAAGGAAGAGAGCGAGTGGAGGGGAGGACGTCCGAGCTCCCCTGGAGGAAGAGGCCCCAGGCGTTTTCTGGGCTCCTCCGTAGGCATCTCAGCGAGGACGGTACATCATCTGCCATGAGTGGTGAGAGGGCGTGGATGGTTCTGGTGAAGACGATGGAGCAACTACCGGCTTCCCGAATAACATTGGATTTGTGTCTAGCGCAGTTTTACCACTTTAGCTTCCGGAATCGTGCCATGGATTCTTCTCTCCACAGATGACGGGTGCTCCGTCCCTCTAATGCCGTACGTCGTTCTTCCGAGGCTTGATCTCCTACCGGACAAAACTGGTACGTTCTGCCGCCTTCAGAAGAGTACGTAGGCTAGCTTTTAAGAAGGCTGTCCTGGTGTTATAGGTACCAAGCATAAAGCAGTGTCCGTGGAGACTTTGTCCAGAATTTAACGACGTCTTCTCAACCTGAAGTTTCTACGCCCCTCACCGATCGTTGTACTGTTCATCGTCAAAGTCGGCAGAGTACAGTGTACAGGCTATAGAACGTAGCATTGTGCGGGCATCACCGAGAAGAAACCCTATATGATCAGCTTTGCCAGAGCGAGTTCGTGGTGCGGCGCAGACTTCGCTAACCTTCGAAGAATTGTCGAACTCGTCCTCAGCTTAGTAGCTCCTGCCTGAGATTAAAAGCCTCCACCGTTGTTACATACCGTACCTTAAGTCCCAAAGAGGAGCTGGAACGAGCTGCCAGTGACTCATCTAATTAACGGAGATTGGATAAGGACGGCGCTAATCAATGTAATGGAATGCGCAACAATCTCTACTTCTATGGGATGTCGTGAAAGAAACTCGAATGCGTATTTGACTTTCACAATGACTTGCGGTGGCCAGCCGATTGGCAAGGAAGTGGTCCGTCCTCCCTAGACAAGTCCGGCACCAATTCACTGATTCTAAAAGGATGGAAGGCTTGCTTGGGCTCAAATCTGAACCAATATCCTGAAATCGCATGCAGCGGACAGCCGAATCCTCCTCCGACTGCGCTACCTCACACCATAGCTGTCTGGAAAAAGCCAAGTGGCACCAACACCGCGAGCAGCATTTTGTCTCCTGTAGCGCGAAGTCTTTCGAACACAAACCGATTTTTGTTTGCTTTAGGAAATGCAGCTTAAAAATGACATCAAAAAATTGGTGACAGACTTCCGAAACTCTATGTTGCGCCATATTGGTGCAGCAAGAACGGCAATCCGTAGAAGGAATGAAGATTTCGACGTGAGTAGATCAGCCTATGACTAATTGATAACAGTTGAACATGTCGGATTGTACCCAGTCTGCACCCTCGAGGCCGACGCCCGCTGCCACAGATATGTCCTACTAGAGATAGCAGCACCCCGTATCTCAGTCACGCCTACGTCGCCCTGGCCGGTAGGTCGCTCGTCGCCAGCAGCCTGGAGAGGGCTTGCCTGCCCTCTCCTCCCTTTCCTTCTTCCCCCTTTGCTTATCGCCCAATACAGTATGCCATCCAAATAAAGATGCATACTGAGCTTATTCTAGAACATAGGAACAAGTACTCCGTAGGATTCATCAGGTAAGGCGTCATGATCCTTTAACTTGGTGAATAAAAGTTTAATACAAGGCAACACCTTAACGTTAGAAATATTTTCGCACGGAACAGAGCTAGTGTAGTATGATGCATCTGTTTTCCATTGATCGTCGCATTTTCGAACGATCGCCACCAGCGTTTCCATTCGTCCCTGTGCTGTGCCATAGTGGCCCGATGGTTGCTCCACGTTCGAGGGACGTGAACAGCTTCGTACCCTTCGTTGCGCGCGTTCACGAATAAGAAAGTGAAGTGAAAGTGAAGAGTGTAAAATCAGAAATTTTCCTTCATCGCAAAGTGGTTCGTTTCGTCACCCATCTCCAGCGTACCTTTTTGGTTATAACACCTTCCCGGTGACTCGAATAAGTCCGACCAATGCGTTGATGTACGTCCTCGTGTTCTCCTCTTTGCATTTGGAAGCCGAAAGCGGCGAGTATTTTCGGTCCCACCTAATGTACATATGTACCAGTGCTCCGATAACGGCGTCTCTGGCCTGGTTTATACTTGCGCCGCCACGCGGCGCGGAGTGATGGTCGCCATAGATATCGATTTTTCGCGCCGCTCGGTCGATAACTATTCCGACTACGCTGCCGCGCCGCCCAGTGGCGAAACTATAAACCAGGACTCTCGCACTTGCGCGCTTCGCGCGACAAGGCCTTTGGTATACTGCCGCGTCGGGCAGGTGACGGGTCGTGCTGTGAGTGCCAAATCAATTTTTGTGAAACTTAAAATCCTGCTGCATACTTTTGCATGAATGCGTTCTTCACTTCCGTAAGTTTATCATAGGCGTTCTCGCATTGGGCAACGTGTTCGGCACGTCTACTGAATCGCAAGGCACGTTGCACAACTACAACCCCCCCCCCCCCATTCCCACATTTTCCCCCAACACACTCCTCCAGCACCGCATCTTCAGACGTGCTTGGCTACGTGTTCGGCACGTCTACTGAATCACGATGAACGTTGGGTAACGTGTTCGGCACGTGTACTGAATCGCCAGGCACGTTGCACAACTACAACCCCCCCCCCCCCCCCCATCCCCACACTTTCCCCCAACACACTCCTCCAGCGCCGCATCTCCAGGTGCGTTTGGCGACGTGTTCGGCACGTCTTGCAAGCAAACACACACACACTCACTCACAGACAAACGACCGTTCTCGCTTATACATAGTAGGATACTCCATTTTCACGTCAAATACTCGGCACACTTCCAAGCAAGCTTTACGCCTTTGAAATCGAAATGAACATCTTCCAAATCAATGCGAGCGTTCCAGATAAAACTAGACAATTTATAAGAAAGTTAAAATAATTTTTTTGCATGAAAATTAAAAAAAAGAAGACTTTTATGAAATATTTTGGTTTTAGAAAGTTTTCTTAGCTTTTAGTTTTTTCTTCAGTTTTTAATTTCCTACAGAGAGTGAGCACAGTTTCTGCAGTTTTTAAGGTTTCCATTTTTAATGGGAATACGACGATCAGTGCTTGTTTTATAATGCAGGAAGGCAACATTTTTTAACTCCTTAAAGAGTAGATTGCACCGTGCACTCATTCAGAGAGTCGAGATTATCATTTGATTGACAGGAAAACGAAAATCGCGAAGCTGGACGATTGCATGGCGCAAACTCTTCTTTTAATACACTAGAAAATTGCGGCCTTTCTGCACTTTAGAGTAAACTCTAAGCCATTGTTTCTCAATAGTTTTTTTTTTCAAAACAAAACTTCAAAAAACGCATTCACTTATTGGGGCAGGTGAATCAAAATAGTTCAAAAACGTCATGCTAATTTTATTTTATTTTTATTCTAACTGTCTCGCATGGTGGTTAATTTAATCTGGAAGACGCTCAGTTAATTTGAATTAAATTGAATGTTCTTGGAAAAATTATTCTAGCCTTTATTGAGAGTTTCTAGTTCAAACTGGATGACACACTAATTCTATTAAATAATTAAATAAAAGTAAGAATTTGGCAGATGTTCAGTTTGATTTCAAAAACTTCAACTCAAGCGTTTTAAACAATTTCTTCTTGAAGAGTAAAAATTCTTTAAAATTTTAGACAGCGCGTTCACTTATTGGGACAGGTAAATTTTTAAAAAATCTATAGGAACGTTATATGAAATTTTCTTTCAACAAAAAATTATTCTAACCTTCTCCGAGATTTTCTAGTCTAATCTACAACCCGCTCGTTTTGTTTTCGAATACGTTCCGCTTGGTTTCAAACACGTCAAGCATGCTTGAAGAGTGTCCAATTCGGTTTAAAAAATGCCCAATTTGATGAGAAAATGGTATACAATGGCCATATACTATTGCGAACCCAGTTCACTCTGTCCTTAGGAAAGTTACTAGGCACTCCCGTAAGCATAAGGTACGTGGTAGCGCAGTTGGAGGAGATGCTGGCTGTCACATGCACCCGATTCCAGCTTCCTGGTTCGGATTTCCCGCCCAGGCCAACCAAGCCTTCCATCCCTCAGGGCTCGGCAAATTAGTACCAGACTTGTCTGAGAGGAATAAAGCACTTAATTGTTCATCGGCTTGCCACCACAAGTCACTGTATAGGCCAAATACATATTCAAATTGCCTCGACGACATCCCTTAGAACCAGAACGCGTGGCGCATCCGAAAAGGAGTTGATTAACGCCGCCCTTCATCCTTTTCATCCTTCAACGGGAAAGGATAAAGGGCGGCGTTAATCATTCCTTTTTGAGATGCGCCACGCACTCTACTTCCAGAGGATGTCGTGTAGGTGATTTGAACGCGTATTTGGCCATACAATGACTTGTGGTGACCGGCTGATGAACAAGTCAGCGCTTTTTCCTTCAAAGACGAGTGTGGTACCAATTTCCCGACCCCGAAGAGATGGAAGGCTTGGTTGGCCTGGGAAAATCCGAACCAAGAACCTGGAATCGGGTGCCCGTGACAGTCGCCACCTCCTTCTACTGCGCTACCCACTCTTACCCACTACTCTGAACATATTTTTAAGGTGATCAACAGCGCCACAAAATTCTCCATCTCCGTCGATGTGTCGCAGTTCAAACCAGAGGAGCTCCATGTTCACGTCAACGGTCGCCTGCTCATTGTCGAGGCAAAGCCGGAGAAACAGAGAGACGACGGTCGCGCAGCACAGAAGTGAGTAGAGTGCATTCAACGCTTGGTGGACGTCGCCTCTTTTCAAGCTGCTCCTCACTGCAGACCGTTCATGCATCGCTGGACTCTGCCCGACGACGCCGATCTGGATGCGGTGACGACAACGCTCACCGACGTTGGACGTCTTCTCATCGAGTCGCCAAAGACAGGCAGAAACACCCTCAAGCGAGAACTGCCGATCAACGTTGCTGAGCGAAGTAGCTCTGCACCTACTAGCCCTACTAGCAGGATAGTAGTGATCAACTGAGGGATCTCGAGAAATAATTGTTCTTGTCTTTCCCTCAGATGTTATCCGATTCACTTGATTCAAAGGATCTTGAGGTTACTGCGATCGATAACATCAAAATCCTTCAAGCCATTGCATTTTATGATCGAATGTCTTGGTATGACGTTGACATCAGTAGAATTGTTCGAGCTGTGGAACCGAGATGGTTATCCACACTGTTCGGCTGACGTTTCGGCGTAATCGCCTTCTTCAGAGCCTGGAAACGTCAAGCGGGGTTTGAAAAGTTACTCGTCCAGGAACTATTTCAAGTCACAGGAAGTTCAGGCAATAATAGGAAAAGGAGACGAAAGGGGATTGAAGTGAGTCACCATCTTCTCGGCTACTTGTGTAAGGTTACTTGGGCTGTCTCACTCCACTTTCGTCTCATTCTCCTATTTATTACTGAAACTCCTGTGACTTAAAATAGTTCCTGGACGGGTAACATTGCAAACGTTTTTCGCTTGACTATCTTGACTGTAAAGAAGGCGGTTACGCCGAAACGTCAGCCGAGTAAGGTGTGGATAACAATCTCGGCTCTACAGCTCGAACAGTCCTAGTGATACCAACTTTCAACTCAAGTAAATCGAATAACATGTGTTCAATCAACCATTGCACGGTTTTCGATTCCAAGTCTGTAAACTGTAACAACTCTTTATAATTTTAACAAAAATAACAATGTAGAACATGCTCTCGAACAAATTCAAACAACCAGCACAGATATAAAAGACGTAGACACCTATACAAATCATCGTCTAAATCTAGTAACTACAGTTTTCGAAAAAACAAACAACAAATCGTAAGTGGACAACATAGAAATGACGGTGTTCTTTTAGCTGGTGACCAGGTGGACTAGTGCTATCCCTAGTTTATATTGACGCCGTTGCGGGGCGCGGCACGATGGTCGAGATAGATATCGACCGAGCGGCGCGAAAAATCGATATCTATGGCCGGCGCAAGTATAAACTAGGCCTTAATGTCGCGGAAAACTGCATCGAACAGGCCCCTCTTCCATCTACCCTCCAACTAGGAGAGTGACTGGATATCAGACAATTGTAAACGGCGGATATCAGGACCGGCTCACTGTAACCGCAGTGCGGGTCGCGCCGAGACTTTTGCTGTCTGCGCCCTCTTAGCTTAGAGATTGCGCGTCGGCGTCCACGTTGCGACATCCGATCGCCATATCGGCCCACATAGTAAGTGATATAGAGAGATACAGACGTGCAGAGATACAGATACGTTAACCGCTATGTCGTTGCCGGCCGTTAGCGGTCGATAAATCTGGCCCCTGGAAGGTTTCGACGTCTACACGACGTTGCAAGTCCTTTGCGCATTGTTTTAGCCGTATGCGCTTCGCCGCTCGAAGAGCGCAGAACTCAGCCGTGGACTCCCCCTGAGCGAAGAAAGCGGTCTCCATACGAACAGCGTGTATGGGCTGCGGGACATTATGTACGAATGGTCGCCGCGGACGCGGCGAATAGCGCGGCGACCGCGGCAGAAGACGTCGCAATTGGGTGACTTCAGCTTCCAGTGGTATCTAAACCTGCATCAAAACCTGCACATCAAGTGTTAGAAAGTGTATACAAAGTCAGTTTCACTGCGATAGTGTATCATATTTTCAGCTTTTCCTGAAGAAGAATAATATAAAATTGAGCATTAGAACGTTGCTTAGTTTTATAACTCGAACTCAATTTTTGAACCTGAGCATGTTTTCCCGCATCTCCTGCAACAGCAGGAGGGGATATCAACAACTCAAACCTAGCGTCTGCAGCAGGTCATGAGACACAGCTCACACGACTGCAGCGGAGCTCATCGCGCGCGCGGCAGTCGCCGTCGCGGGCGCGGTGACCATTCGTACATAAAGACCGCCCCTCGCGTGTATGGCACACCATGGAGTCCCTTCTCTAGCCTTGTTCTGCGATTGCACAAAGGACGTATCACATGACGCCTAACATTACGGTGAGCCGGTCCTGATATCCGCCGTTTATAATCCTGTCTGGATATCATCACACAAACTCATGTTCTGTCATAGTACACCTTCCAAATTATACCACTTTACCTCAAAATGGACACTTCACGTCAAATTGAACACTAAGCAAGCATGACGTTATTAAAATCAAACTGAACATCTTCCAAATCAAAACCTGTTTCCTCCTGATTCAGCTAAAGTCTCTCCAACACGATTAGAAAGAATAATTAAATGTTAGTAGTTTAAGGAACTCCTCGTAAATTTTTTATTTGAATTTACTGTATGAAATTTTGCACGATTTGTATTTTTAAGGGAAAATAATGTCTTCAGGCTTGTTTCACGTATTTTTAAGGAAAAGTATGAATTAAATGTTGCGTTTAAAGCACAGAAAGGCTACAATCACTTACGAGGGAAGCCCATGAACTCGCCCCCCCCCCAAAAAAGATTCTGAACGAGACCTATATGACCTTGTAGGGCATCGGACGAGGATCACAGAGCTGTGCTTCGTTTTTGATACGGGCCACTGGGTGGTCGGAAAATGGCGAAAAATGGTATCACTTCAGAGCGGGTTGATAAGGCATAAGTGACACCTCGAATGACCCTTTCATGCTCAGAACTAAACCTACAAAACGTTTGGAGCTCAAATTAAAGTTTGATTATAGTAAAGGATAAAGGATAAAGGACGGCGTTACTCAATCCCTTCTGGGATGCGCCAGCGCATTCTACTTCTACGGGATGTCGTGGAGGCGACATGAATGCGTATTTGGCCATACAGTGACTTGCGGTGGCCAGCCGATGGACAAGTCAGCGCTTTATCCTTCCCAGACACGTCTGGTACCAATTCACCGACCCCGGAGGGATGGAAGGCTTGGTTGGCCTGGGCGGGAAATCCGAACCAGGAACCTGGTATCGGGTGCACGCGACAGTCGCGCCTCCTCCGACTGCGCTACACGCGCCCTTGATTATAGTAATAATGAAAATTTACGACGTTCTCTGGACGAAGCTGGAGGGTACATTCAAGTGATTCATTTGCAACGGTGGCGGTAGCGACTGGATGGCCGAGTGGATAGCAAAGCGGACTCGCGAGAAGGGGACGAGGGTTCGATCTGCCCCATTTTTGCAACTGAAGAGCACATTTTGGCTGCGGTAAGGTACCGTAATATTGAGTAGCCCTGAATAGGGGTGATGAAGTCATGACTACCGATTTCGCCCAGACTTCGCCTATGGGTATTATTTAAGCTGCTGACCACGAATCTGCCACTCTTTTTCTAAAATATCATTTATTTGTACTACTTTCCATCAAAGGTTGAAGTCGAAGGTTGGAAAATAAGTCTGACCACATTGGAGAAGGAAGCGATCCCACTAACGTGGACAGCTTTACTCATCCATATCTACCGTAATCTGCCGTAATATCCTATCGAAGTCAAAATGTAATCTTCATTTGCAAAACCTCTAACAGGGACACACAAACCCCAGCCCCGGAATGGAACCGTCGACACGCCTCCCGTAAGTCCGCCGCGCTATGCACTCCGCCATCCAGACGCAGCAGACACTGTCGCGAATGAATCACTTGAATGTACACTGCAGCTTCGTCTAGGAAACGTAGGAAATTATCATATCACTGTGATGTAACTTTAAGTTGAGCTTCAAACCTTTTGTAAGTTAGGTTTAGAGCACGACAGGGCCATTCCAGGTGTCACTTTTGTCTTATGTCCGCCCTGAAGCGGTACCATTTTTTGCCATTTTCGGACCACCCAGTGGACCATAGCAAAAACGAGGCACTGTTCTGTAATCCTCATCCGATGCCCTACAAGACCATATGGGTCTCGTTGAAAATCTTGGGGGGGGGGGGGGGGCCTCATGGGTCTCCCTCGTTAGTTATCCAAGAAGAGATCGAGCTATGCATTCGACTACAACTAGATCGTCGCGAACTTTATTTGACTGATTAAATGCTTCTTGAAACATGGGTGTGAGAACATGTATTTTTCTAAAACAGTCTGTTGTTGTACCGATTAGTTCCACTCCATGCAAACATAATTTTTGATTTAAAAATAAATAGAAATCCCGATGATCTACTCCAGCACATATCGCGACGGCTTCTATTAATACACTAAATGGTTGCTACTTTCCTGGGTTTTAAAACAGAATTTAACTCTAATTACTTATTCTTTAAAAATGAAAAGCAATTTTAAACACTGCTCGGAGATGGCGACAATGCCACTCTCGGTGATAACGCCTCCGTTTCCGGAGCAGGCTCAAAGCAGCATTTGCTGACAGACTCCACCCTCGATCGCGATTGGTCGGGGTCGGCTGTGCACCAATCACGATCGAGGGTGGAGTCTGTCAGCATGTGCTTCCTTGAGCCTGCTCCGGAGACGGGGCGTTATCACCGAAAGTGGTATTGTCGCCTGAGTGTGTTCGCTTATTTCGCCGGGTAACTTCAAAAATTTCGAAGAAATTCGTACTATTTTTTTTAAATAACTTTTTTTGTTGATATTTTGCAGAGCCTCTGGAAAGACGCTCGATTTGATTTGGAAGATATTCAGTTTGATTTAAACAGCGTCAGGCTTGCTTCGAGAAGTGTTCAATTCAATGTGAAAAATGTCCGTTTGAGTTGAAAAGTGTCAAGATTGGCTTAAAATTGATCAATTTGACTTGATGAGGTCTAATTTGGCGCGAAAATGGTATATACTATGCTGAGCGACGCGATATTTCACACATTCACACCGGATCGACCAAACTATGAAGCGCCTGAAGCCTATATTAGTGATCGATAGGAGACTGTTCAATACAGAATCCATACAGAAACAGAGATCCAAGGTTAGACCACATTGCTACGTATTGTAAGAAAACTCGTCCATTTTGGCGGACAATTCGCCCCTACCCTTGGAAGTCCAGCCACAAGTATTACTGAACGAGTGACAAGCTCTACCTATCTACCTTCGAGGTTAATATAGCATCGTAGCAACTACTTAGCTATCGCAACGGCGGCAACGGCGAACAACGTGCTGATAATGATGAACACCAACTCCCTGAAAACAGCGACATTCTACGTCTTCAATACAACAATACAACAACTGCGTTTGACATACCTTTTACTAGGAAATTGATCGAGCTCGAACTCTACCGGCTGCAGTGGTGTTGCTGTGTCATGAGTGGCTTTCTGGAGCTCCAATATCGCCTTTTCAACGTCCGCTCCATCACCTTCGAACGAAAACCGCACGTCTGGAGGCCTTGAAAACTTGTCCGGAGCCGCGTGGATCTGAAAGCACGGAATGAAACTATTCTTGAGTGGAGCTAAACAAATACGAGGTCATCCCAAACCTAAAAATGCAACTCATAGGTGTTCTGTTTTAAATCTGAAACCAATGAAAAGCTCCTTCTGCTACTCACCCAATCTAAGAGCGCCTTCTTCATTTTCTGCTCTGTGGCCGAATGCAGGTAAACATTACCGACTTCGAACTGCGGTTGGTAAATTATAGTTTTAACCTGAAAACAAAAGAACCTTGTTAAAATATATCTGAGTAATATGAAGAAGCAAGAAATTAAAATCTGTGATTCGTTCGCCACCTTCTTTCAGAAGAGCCTTGTTAATTATAACGGTTTGTGAAACTTTCAGGCGGCTTTCCACTAGCAATTGATAGATAAAACCTACGCTGAACGTTTGGAAGAGGCCACATAGAAGACCAAGATAATTATGTCGGCTACTGCCGAAGCCTGTTCAGCCATGGCCCAAAAATAATAAAAAATAAAACAATAAAAAATGGAGGATGAAGCTGTGAGTTCATCAATCCCCCTGTGGGATGCGTTGCGCGTATTGTTTCTCCATTTATTATGAAGGCAGTTCGAATGCACATTTAGCCAAAAAATGAAGGCGCGTTGTGGCGCAGTCGAACGAGGCGCCAGCCGCGCGAGATCCCCAACCGAGGATCATGGCTGGGCTTCGAGGCCAACTACTCAGACAAAAGTCGGTTAATGATCGAGCATGAAAGGGCTTGTAACAGATTTACTGCTCGGTTTGAACCTTGTCGAGTCTCGGACACTAAGTTGGCTAGTAAGCAGGCTACTGCACAACGGTGGGGGAAGTGGGGGAGGGGGGAGGGGGTGGCCGCCCTTCGTGATCGGTTTCAAACGCTACCATGGTCGCTTACTAACCAACTTACAAGGAGAGCCTCCAAAGTGCCGGGAAGCTTTTGCGATGGATTTTTTACGGTATGGTAGAGCCCCATGTAGGGAGTCCAAAACCGTGGTTAATTTTTTTCGGAATGCTCTTCTGTTGTCAAAAAAAGCGTGAGCGCGATGTTCATAGCGCCCTGCTGCCACCCAGCCGAATGCGGTCGGTTGGCGCAGCGGGCAGCAATGTCACCTGTCGACCGCACCGAGTTGATTTTACGGTTCGACCACCGGTGTCGCCAAAGTTTTTGCACACATCGGCTCGTTATTAGTATGTGCTTGCGTGACCACAGGAGTCAATTTGTGCACGATTAATGCTTTTAGTAAATAAATGTGGCCCTGTTCTGCTTTCATTTGAGTTACCTCTCAGGGTATCGTAATTCTTCTTCTTCAGCGTCTGTCCCGCATCGTCGCGGGGTCCGCTCTTCTGGTGTTACGACGCCACCTTTCCCGATCCTGCGCTTGATCAGGGTGGACACCAGCTACTTTCATGTCCGTGTGTAACGTATCGGACCAACGCTGCTTCGGCCGTCCTCTAAGCCGCTTTCCAGATACTTCCAACTCAAGGCCTATCTTGCGGACGCTGTCTTCTTTCCCACGCAGAACGTGGCCGTACCATCGCAAGCGAGCTTCGCGCATCTTGTCCGCTATCGGCGCGACACCGAACTTCTGCCGAACGACATCGTTTCGGATGCGGTCCATGCGCGTGACTTCTGCCGTCCAGCGCAGCATCTTCGTCTCCATGACGCTGAGGCGCGTTTCAACTTCCTTAGTGGCGGGCCAACACTCAGCGCCGTACATCGCTACCGGCCGGACAACTGCTCTGTAGATCTTCGACTTCAGGTGCTCTGGTATCTTCCTATCGCAGAGCACGGCAGTCAGCGAACGTCACTTGGACCAAGCTGCACTCATGCGTGAGTTCACTTCAACCATCAGACCGCCGTCAGACGCTATTGCTGCTCCCAGGTATTTAAATACCGAAGTGCGTGGGAGCTCGATGCCGTTAACCTTGATGGAGCTGGACTCTGTAACGTCCATCGTTAGATATTCGGTCTTCTTCACGTTCAATTTGAGTCCAAACCGCTCGAAGCGATCACACCAAGCTTGCACCTCTCGCTCGAGATCGTCTTTCTCTTCGCAAGCGAGCATCACGTCATCACCATAAAGCAGCGTCCATGGAACAGGCTGCTGAAGATCTCGCGTAATGGCATCCATGACGACAACAAAGAGGAGTGGAGAAAGCGCAGAACCCTGGTGCACCCCAACAGAGATGGGAAACTCCATTGAGGTTCCAGCTGCAGCTTGCACTCTACTCTTTGGGCAAGCGTAGAGCATCCGCACCCACTCTATGAGTTCCTCAGGTACGTTGTGTCGTTGCAAGGCGTACCATATAACCTCACGCGGTGCGCGGTCGAAGGCCTTCTCCAACTCGAGAAAGGCGATATGCATCGGCTTCTGTCTCTCGCGATGCTTCTCCACTAGGAGGCGGGCGGCGTGTATAGCATCAGTGGTCCCACAACTAGACACAAAGCCGCACTAGTTGTCGGAGAGCTTGACGATTTCACGGATTCGTCTCTCACCCTCAGGGTATCGTAATTGCACTGTATCATATCAACAACGATACCGTAAACGCGTAAAAACACATACACTTCGCGGGATAGGTCATGAATTTGATTTGATACCGGCAAATACTTGACACTTACTGAACGCATCAATCGTGTACAAATTGACTCCTGTGGTCAAGCAAGCACTTAATAATAACGAGCCGATGTGTGCAAAAACTATGGTGACACCGATGGTCGAACCGTGAAACCCACTTGGTGCGGCCGACAGGCGACATTGCTACCCGCTGCGCCAACCGACCTCATTCGGCTGGGTGGCAGCAGGGCGCTATGAACTTCGCGCTCACGCTTTTTTCGACCCATAAGAGCATTCCGAAAAAATAGCTACGGTTTTGGACTTCCCACACGGGACCCTACATCCCGTAAAAATTCATCGCAGAAGCTCACCGCCACTCCGGAGGCTCTCCTTGTTAGTGCCTGTGATTCGACAATGTTCAAACCAAGCAGTAAAACTGTTTAAAATCTCTTCCTGCTCGGTCACTAACCGACTTTTGTCTAATGGTAAGTCTTCCATACCTCCTGGATCGACAGGCTGATACTATACTTCTCAGAGAGAAATAAGTCGCTGATGACGGCTGGCTATTTCGGATCTTGCAAATGCTAAATACATATTAAAATGGCTTCCACTGTCCTGCTGCATCCTTTTCGTCCAGGGAATCGAAAGCTAGTAAAACATTGCAGCGTTTTTGTCGACAAACAAAAACTATGTTTAAGATTCAGTGAAGTGATTTCAACGGAATACACCTTGGCGGCGATACAATACACAGCTCGAGAAGTACTCCTTAGGCATAGTATGCGCTGCTAAAGACGGACATACTATTCTACGTCTTGAACATACCTCCGACATACCCCGTCGTTTGACAGAATTTTCCTCGCACCAAATTTCAGCTGTCGAATTCATGTAGAATACAGAAAACTGACCTCTCCGCGCAGCAAATGCTTCTCAACGAACTCGTCCCATGATATAGGTGGCAGCTTTTCGTTGAGAGCTCGATATTCGCTTCGACGTCGATACAAAAGCAGACCGTGCATCGACAACCACATGAACATCAGACAACCGCCGAGTGCATAAGCTCGTCGTATCTTCACTAAAAAAGTGGTCACCTTCGAAAAAAAGAGGGATGAAGCATGAGAGCCTATTCATACTTCGCGACAACAGCGACAAGAGCGACTGGGCGACGGACATAGTGTGGTGTACGTAAATAATTGCGTACTCCACACACCGTTCGCGACTAATGTAGTGTGAAATGCGTAACTATTTCCGTACACCACACTACATCCGTCGCCCCAGCCGCTCCAGTCGCTCTTGTCGCTCTTGTCGCGAAGTATGAACAGGCCCTTATGCACAAGAGTGCTACTGACCAGCTCTCATAAAAGATGTCTTTGTTCCTGAGAAAAGGTTTAATTCATGTCGCGTATGTGGGCAGCATTGAGGAGTGGGAGCGTGCCAGCCAAATAATAGTCAAGCAGATCACTGACCGAACACTTCAACCAATATATCGACCACGACCGCCCTAAACGGCACGACCACTGCATGCGCCCTGTTTGGCTGACACGTTCTCATCTCCAAATGATGCCCATTTTCGCGACTTGGGCCAAATTTTTGTTGTTTTTTTTCTAAGAAAACCATTTAGCCATTGAGACTTCACAGAGGACAAGTCTGACACATAGCCCAATTGAATCTCGAGCGGTTCTCATATTTCCAATGCTTCTCCAACGACTCCCAGCTGAACAGATGGTTTCAGTCTTTAAAAAACCCTAAATGTAGGATGTAAAGCGTACCTTTTTCTTTGGGATCATTCGTCTCTGAGCCGGATGTAGCTTTCTGACTTGTTTGTGAAGAGAAACATCTGAGTGGAATAGGCCGTAGAGAATAAGACGTCCAGCTACAGTAGCTTAGCTGCCTAGTCCTCAACGCGGAGCCGCACACGCGGCGTATGATAGCCGCTGTGAGCATCTGGAATTCGAGTCAAGGCTTAAGGCCCCCACAGACTTCTGCGGCGACGCCGCTCGCCACTGTGGTTAAGGATAGAGCAGGGACGCCGCTGGCGGCGAACTCTGCGTCCCTGCCCTATGATGAAGGATAGGGCAGCGGCAACGCCGCAGAAGTCTGGGAAGGCCTTTAGGGTCTTTTCATACTTCGCGTCGAGAGTGACTCGTCACCCGTGCAAAACATGCGAATCTACTAAAACCGAGCGATAATCTGTCCATACTAGAGCGCTGTCGCTGTCACTCCCGTCGCTCTAGTCGCTGCTGTTGTCTGATCATACTTCTACTTCGCGCCGGCGACGAGAGCGACAGGAGCGACTGGGGCGACGGGTGGAGTGTGGAGGACGTAATTACCTTCGTAAACCACACTACGTACGTCGTCCCTGTCGCTCCTGTCGCTGCTGTCACCTGTTCATACTTTCTGGGCGCTGCAGTCACTCTCGTCGTAAAGTATGAACAGGCCCTTAGAGACCGGCATCATACGAATGCCAGGAATCTCATCAACAAAGAGAGCGAAAAATTGAAAATCCTTTAACTGCCAAAGAAAAGTCAACTCATGAACAAAAAAAGGTACTGTTGTACCTTCACCACTCCAGAGGTCGAGGAGAGACCGAAGAAAATGTCGCCTAAACTTTGCCCGCGAGGGTTATCTTGGGCGCTGAACAAGAATCTGACATCTGTTTTTGAAATTTCGCCCAATTACGGTAGGTTACGGTAAGTACGGGTAAGAAACGTTTCAGAACGGATTCCTGGAGGAATACTGGGAATCGAGGGCCGAGTCGGCATGCCCTTTGTAGCACCTCCATCTACCTGCAGGTTGGGATATCTGCATGGAGTCGTACACGCTACAACTAGTGCATAGAGGCGTTGTGAGCAAGCCCCTCCTTCTAAGCCACTCCTGGAAATCGGCTGATTCCATGCCCAGCTTCTCAAAGACGTCCTTCAATTTGAAGTTGCGAAGCTCTTCTTAGCGGCGGCTGCAGAACCTCGCCTGAGCCGCCATGATGCTTCCCACAAATTTGCGCACCCTATGAGGCGATCGCTGCAGGACCGCTTGTACACCATGCCATTACCGTATCTGTCTATTCCGTAGGGGCCTGTTCATACTTCGCAACAAGAGCGACTTGTCGCCCGTGCAAAACATGCATATCGATTAAAACCGAGCCCGCTCCGCCGAAAAGTGTTCATACTCGATCACCGGTGCTGTCGCTCCAGTCGCTCTTGTCGCTACACACGCCACGCGCGCTGTGCTCTCGTCGCCCGTGCAAGGCATGCAAATCGATTAAAACCGAGCGCGCGCCGCCGAAAAGTGTTCATACCCAAGCACCTGCGTTGTCGCTCCAGTCGCTGCTGTCGCCTGTTCACACTTCCACGCGCTGCGCTCTTGTCGCTACTGTCGCGAAATATGAACAGGACCTAAGATTCCGAATAACCCCTGGGGCCGGATTCATCAATTAACCCGTGGGTATAGGGGGTAGAGATACCCACATTGAGCGTTCGATAAACTTATAACCGGAAAAAACCGTGTGAGTTATTCACCGTAGTTTCGGAGTGAAATTCAGGGAAATCGTTACGGAACCGAGTTGCCTCTCCCTTTGCTAATCAGTCGCTGCAGCTAGTGATATTTGCTGGCATGCTTCTCCTGCGCAAATAGGGTTGGGGAGGAGGAGCTTCTGATGGGCAGAAAATCCCATGGAGCGTCGTTAATGTCCTTCATCCGTGGCTCCAACGTATAAAGCCTGTAGTAAGGGCGTTCCATGGTTGATAAAAACCATGTTTGCATCGCGCAGCTGTGGGCGTTGCACCCCGGACAACTCGGACGGGTTCTCCGGTTGTAAGTGTATCGGCGAGTCCCACATTGAAGCCTGCGTCTCTGACTCCTACCTTATCTCTATCTGACTCTTATCTTATCTCTATCCCTTATACCCCGCACATCCACGGGTTTAATTGTTGATGAATCCGGCCCCTGGACGAGGTTTAGGCGAACTCCTCTCCTCGAGCTCTGCGGCCGGATTCATCAACAATTAAACCAGTGGGTATGCGGGGTATAAGGGGAAAGATAAGAGTCGGATAGAGATAAGGCAAGAGTCGGAGACGCAGGCATCACCCTGCTGGGTATCTTTACCTCTTATAACCGCGGGTTAGTCGTTGATGAATCCGGTACCTGGAGTTGTGAAAGTATAACAGTGCCTTTTCTATAGGAACTATTACGTTGGAAGCGTACGTCCTCCCACGAGGAAGACCCGCTAAACAAGAACATGAAGGAAATATCTGCCTGGCTAGATAAACCCACTCACTATTCTGGGTCAAATATTGCTCCAGACGCCATTGAAGTACTTAATATGGGTCCATTTTCATGGAGAACAAACCGAATTTATTGTTTGTAAAGTAATGGTGACCTTTGGGTGTAAAACCACCCAGGAAGAAGAAAAGCAGCAACAGGCGAAATAGAGCAGAAATTAAAGTTGCGCCGTCGGATCAGCTGTTCCGCAATCCCAGAACAGCGTAGGTTACGCGCCGTTTTGCGATCGAGCGCCTCAAGCGAACCCTGTAGTAATAATGTCGGCCGCCGGCGACTATACGCTTTTTGTTTTGTTGGTTTCTCGTTGTGTTTGTGTCGCACTTGTTGTCCACATCCGCGATACAGCTTCGCAGTAGACGCTTGCAGTAGCAGTGATGCTTCTCTGGTATGTGTTTGCTATGCAGTTATTCAAAAAGGTAACAAGGCAGTTTGGACCCTTAACCGTATCGCTTTTTCGACCTAATATAAGCGTACCATGTATCTTAAATAATGCGCTCATTTTCAGCATGAATGGCATGGAATTCCGCGCGGTAGTTTTCAACGCCGCCAGCGCGGGAAACCTTCGCCGTCTCAAGGTAAGTAGCACCTTAGAACTGAGTCTGAATCCTGTTTGACTCGAAAAGTAGGCGCAGTACAATGTAGGGTAGGTGGGGGTACACTCCATTCTAGGCGCTGATATCTCTTACTCTTCGGTAGAATGGCCTGCTTCCTTCTAAGATCGCTCTCATAGTCCGCAATGAGTACAGCTGAGAGTCTGCTAATTCTTCGCGACGGGAGCGATTGATACTAGCAAAACATACATATCGATTTTTGCCGAGCGATCGATATGTATGTTTTGCCTGGCCGGCCGATCGCTCCCGTCGCGAAGTATGAACAGGCCCTGAGCTACAAGCGCAAGGTATACGATTCGATTAATGCCGGGCTATGGCCTGGCCCCGTTTATACTTCGACGCCGAGCGACGCGACGCCACGTATAGTGGCCATATTGATTGAGCGGACGTGAACGATCAATTTGGCTACTATACGTGGCGTCGCGTCGCTCGGCGTAGGAAGTATAAACGGGGCCTATCGCGCGGTAAAATCGATATGCATGTTTGGTGCTATTGTAGTCTCACGACTACAGAGGACGAGGAGAAGTCGAGAAAATATTAGGCCCAAACTTCATCCAATGGGTTATTTGGGGTGCTGATCACGAATCTAGCATCCGTTTTAATTTATTTCGCTGGAGTACGGATAACCCCTGTAGCCGAAGTTTGAGCGAAATCTGTGGCCATTACGTTACGTTACGATAGGTACAGATGACCTTACCATTAGTAGTAGTACCAGTACTGTAGTACCATAACCTGTAACTATCGTAACATACGCGTATTCGGCCAAAGTGTCAAAAACTGATGTCAGATTCGTGATCAGCACCCTAAATAACTCACTCCCTGGACGAAGTTTGTACGATTTTTTCGACCTCTAGAGCCCTGAAAGCACAACAGTGTCGCTTTTCTTTCATTCTGTCACTCTTTCATCCTTCCCCGTCCAACGAGGAGAGCCACTTTAGACATTCATTGTACCGATTGCCCGGGTTAGAGAACGTAAGGTAAACATGGTTGTACTTTATATTGCGTTGTTCTTTATTTTTACCATAATTTAAATGGAAATATCAGGTGGATCCCCCCTCCTCCTCCCCCTCTCCTCCGATTAGAATTGCATCCCCAGTTAACTCTCCTTCTCAGGTTTTTTAGCGGTGGTGAGTAATATCACACCGACAGCCTTACTACCATTTCTGCGAGCTGCTCAGTCATTCCTTTCGCGTATTATGCTACGGTGACTCACCGAGCCCTAGTGTCGTTTGTGTAGTTACTGTAATTCTGGTAAGAAAAGAAGTGAAAGAGTCACCCTCATCCCCCCCCCCCCTTTGCCATTAGCACCTATGGCGCCGAATTTTTACCTAACTACTCATTAGTAAAAGAACTGATAAAAGATTACTTAAGTGAGTTTATTACTTCAGGTGTTTCTCGACGGTCGAACGTCCAAACCTTGGTTAGATAGTTGCCTCAACAGCACAGAGAACGACAAGATTCCTCTTGTCATTGCGTCACGGAACGGCCATGTCGATGTTGTGCGATATTTGGTGAGTCAGCCTAATCAGCGCACTTTTTCTTCGTAAGTTTTCAGACTTTGTCCTCTTGTTTGCCATTGTGCTGGACTGAAATACGAGACAGTGGAAGCTTTACTGACTGATGTTTCAGCGAGCTCGACTCCTTCAGTCTCGAATTCGGGTAAAGTAACCAGTTACCATGTTTGAGAATCTAAAGAAGGCGAGCTAGCTGGATCGTCAGTAATGCTTGTAGACCTGAGTAACTGGCTTAGTTACTCAAGTTTGAAACTCGTCGAAGTGTCTGTCAGTAAAGCTTCCGCTATTTCTAATTGATGTCAGCACTTCAGTAAACAAGTGGACATCGTTTAATGCCGAGATTTATCGATCAAATGGTGCAGCTGTTTCCAATCCTTCATACCATTAGTCCTTTGGTTGTCCGTTGTTTGGTTATTCATCATATCCTTAAGAGGTCAGCTACTTGCTGCACTTGCTGCTTTACCTTATAGAAAAATCGTCACTTCCATGGAAAAAATGCTATAACGAAAGAATTTTTCCACGAAGTTCTTTAAACAAGGAAGTGGAGAGCGTACGATTAAACGCATAATTAATAATTCATTGTTAGTAGATGCTAGAGCAGCACCTCAATGACTAGAATGGATCGGGCGTATCGATTCAAGCACATGTCACTTTAAATTTGATGTTCTTGGATTTAATACGTGGAAGTTATTAGATCTTATGGCAATATTATACTTTCGTGACCTCAGAGGTCAAGTAGAAGTTGAAAAAATTCGCAAAAAAAAAAACATCGAACAAGGGGTTATTTTGAAGGTTGATCACGAGTCTGACATCTGTCTATAAAATTGTTAGCGATCGCGACCCTAACAGCCTTACCTACCGTACTCCATTTTAATACTGATTACGGATATGATTTAATACTGATCACGGATACCCAATTCGTCATCAGCTGCCCAAATAGCCCACCGGGCAAAATTTGGGCGAAATCGGTGATTATGGTCCCAGCAACCTTACTCACCTGCATCTATCGTAACCCACCGTTCTCCAGCAAAGTACTAAAAACGGATATCAGATTCACTCTTCAGATATCACTCCAGCACTTCAAATAACTCCTTTGGGCGAAGTTCAGAAGAAAGTTCTTTTTGGATCTCATTTCAGCCCCGGCCGTTGTGAAAGTATCATACAATAGTGCCGGCTGACGATCAGCCCAAATTAGCGCCGAAAAAACGTCTTGAGTGCTTTGGTTTCTCCTCTCACAAGGGCTAGGGAAATGGTTATAATTGTTGTTCAGAGCTTTCGAGAAGCCGGACGGAAGGCTAACTAGTAAGCTAATGCCTATTGGACAGCGGCGGCGTCCTCGTACTGGTTCACATTCCTAGTTCTGACATATCTAGCAACGATAGCATCTTTCATTCCTGAAAGTATGGAACTTTAAATGTCCAGTCTCCCGCTTTTTCGAGCGCTATCTTTCCGTTCCTCGTCTAGCTTCATTGGATGAGCGCGGTTACAATCTCTTATTTAACTCGTTGTTAGTATTTTCATGTTAAGACCATTGGAAATTTTACCAGTATCACCTGTCGTCCCGTTGAGTTACTCTAACGGGCACCAGCAATGTCCTCATTCATACCTCTCGCGTGCCAGAGTGCTCCAATTCTTCTTGTTCAAGGGACACGAAGGGCGTCATATTGCTCATCCTTGGGGCTCACGAAGTAGCCCAGCAACATCAGAGACGCTGTCGCATGAGCCAGGCAGTCGAAAATTAGTGGGGTCGGCCAGGTAATTCGTTTCGCACACACAGAACGATATCCGTCACCGACTAAATTTCGCTGGAACTCAAGTGAAGATTCGAATTTTAGAACTACTAATGAAGGAAAATAGATCGATCCACCAAGGTCATTGAAATCTTAGCGCTTTGATAGATCGATCTATTTTCCAATCCTAGACAGGTCAGCGTTCATGTGCCAAATCACATGTATTGCCGGTACACCTACCATGTTACTGGTGAAGCATTGGTTTACTCATGACACTTTCTCAAACAAACGAGTTGTATGAGATCCTTTTCGTGCGGTGCACAATTCTCTTTATTGCATTGGTATTTTTTTAAATTTTTCAAGTGACAATCACCTTCTAGCAAGTATAATGTCCGACTTTCTAAGCAGTGTATCTCTGATTCATCTTTTGCTACTCATTCTACAGCTTATTCTTCTGGAGACTAATTTTGAGGTGGAGCTTTATGATGACACCATTTTCAGCTAGCAAAGGGAGCTGATCCGAACGTCGCTGGCACAGTTTCGTTTGACGGTGAAACTATACGTGGGTTCTTGATGCTGATTGGTTCAAAATTATTTTTCTTTCGTTCGCAATGATTTTTATCTGATTTATATCACATAATAAAACTATTATACTACTTTTAATTGACTGCTTTTAGATAGAAATGATTGGGTATTAAGCTAAGCTTATGTGATTTTCTTTGTGTTTTCGCGAATGTAGGATAGGGATAAGGGCGGTGTTAATTACGGTCCGTCGTGAGTGGAGGCGATTTGAGTGTGTATTTGATCTACACAATGGCATGCGGTCAACCGGTGAGCAACCAATGAACAAGCCAGCGCTCAATCCCCCCAGACAAGTCTGGTATCAGTTTACGGACGCCGGAGGGATACAGGGCTTGGTTGGTCTGGTCCGGGATAACTGGCGCCTCCTCCAGCTGCACTGCCACGCATCCATGTGAATGTGAGCCCTATTTTTATGTATAAAGCGAAAGCTCTTTTGTGGTTGTCTCTGACGGCGTTCAGTTTGTCGATGACAAAGGGGTGGAGGCAAATGCGCACGATTTTGGGGGCGGGAACAACGGCCGCGGCCGCCATTTCGGACGAGCTGCTAGCCGTTGCCGCTTCGCGCTTTTTCGTCGCGTTGTCTAGCGCCCTCCCCGCCAACATGCTCTCTGCACGTAGCTCGCCGTCTGACACACTCTTTCACCGCCAATGTACACTACCATGCCACTCAAATCACACCCCCCTCTTTCAGATGTGTGCTCTCTCGAGGCGGCGAATGAATGATAGCAAATTAACTGAAAAACTGAGGAACTCAACCGCTTCCTGAAAAACCTGTTACTATAACAATACCATATTTGATTATGATCCTTAAACTTCACCCAAAACAAACAAAGAAGATTGAACGTCAGGTTTTCCTTGTATTTTAAAGAAATACGCCAGCATTTTGGTGCTTGTGGACATGCTTTTCAATAAAACTAAATCTGATGCATTTAAATTGTTATAAAATTGTAGAAAAATGGGCGAACACCTGGGGACTACCTCTTTCTGCTGAAAAATTGCTTTGCCTTGTGGTACAGTCAAAATCTAGAAGTCACCTTCCAACCTACACGCTCAATCGATCAGCTTTAGAACTACTTTCTAGTCCACGAGATTTAGGGTTCCATTTTTCCTGAAACCTAAGCTTTGAACAGCATTATAAAGCATTTTTAAAGAAGGCTAACTACCGAATTTACAATTTGTTTAAGGTATTGAAAACCAAAGGCCAGCCTTCTATCGTGAGAGCCAACAAATCTTACGTAAGGCTCATTGTAGAATGTGGTCTTTCAGTCTTCAGTCCCCGTCAAAAGAAGGATATAAAACTCCTTGAAAGTGTTCAGAACAACTTCATCCGTAAGCTTTTTCTGAAATGCCCTGGTCTGAGTTATGACAATATATAGTAATGATTCCGAGTGGGTCCGACGGGGCTAAAATGCTTGGTTTGTCTAGCCTTTAGACTAGAAAAAAGAAGAAGAGCAGATTTAATCATGTTGCTCACAGTTCTGACAGGAAGGCTTTCCATTGACCCAGTCGGGATTTTGGTGCCCCTTTGACAACTGACAGGAGGGCATCTCAGACTCTATCTGCAAACCCCAAGATCGAGAGTGAGGTCGTTTCCTCATTCATAGGAGCATCAGGGAGCTCAACACCCTACTTTCTGAGAATGAGGCTAACATGTCTCTGTCTTCTTTCAAACCTCTAATTACACTAAGGCTTCGTTAGGCTTGTATAAATAATATGCCACCTAATATTGTACTAACAACTAAATTAATTAGTTACCTTCTTCACTGATGAGCCTCGGGGTAACTAATTATAAACATGTTTTGTATGAAGGTAGAGGCGAAACAAAACATGTTTATGTTGTTGTTAGATGTCGATATTTTGGATGGTGTTGTTGTCCTTTGTCCAAGATTGTTGTGACATTGTATTCTGTGTTATTGAAAAGTTATGAAAATAATAATTTTGATTAAAAAATAACAATAATATAATAATTATTTTAAGAAACTTAAAGCATAGATTTACACCAAATTCTATTGTTTCACAAAACTTTCATTCAAACCTTTACGTGTTAGTAAGCTCCAGTTTCTATTCCAGCCAAATGCTTTCGTGTGAAATTAGGCAGTGGCTGCACTTTGTAACGCTCAGAAGCATTCCCAGCTCCGAGTGTTCACTCCGGCTGGCAATCGCAGACAAGGAAATTATGCGTACCTCTTTAAATACAAACATACTCGAGACCTACTAGCATTATCTTGAAACTATCCGACAATCACATAAAGTCATCAAGCTACGAAAGCTGTGATGAAAACGACATTGGAATCGTAGTCAGCCTTCCCGAAAACCCTAACGTACCTACTTCTACCTTAGGAACCACCTGTCTTACGCGTGAGTCAGGCCTCGATCCTCTTGACTCAATCAGCAAGCACGCTGGAATCACGTGAACAGCTGCCGCGATTGCGACTGCTCGTCCGCGCGAGACCCTGGCGCCGAAGACCCCGCCCCCAAAATCGTGCGCATTCGTGCGCACCCATGACAAAGGGCTCAACGGCGGAATGCAGACGTAATCTCCTTGAAAATAATGAGGGTTCGGATGCCTCATAAACGGATTGCTGTGCTCCTTTCTTAACACAGTGACCGCTCATCTTGAGTTTTGAGTGTTGTTAGTTCAATTCACCGACATGTGATAGCGCAGTCTGAGCCGGCTGCCGTTTGCGTCCCGATTCAAAGGTCTTGGTTAGGCTTCCGCGCAAGCCAATCAAGTCGCCCTTCCGTCAGGCGTGAGTGAATTGGTCCCAGGCTCGTCTTCGAAGGACGAAAGCTGACTTGTTGAACACCGTGACCTTTAATTACATGGGTCCAGCAGAGATTGCCATCCATATCAGCTAACTCACCTCTATCCTGGCCGCGATAGGTCATTTTATAGACCAAATACGTATTTAAATTGCCTCCACGCCATCCCGTAGAAGTTGGCGCACCAAAAATGGGATTGATTAACGTCATGTTCTATTATTATGTCCTTTATACCTTTTAGTTCCTGTGTTCCTTGGAACGCTTTTCCTATGCGAAAGTAATAAGCCTATTGCCCAGTTTACGCTGCGATTTATGTCGTGCCGATTCGAATGCTTCCAGATGGTGCACCTGCGCTATGGGCAGCTTCAGCAGCGGGAAAATTTGAGGTTATTTCTGCTCGTCGTCAATTGATGCCGAATTTTTGTGCAACTTTTCCGTTAAGGTCGTTCGAATTCTGGTCGAGGAAGCAGGCGCCAATATCAACCAAACAACGAACACGAGTAGCACTCCACTACGCGGCGCCTGCTATGATGGGCATTTGGAAATAGGTAGGGTTTTAGGGGCCTATTTTTCCGGCTGTAATGCTGCACTTTGTTTTTTTTTTTCTTCATATGAGATGCTCAAGAAAATGACTTGGTAAAATTACTTTTGGTTATCTGATTACTTTGCGAAGCAGTCTTATGGCAAAAATAGTCATCAAAATTCCAAGTTTTGAAACGTGACCAAAGAAGATGAGCAATCCAGGATGTCACGCGTTTGATTGCGATAGTCATTGTTTGCGTCGCTGCGGCCCGTGAATAGTGCCTCCTGCTCTGTTACACCGCGGGGAAAATCTTCGCAAGAAGTTATTTCCTGTCGGGCACTTGAAGAATGTGGCTCACGAAGATGATCATGCGCTTTCAAACGGAGGGTTTTACATGATTCTTTATAGAATTCTATGGAAGACTACGAGTTTGTGCTTTTCTGAATAATTGCCTTATTCAATTGCCTTAGCGAAGCCGATATTTTGGAGTGAGATTCAACGTCAGTTCAGCTTCATATCCTCGAATGGGTCTATCCACCTTGAGTTCGTCGAGCAAGGAGTATTCACACTTTTTATTTTAAATCGGGCACTTCATTTTAAGCTGGGTGGATATACGTATTTGATGTTGAAATAGACACTTCATAACAAAGGTAAAATATTCGTTTGTTTCCAGAGAATAAAACTCCTATATGTCTTAAGATAAATGTTCAATTGTTATCCATTGGCAGATATCAAAATTGGTTTAATCGCTTACCTCATAAAGGGAAAATACAGGAAATTAGGTTAGATTCAGTTCATTTTCTTTATGACCCAACTAGCTGGTGATGAGGTTGAAAGCTCTTGTAACGATGTTTTGTTACCATCAAAATTCTAGCGCCAGACAGAGCTCGAACCCGGACCTCCTGCTGACCGAGCGGGAATGCTCTACGTCAATTACACGTTGCGTTCGGTCAAATAGCGCCCGTGGTGCAGGGGTGTGCGTAAATGAAATCCGAAATTTCGTAAATCGTAAATCGTAATTACGAAAAAATCGTCGTAAATCGTAAATCGTAAGAAGCGCCTGGCTTACAATGCATCCAATTTCCTTGTTTTTTCTATCATTTTAAAGCTAATCGAAGCTAACTATGTTTTATTGAGATGTTTTCAGCTTGAGCTAGACACTTTTCTAATTAAGATGGAAGCCATTAAAATCAACCAGCACCTTTCAAAGCTGGACAAGTTTTTGGAGAACCAAAATAAAGTGCTTGTTCAAAAACGCTATCTTAAAAGGCGCCTACACAGTGTGCCCAAATAAAAAGCCTACACTGCTTGGAGGATCACAAATGTTTATCATTCTACTGCCCATTGGGTTGTATATAAAACTATGACTTTGTAGAAACAACCGCAACAACTCCGAATAAACCAACAAAAACCGTTCCATCCAAAACCAAAAAAAATTGATCGCTGGCCAACTCGACGAAAACAGTATTTGCACAAATATTCCAACAAGCATCCCTTCTGAGTGATCGCATTTTACATTTCTATGGTATGACACACCTAAAGTTCTAAGCCTTCCCACATTGTGAATTGTACCCAGCAGCATTTTTGTAGCAGACGGGAAGGAATTGTTGACGATTGAAGGAGTATGATCACGTTTTTGGACACTCATCACAGTCGGATTTTTAAATGAGCATTATAAAAGAAGATATTTTTGTGAGATTCTTTAGAAGTAAAGTGGAGAAGCAAGATGCAGCTTGTACTGAAAGTGGTTTAACTGACTCGTACAAGGTGCATTTTAAACGTATAGGGGAAACCCATGGCAGAGAAGTCGAAGGAGGATGGCTATCGCGTGCCCCAGAATAGTTCTTGATTAGGATCTTACCACGAGCAATCAAGTCTTCCATACCTGCTGAGTTGTGAATTGGTACCTGATTTGTCTGGGAAGGATAAAACACTGACCTCTACATCGGCGGCAACCGCAGTTCATTCTTTGGGGCAAACCCACACCCAAATGACCTCTGTGGTATCCCAGAGAGGTAGAAAAAATGGATGGCGCATTTCAAACAGGGACTGACACGTCATGCCTTGTCCTTTATCATTTTTGAAGACAACCACAACTTCTGGAATGAAAGGTCATCGTTCGACGATACCAGGCAATTACTTTCGGCACTTATGTACTTTGCTCGCAGGTTTGCTTGCACGTGCTAAATTTCGGAAATTCCAAAATATTGCATTACTAATTAATGACTGCTTGCATTCGCCAGTCCTGCTCTCTACTACCTTTGTAACAAATGTCATCGTATCTTTTGCCCAGTCTTTAGGATTCTGGACGGATCGCATAGGGCGAACGCAACAACACCCCAATCAGACCACTGAAAACGAGACGAAAGTGACCAAGAGACCAAGGACCAAACTTTTTCACTTTCATCATGAAAACGTCAGACGCTCTGCTTAAGGCGCACCTCATACGTAAGTAGACTCCGCGCCATGAGTGATAATCAGATTGAAACATGACTCTTTTACTCTTTCCAACAGTTTAGCTGTTATTCCACAGCCCCCGATCAAGTTCAATATTCCTTGATGGCTTTGCATGAGTTCCACTCGTGTGCATTGGAAAGAGTCGTCTATGTGGTGACCAAGTGGTGAAAAAGTCACAGGTTGACTAGGCGGTGGTTGCAGCATAGAATATGGTTCAGCAGGTCATTTCATTCCAGTGCAAGGAGAATCTTCATGTCTTTCTGTAAACTGGAACTCAGGCCACTCGAATGTGAGATTTTGTGCTAGAGTGTGACCAAAAAAAGCTACCTCAGTTCCACTGCTAGGAATTAACTCGAGCGGCCTGTCCACAAAGCTGCGTTGTTCTGTCACAGCGCCACAGCAGAACATAAAAAAGTAATTAGGAAGTAGCCATGAGCTATTAGGGAAGTCTTTAAAAGTGGGTACATTGTCATAATCCGAATCGTATCACGTTGTGTGGACGTCTGTCATCCTTGGACCGAAGATCACATTTACGAAAATTTACGATTTACGACCCAAAATGTCGTAAATCGTAAATCGTAAAAAATTTGCCAAAAATCACCGTAAATCGTAAAATCGTAAATCGTAAATCGTAATTACGCACACCCCTGCCGTGGTGTAATGGCGTAGAGCATTCCCGCCCGGTCAGCAGAAAGTGCTGGTTCGAGTCTCGCCTAGCGCCAGATTTCTGTCGCAACAAAAAAATCGTTATGAGAATTATCATACGATATTTACTGCGAATCTCAGTTGTACAGGGTGTCCCAAAATTACATACCCAATATTCACTTTTATGAAAACGGACGAAAAGAGATTAATACATGAAATTTCACCATATCTTAACCAACATATTTACAAACACAATTGCGTGATCAGATCCCAAAACGACTTCCTCTGGCACGTTCACAAGCCTTCAGACGACGTGGAAAGGCATTCAGCGTGGCACGCACGTATTCCTTTGACATTTCTTCCCACGCTGTCAGAAGGCTTTATTTCAGCGAGTGGACTGAATGACGGTATTTGGAGCAGGCCTCGGTCTCCAAGGGGGGTGGGGACAAAATAGAGAAGTCCATAAGGTTGAGTTCCGGGCTGTGCGAAGACCATTCTTCTGGGCTGATAAAGTCAGGAAGCTGTGGCAGCACCACTCCTGCCCGATCTTTCAACTATGAGCAGGTGCCGAATCCTGCTGTAAAATGAGCAGCCTGTCCGTAAAGGTCGTGCTGCTCTAGAGGACCAAAGCCCTCCGAACATATTCCAAGTAGATTTTGGAGTTTATTTTCTCTCCTTTTTTTGACGAAGAACAACGGCAACCTTCCCGAATGTGTGTCAGCGGGCCAAACCATGACTCATTTCGGATGTCCGCAGCGTTCATGGATCGTTCCCGCTTCTTTGAGTTCGACTACGGATTTGACAAGCACACGCTGGTTTTTGGCGGTTCAGCGCTGCTTCGACAGTAAAAATTTTGGAGATCTTGCTCACAGATGCTCCGTTGATGTGCACTGTGATGATGGGAGCCCTCAGAGGATGAGCAGGTGACATTTTGTAGCTGTGAATATAGCAGCTGGATATTTAGCGTTTGAGATCTGCGTGAACATACCTGGCGCTCGAAACCAAGGCAGGACATGCTTGATTCGTAGGTCAAGAAAAATGACAGGTCAAGCATGAGGGAATGTAATTTGAGACAGCTTCTATTCGTCGGACGTATCACGATCTATTGCACGTAATTTTTGGCAGCTACGTCTGGAATTTTCATGCATTTATGTTCGGTGATGGATAAATATCACCTCTAATCAGTCTCTTTTTGGTGCGCCCTATTCACTACCTTTTCGGGATGTCCCGTATATAATTTGGGTACCCATTTTACCTATAAGATGACTTTCGGTAGCCTTTGGACTTGTCAGAGTTTTATCCTTTCCAGACAGGTTCCAGACAGTGGGATCCATTTTTTTGACCTCGGAGGGATTAAAGGCTTGTTAAGCCGATACCGAGAGTTGGTTCTGGGTTCCGGTTGTATGTGAAGAGACTGAATGCCTATTCACATTTGCGGCGTTAAATTTTTTTATTGTTGTTACATATGCGGTTTACTGGACTAGAAAGTTAGACCACCTTTCCTTTTGACATTCAATCTCGCTAGGTACTTCTGCTCATTCCTATGCATTTCAGTGAAATATCTCGTCGAACACGGTGCCGATATTGAAGTCGCAAACCAGCATGGTCATACTTCTCTAATGATTGCTGCTTATCGACAGAAGGTAAATTGAGTCATTCATTCTACTCATCTTCCACTTAGTTATCGTTGAAGTAGTGCGTATCGGTAAGCACGTGCCGTAGATATGTTAGAACCTGTTCATAGTCCGCGACGGTAGCAACTGATAGCTCGAACAAAACATGCATATCGATTTCCGCAGCGCTATCGCTTCCTTCACTGACTATTAATAGATCCTCACCGAAGCTTGTGATGCAATAGGAGATGAGGTCCGCTCCCGCCGGCGTCAAGGATCGACTCTATTTCACGTCTTTTCCCCAATTTTAAGCAATCCTTTTCACTCTCAGGAAACGTAGGTGAAATAGGCATTCAGTTACCCTCTATGTGATATTCGGCAGGAGCATAATGCGGGCGAAATTCCACACTGATTGAAGCCATTCTCTACATTTTTTATACTTTATATGGGGGGATATATATAGCAATAACTCTATTGTTACCGTGATCGGTAAATGCTATGGCTGTGGGGTTAGCGAGGGTTGCGAAAAGGAATATCAATGCTTCGGGTGGCTTCAAAACATAGCATTCATGTAATTAACTGGTTTTCATAGCAAGTATAAGTCTCTCCAATGCACAGTTGCAGTGTGTTTTGTTGTGAGTTGAGGATATGAGATGATATTTATGATTCAAGTGTGGTTATTTCCAGGTGGATGTTGTCGAGTATTTGATCAGCTGTGGTGCGGATGTAAACCGAAGCAGCAAAAAAGGTTAGGCATCAAAGACTCTTCCTTTCTCAAAGTTTGTTTTGACTGATCAGTGCTATGGTCGAGCTAGATTTTCATGCTTTTTCTTGCTACACTTTTCTTCGTTTTCGTTTCATGCTACGGGTTGGGTTTGCAGTTACCCTGTTCTATAGCATTTTCACATCCAATTTCACTCTCTTTTAAGCAGGTTTTAATTTCTTAAAATCAAACTAACCATTTTCCAAACCAAAGCGATTTTAGACTACATATAGGCTCGCCGAAAAGCTTCAAACAATTTCTTGTTCAATGAAGATTTGCTATGACTTTGAAATTCGAACTGTTGGCTCGAGCTTTATGGAAAGGAAAATGAATTGAATAATTTCTATCAAGATTTTGGATTTGTCGAAACGTCGACTGTAATAAAAATTTTGTTAGAAAATCGTGCCGGCACAGAAGAACGTTGAAGTGAACATGTTGCTGCATGATATTTTGTCGTGATCCAAACTCACTCACTGCTACTAGTAAGGCCTTCAGCTTAAAGGCTCGAGCACACTTCGCTGCCTTTGCTGCGGCAGCAATGATAAAGGATATCATCGGGCTGCTGCCTCTGATATCCTTTATCATTGCTGCTGCAGCAAAGGCAGTGAAGTGTGCTCGAGCCTTAACCGGTTCCTTGCTGATATCAGTGGACGGCTCATCCCGATATCACGGGTGCGCGCAGAGGCCTCGGGGATATTGCGGATGCTACGAGCGGCCAGATGGCGCCGGTGCTGCAAAGAGTGGCATCGTTGCCCGAAGCAGAAAGTGTGGGTTCGAATCCCGCCTGGTGCAAGAGTTTTGATCGTAGCAAAACATCCTGTAACAACGTGTAGCCTCTATACCAGCCGCGGCAGACTTCAGCAAGTGTGGTAGAACATATTGGGGTGATCCAAAAGTTTGTGCGGGTTTGGTTTGTCTCTTCTTATTCTGTCACATCGATCGATGTAACGTGATGCAATCATCGATTGGACGTGCAATGATTCCAACTATTAGCTACCTTATATTGATGAACTGATGGTGCCCTTCTGGCTAGAAGATGTCTTCAAAGTCTCATGACCGTATCCATGTCCACCGCTATTTGCTAAACTTCTACCTTTCTGGAACACGGGGAGGCAGGCGACAAAAGTAATGCGCAGGCAGTTTGGCCAGGACTTTCCCTCCTGAAAGTGGCTGAAAAAGTGATGGAGTCGCTTCAACAACGGAGAGTTTAACATCGAAGGCCGTCCGAGGTCGTGTCCATCATCTGCTATGATTGACGACGTAGTATTCGATCCGATGGCTGCTGCTGGAGAACACCACAGTTACCTCTGAAACAATATGTGAAGAACTGCGAGAGATGAAGTCCAACGCACTTCTCCTGGCTTCAGATCTCGCCCGATCTCTTCCATTGTTGGACAACGCCAGACATCACAAATCTTCAATTACTCAGGCAACCCTAGAGGATCGCGAAATTGGAACCCTACTCCACCTACCATATAGTCCGGATATCTGGCCATGTGACTACCACATCTCCCGTTCTCTCCAGGACTGCGGTGGTAAGGAGTTCAACACGCCCAGCGATGTCGAAAGGGAAGTGCCGGCGTGGATCGAGTCGCGGAGCACAGACTTTTGTAGACATGGAGTTGACAGTCTTCCGGATCGTTGGGAAGGATTCGACAATCGTGGTAAATTCCAAATTG
The DNA here is from genome assembly GCA_947359475.1 of Heligmosomoides polygyrus bakeri. Classification (NCBI taxonomy): domain Eukaryota; kingdom Metazoa; phylum Nematoda; class Chromadorea; order Rhabditida; family Heligmosomidae; genus Heligmosomoides; species Heligmosomoides polygyrus. The sequence continues at coordinate 106,958,876 of OX375865.1, forward strand.
ATCGTTAATTTGTTTATCTTGAGTTACAAATAAATGAAAATTGAAACTGATTTTCACACGAACTTTTGATTCACCCTCATGGAAGTAAATATCAGCAAGGTGTTATTGTGGCATCTAAAAATACATTTAAGGCAACACTGCGATGCACGATGCAGTTGAGGGCGAGAATCTGGAGGTATGCGCGCTACTTCTAAACGCTGGAGCACGTCTTGTGCCAGACGAGTTCGGCGTATGCCCTCTAATGTGTGCAGTTATGATTGGCGCAGATTGGGTGAGTCTCCTGCTGTTACCCATTAGTGATGGTGCAATAATGGGTCTGTATAACTTCAGATATTGCCTATGCTGCTGGAGTACTGTGAATCGAATGAGAAACGCAGGGATGCGCTGAAACTGCTAGGCTGCACTAGAGTCGACAAAAAGATGGACATGGTTGGAGCAATAGAAGCGTGGAAAGATGCGCTCAATGTTCCACTAACCGATGAGGAGAGGCAACATGTGGGTCAATTTGTCGATAAATAATCTATTTTTATGGATATTGGTGGTGTAAGGTGGTTGGGTTCGGATGCAGAATATATAAAGTTTGGAAGAAATTTCACTGACACAAACAGCAATGGACTTTAGGCTTTGAATTGCACTGCTCTTAGGCCCAAACCTATCCACGAATTTTCGTTATTTATTTATATAATGGGGAATATTTACAAGTATCCGCCTGAAGACAGGGGTGAATCTTTCTATTCATTACAAGTGCTCCGTCACGCCTATCGGCGTGCCTCGCACTTGCGTGCTTCGCGTGATGTTGCAGTATCACTAAGCTAAGGACAATCACATCGAGCTAGCTGCTCTACTTGTACAGCTTTGTCCCCTACCGAGGAGTACAGAAGGCTCGCAGTACGTACAGTATATACCAGTATGATAGGGCGATCTATTGGTTCCTCACTACTGGTCCTCCCCTAGTGAAACGGTCCCTCATTACTGGTACTGTTTCCCCTCAATGATCCACCCTTAGCGGACGACGTCTTCGACACGTCTATCTGAATCCCCAAACACGTTGAGCGAAGTCTATGGCACGCCCTTTGAGTTCCAGACACGTCATGCGACGTATTCCGCACGTCTTCTGAATCCCCTGGCACGTAGAAGACGTCTGGGTGTTTTCGCGCCCCGCAACTTGATCAGTATCGATTGATGGTAATCGATACTTCAAAAACGAATTTCAGATTCGTGTTGAGTGACCTCGACTACCTCCAGGGCTAAAGTTTTAACCGCCTAGACGACATCCACAAAAAATCGATAGTTTGATCAATATCGATTGATGGCGATCGATACTTCACAAACGAACTTCAGATTCGATTGCCCCAGGGAGGGCCGAAGTTCCCAAGCAGGGAGAAGACGTCTGGGTATTTTTCGCTATTTTCGTGTCGTAATTCCCCCCCCCATTTTCCCCCTATTTTCCCCCGATTTCTCCCCCCCCCCCCGATTTTCCCCCGCTAATTTCTACGCCACCGATCGATAGGATGACTTGTCGCTTATCGCGTTACTATAGAGTATGATTCATTTATTTTCTGAGCGCATTCTCTCTCTCTCCGCATAGAACGATACACGATATAATAAGCATATTAAGAACGAAAAAGAAAATAAAAAATCAGAAATATCGAGGCAGATTATAAGGTGCCATTTTTTGGCAAATATTTTATATGCACTTGTCAGCAAACTAGGAAGATAGTCACGCCTGGCTAGCAACGAATTCATCTCATGATCTCCATTGAGCCTTGGATTGTTTTACATAGTTTTTACCTTATTTTACATCTTTGGCATCTAGAGACAGGTAAGCAAACAAAACACTTGCCTCCCTATTTGATGGCGTGTTCCTATGCCAAACGCACCTTTGACGGGGTTCAGAAATCTTACGGAAGCAAGGGTTTCATCCGTTTGAGAAAAGCCAATGTTCTCCTATGCTTTAAAGAGAAAAAAGTTTCTAGAAGACGTGCGACTCTGAAAAACCTTAGTCTCGGCCTCGACTATTTCCAGGAGCAAGACGCGATCAACAGTTTTGTGGTATCTGACGTGTACGAAGGCTTGAAAGAGATACAGACACCAGAGGACGTACGAGCGTTGGAGGATAGCCCCGATGCCATTCGTATGCAGGTGGGTCTATCACATGAACTGAAAATGCCTAATCATAACGTGTGTGTATCGATGGTATTAGGTTGGTGCATAAGTTCTCGGACATTTGGGGCATGAAGTATTTATTATCACAACATACGAACAACAACATCAGATCATTTGAAGTAACCACCCTTTACATCAATTGTCCTTCGCCAACGTGCTGGTAAGCCATGGATGCCTTTTCTCCACAACGTGGCCGGTTGTGATTCGAGAAATGTGAGCAGTGCCTCCTTGACATCCTCTCGGTTCCTGAATTGCTGGCCGTCCAAATAGCGTTGAAGGCTTGAAAACAAATGATAATCAGAAGGAGCGAGATCTGGTGAGTAAGCTGGATGTGGAAGAACGGTCCATCCGTAGTCCGCCAACTCAGCCGCCGTCGCTCTAGCAATATGCGGTCTAGCGTCGTCGTGTTGAAAATACACCTTCACTTGCTCTCCTCGTGTGGTTTGAAGGTGAGCCCTCAACTTCCTCAGTTGGTTGACGTAAACCTCCGCCGTCACTGTTATCCTTTCGTCCAGCAGCAGAGTAGAGTATCCACTTCTCATCCCGGTGACAAGGTTGTCCAGCCAACCGTGGGTGCGTCTGAGGGTAAGGAGAGACAGAGCGACATCGGTTCTGCGATCCATATCATGTTGTGTCAAGTCGTGAGGTATCCAGCGACCCAATTTTTGCACCCTGCCAATCGACTTCAATCCTCGAACGACTGTTGAGTGGCTAACACCAAGAGTGCTTGATAGTTCGCGAGTGGTATGGGTCCGCTTCCACTATACTTCGGAGGCCATCCAAATCCAGTGTCATCAGGCGCCCTTCTCGTTCATTATCTTCAACGGAGAATTCACCAACTGCAAACTTCGAGAACCACTGGTGCACAGTACTTCGAGCAGGAGCACTCTCGTTGTAAACATCCTTCAGGCGACGATACGATTCGTTGGCACTGAGGCCAGATTGATGCAGGAATAAGATGACGTGCCGAATATGCGTCTCAGTTGGGATGAATTGCTCAGCCATAACAGCTGACGTTAACAACGCAGAAGTAAATGTTAGGAACAGTTTTGTAGCCCTTTCCTTTCTCTATCGATCGATCGTTTACGCGTTGATAAATATGAGAAATTTGGCGGGAAAATGCGCTTTCAATTCAGGAGGGATCAAATGTCCGAGAACTTATGCACCAGCCTAATACCTTCACATGACTCTACTAGTCTTTATTCATTTGTTTATTTATTGCATTCAAAGGTGCGCATAATCTTACACGCATTTCATTTCATTTCATTTCATTTATTACGCTGTTTAAGACAGACGTTATACAGAACCCAAACCACATCAACACAACCAGAACAACAATAGGATAATAGAGCGTCTGTAGACATGGAGGATCAATAGGATAGTAAATGGTTGGATGACTGGAAACGTGGAGAACGCACCACCGGATTTCCTATTTTGCACTGAATATAGTCGCTTTTGCCATACGTTTGAACGAAGGAAGAGAAGTCGGCACAGTCCTCGTCTTACTCCATTTGAGATACCTCAAACCAGCTCTAACCGTAAAGAAGGTGGCTCTTAGTGAGGTTTTAGGTGATTTAAAAAACAGCTTATCGGTTCCACCCCTAGTGACTGAGGGTCGTAGGGTGTAAAATTTTGTGCAGGAAACTGGGATCAGGTGGTTGATTAGTTTATAGACCATAACTATATCGAAGTAGTATCTCCTTGACTTGAGTGACGGAATACCCAGATAAGCATTCCTAATGCTAGCTCTAGGGATTCTGCCATACAGAAATCCACCATTTCGCAATAGAATCTTCCTGGTGAAATTGTTCTGAATCTTCTCTATCATCAGAACATCTTTCTGTTTAGCAGGGGAGAACACGGAACATGAACTCTCGACGAGCGGTCTCACGTACACCTTGTAAGCTTTAAGAAGTACTTCTTTATCCCTAGTCGTCAATGCCTTAAATATATGGAAGATTCTAACGCTAGCCTTTCTGCAAATGGCTTTTATATGAGGACTGAAGTCTAGCTTCTCCGTATAAGAAAAGCCTAAGTCCTTAATCTCATTCACTCTAGAGATTGGCTGACCAGATACTGAGTATGAACAAGGCAGCTCAGAGGAGCCAATTCGTAAATGATACGTTTTCTGTAGAGCAAGTGGTAACTGCCAAGTAACGGAAAACATGTAAAGCTTGTCAATGGCAGATTGAATAGCATCAGTGTCCCGAGCAGAAGAAACTTCTCTGTAAATCTTCAAGTCATCGGCATATTGCACGGAGGTTACGCCTTCTTTCAAGAAAAGATCCTCAAGTTCTGCGACGTAAATGTTGAATAGAGTAGGTGAAAGGACGCCACCTTGGGGAACACCGCTATGGAGGCTATAAACATTAGAAAAGGTTCCGTTTACACACACTTGATATGTTCTACCTGATAAGAACTCACGTACCCAGCTGACAACTTTATCATGTATTCCGAGAGCTTTCAGGCGGTGAATCAGTTTGGGATGGCTAACCCTATCGAATGCCTTAGCAAAGTCAAAATACACCACGTCTATGGTTTTATTATTATCTATAGCCGCAGTCCAGTCATTTAGGCATTCCAGCATATTAGTTTCGATAGATTTACCGCTTACAAACCCATGTTGAGACGCAGGAAAGATTCTGTTGGAATTCAGGTGCTCCAAGATATGCTTATTCAATATCTTTTCGAACAACCTGCAAAATATTGAGGTAATACTCACTGGTCTATAATTTGAAGGATCAGAAACAGGCTCTTTTTTCAAAATGGGAGTAACGTAGGAATGCTTCCACAAAGACGGGACTTCTGAGAAGGTGATGGACTGGTTGAAGAGATAGGCCAAGGGGAAGGCAATTGCATCATCAAGTAAGTCTAAAAACAGATTCAGTACTAACAAAAAATAGCAGAAAAACAACAAAAAGTAAACAACTTTCTAAGAAAAAACAAAGGAGGCAACAACTAAGAAGAACCCTCAAACTAGAAAGGTAAAACACTAAAAAAGTGTCTCGAATTTAGCTTAATCCTCTCTAATTTCTTTAAAGTTGGGTCTATTTCTCCTGTTGCCGACCGTGCTGGTCCCTAATGCTGGAGATTTTTTGCCCAGAACGCCGACAGTCCTTCAAAAGACTTGGCTCCATAATAAGTGGCGCGAAATTGAGCGGAAGCACATCAGTGGCGCCTAATTGTCGGCGCCACTGTGATCGCGCCGCGATCGCCATCCTGCGCCCATCTTTGATTGTGAAGAAGGCGCGACCTCGCCGTGTGAATAGAAACACTGGACGCTCGAGATGTATTCGAGCGTGAGAATTCAACAAGGTCATCGCTAGGTGAGATTTGGCGGACACTTGAGAGGCTCCTGGAGTATTTTGGCATGCTGCTGATCATAAGGACTGTCTTTTATGCCTTAAAAGGCTTATTTTAGTTCCGTATTATTATATTGGAAGGCTCAGAAGTTTGTGAACCATGGCTAGGTGATGAACTACCACACTGGAGCTCTTGGCAAATATGTGGATCAGCACTTTCTATCTCTTACAAGAGGATTGACAGTGACATTAATCAGCCCATTGGACACATTTTTGAAGTGGCTGATGAATTAATTCGAGAAAGACCAAGCGTAAGTCATATGGTCTAGAGGAAGCGACATACAGGTAACCGATAACGGATAAACGGCATCAATCAGTCCTTTGCGGATGCGCCACGTCCTCCATTTCTGTCAGATGCTGTGCAGGCATTTTAAACACTTAAAATGTAAAATTCGTCTGGTCTAAAAGGAGAATAGAGTGTGTGAAACGACAGGTCCGACAGCGCCGAGTGTGAACAGATTTCGGCGGCGATCACTCGGTTTTAATCGATTTGCAGGTTTTGTACGGGCGACGAGTCGCTCTCGTCGTGAAGTATGAACAGGTCCCATGATGACCGCTGGATGGGGTTTTCAGAAAGTGTACAATATCGATATTGATTAGATCGATCGATTGATTGATAGCACCGATTATTGTCAAAATTAACCATTTGGCTTTTATGTCGTGCTGCACATAGAAGAGCTAATCAGCCTGCTGGTTTGTGCGAGCGTCCACAATAAAATTAAGGACCACTAGGTGCATTCCAAGTTGTATTTCCTGGATTAAGCAATCGATCGAAGCACTCGATTTTCGTGGGGACGATGCGAATCTAATGGCCACCTGATGGGCGTTAGATTCGCAATCTGGCACTGCAGTAACTAAGCAGTGTCGATCAGTTGATTGGCATCGATTGATAGTATCCACTATTGTCAGAATATAAAGGAGATTTTCCGTCTGTTGTTCCGTACGAGCGTCCGCGCAGAATTAACGGACCGTGGCATGTCTCACAAGGTGTACTTGCAGTTAACCAATTGACAGATGTAATCGATTTTCGTGGCCATGACGGCCATGGGATGGGCTTCTCGCTGAGTAATATCGATCAACTAACTGGTCAATATCGATCGTTATTGGAAGTTAGCCGTTTAGGGTTGCGGACAGGTTTTACTACGGAAGAGGCGATCTACCCATCAATATCCGTCATATTATCGATTTTCATGTGTAGACGTTTTTTTGGAATTTCAAACAAAAGGAGCATCGCAGCAAGTAAACGATTTCGATAGAACATCCTCACTTCTGGGGCGAAATTCCACTCAGTAGTTGCTCCGGCAGTGAATTTTGGCTGAATTTTCGATCACAAGCTTATATCCAGGCCTGCGGAAGGTCTTCTCTAGAGTGCTGTCGTTCTATTTATACTTTTTGAAGGCGTTGCTGATTCGTGAGCGAATACTTGGCGGAGCTCATGCCGACGTTCACTATTACCTTCGCTTCCGAGGCGCCGTGTTCAGCGATCTAGGATATTTCGACAAGTGCTACGAGCTATGGAGTCACGCGCTGATTCTACAGCAGACGTAGGTTCTCTTTTGTCTCCGCTTCCAAAAGTGGATCCAAGTACGCTGCTTCAGGCACCTCACTCCGCTTCATCTTTCGACGCAGACCATGTTTCAAGCGTTCCTAGAGACGTTTCTGCACACGCTGAACGACCGCGCCGTGCACATGGACCTGGCCGGTCGTCGAAATGCGCCACCGAAACAGGAGATCATCGTGTTTGTATTCGAGAGGGTCTGCTATGAATTGGAACGGGTCAGTTGTTCTTGCCATTGGTTGAGTTGACCTTATTGGGGCCTCATCCTATGCCTCGAACGGCTTTCAGCTGGCAGAGTGGGGTGAGCGTCCGCTGTCAGATCTGTGCAACTGCGGCGAGGATCACATTCATAGCTGCGACGATGAGAAGAAGCGAGTAGTGCTGCTTGGATTGCAGCTCCTGGCCCTGGTTAGTGGGACACCTGTTGAGATTAGTAAGGAGTATTTTGTCGATTTTTAATGCTGGTTTCATTGTAGATGAACAGGCTGTCGTTGCCAATGCATGAAGATGAGGATGAGGATGATGTTGTTGACCTATGTCGATCGACGGAAACGCTTAAGGTTTGTGGGGCTCAAGTTAGCTGAACTGTAGGCATCTCGGTTCACAGTTTAGGTGGAATATCAAAACCATGTAGATATTCAGAAAGAAATTTTGTCCGATTCTGATTCGTCATAGAAATATAAAAAACGGCATTAATCCATCCCCTTTGGGATGCGCCGTGCATTCTATTAGATTGTGAGGCAAGGATCCCTACACTTGTGCATTTTTTTCAAATTTGTTTTTCTCGTTCCATACATGCAACAACTAACGAACATAAGCGCCACTATCATCTACAACATATTGCCATTTGTCATTTAATTTGTAGGTACCGCCTCTATAGAATTCCTTGGGTTTTGACGAAAAAACTCAGTGAAGTACTTTGTTCAAATTGTTTTTATGCTGCAAATGGATCGACAACGAAAGAAGCAGATGGTTATCCGTTGGAGTAAGGTCCGGTGAATACGGCGGGTGGGCCAGATCGTGTCATTCGGAACACTGGAGTTTTTTCCGAGAGTCCCTCGCAGCGTGTGGATGCGCATTGTCGTGAAGGAAGAGGATCTTGTCTTGTTTCCCACGAAGAGCTGCTTCAACGCGATCCACCTGCCTTCAGCAGACATCGCTGGTGACAGTTGTGTTTGCAGGTAGCAGCTCCCAGTGAATGACTCCTTTGTCGTTCTACCAGACATCACCTTTTTTTTCGGTGAAGTTCCGGTATTGGAGTGGGAACTCTTTCTTCGCCAGGACTAAGCCACTCACGCTTTCACGTGTGGTTAACGTTTACCTCCCACTTTTCGTCGCCAGTAACCAGATTTTGGAGCCAAGAAAAATTCCGCCGTAACCTACAAGAAGTTCATGCACGCATCCTGGCGCACCCACAGCAGGTGGCCGCTATGTTCATGCGGTGTCCATCCTCAACATCTATTAGGGGGGGGGGGGAGGGGCAAAAGTAATGAGACACCCCATGCCGTGTCCATATATCTCGTGGCTGGAGTCTGGTTTCGTGCTTGTCGTATTTGTATGTTTGTATGCTACTTACTGAAGCCCATCTGAGAAGTTACCACTTCGGCCCTTTCCAGAAGCGTGCCAAAAACCCAGCCCGTCTCATGCCGAAACCCCAGTCTGACGAGACGACCTGTGTCGCGCAAACCTCCCCCAATTCCCAACCCCGAGCAGCCTGGGCTCAATATTCACGTAAGATGAGAAGTACGTCTTCTACCTGAACCCTGCCAAGCAGCGAGTCTGGGTGAGGCCTGGTGACCTGTTACCGACCTTCATTCAGCTGTTCACGGCGAGAAGCATCTTTGGAGCTTTTGGGCCTGCACCCATGGATCGGTTTACCGGAAGCTGTTTCCCAAGAGCACTACGATGAACTCCAAGGCCATGGTGAACGAAATAGAGGAGATGGGCCGGCGACTCGCTCTTATTCTTTCGCAGCGCTTCAAGGAGGTTCTCCTCTTCGACAACGCCACACCCCATCGGGAACAAGTAACCGCGGATAAGCTTGGCCGGCTGAGCTACGTTCACATGCCTCACCCACCGTATTCGCCGGACATCTCTCCATGCGACTACCACTACTACTTGAGCCTACAGGACTTCCTAGTCGGAAGGGACACAAGAACCCAAGCAGTCCTTGACAACCATATCGAGCAGTTGATAAACACCAGGCCCAAGCAGTTCTGAAAGGATGGGATCAGGAAGTTGGCTGAGCGATGGCAGCAAGGTCCTTGCCCTTAATGGCAAATACATTCCTTAGCAATGTTGAGTTGTAATTGAGTTATAGAGAGATAAAGATTTTTTTATTTTGTCTCATTACTTTTGACCCCCCCCCCTAATACATCTCTTTCCAAGGTCACGCAGGTGCTGAGCTATGGTGGTGTGACCGCACTAGTGTGTTCCTCTGCCAATTCTGGGGTGTGCATGGTTGGGAATACTCCTGATCCAGCTCCAGAAAGCGCTCCTCATTCACTGCAACTGGCCTTCGAGACCGTGGTTGATCCTCCAGGCAAAAGTATCGTCTTGAACATCGGGAACCATACTTTCGTTGTATCGTAGGAGACGGTGGTAGCGCCCATCATTATTCCACATCTGTTATCCACCGTGGCTCCTTGCACTGCTTTGCTTCTTGAGCTCGTAAAGCAGAAGCAGTAGAAATTACTTGCAGTCGAGAATGATTTTCTCTGCCATAAGCGCAATGGAATATGACGACGATAGTGGTAAATGTAGGCCATAGGTCAGCCTATATATGCGCTATTTGGAGAACGTTCCAGATCACTTTTCAAAAATTTGGCGGAACGCCGAAGTGAGTGGTGGAAAACTTCCCCTTCAACCTAATAATTGCCTCCGTGTCATCCCATAGAAATGGCTCGTTTCGCAAAGTTTTAAACCGTCCGTTTAGATCGACGTGAGACGCTTGGTGAATGCGTGCCGAGAATTGAAGATTCCTTTACTCCACCTCGCAGTGAAGGAGAATGACGTGGTAGAGTACGACGGGTAAGTGTCACAGATTCAGTGTCCTCGAAGCTAAACAGTCCTTTCCAGCGTGATCTTCGTTCTTTACAGTATGCCGTCGCATTTCGTTGTCGACCGTTTATTGGCAGCCGGTGTCTGTGTTAACTCCAAAGATCCAGAAGGAGACACTGCACTGCATGTGATTCTGAAGAATTCTCACGCTAGGTTCGATTTTGAAGCTGACATGATTTCGAGCTCTGCTGCGTCCTCCTTCTGTTAGTTCATTAGGTGTTTCATTCCAGGATGAGTATCATACGACTGCTGCTGGATTACGGTGCTTACGCCCTAGCACGAGATGCCAACGGTGACACGTGTATCGACATAATCGGCAGCCGAGCGGAGTCTATACAGCCGTTCTCGTATCCGTTACGAGTAGGTGAGTGAAATGAGTGCAATGCGATGGTGTCTGCGATGATGAGTGAGTAAGGGGAGGACCTCGTGACTCTGCAGTTAGTAAGAGAAGTTGGTAACTAGAAGTTTCATGGGTCAGGTGTGTTGTCTTTACCATACTTATGTAATAGGATGTCCCGCACGGAATGTCGCTTCAGACCGAAAAAATTATTAGGTTGTAACGAATTAAATGGCACTGGCTCGCCCCATTTTTTGGCGCGTCTTTACGCGTTTGATCAAGAACAAACCGTAACATGTGGCATATCATTTAGAAGCGCAAACTTTGCTCTACCGGTGAGTACCAAATTTTCTATGTAAAAGTGGGAAAACTTTAGAGTTTTATTGACTTTTTTGCAGATGGACAAAAGGGTAATCCGAGGCATTTACTTGTATGAATTCAAGCTGGGCACTACAGCTAAGGAGGCGGACGAGAAGATCAACGCCGCATTCGGTCAAGGATGTTCCACAATTCGGATGGCGTATCGTTGGTATCAGAAGTTCCGGAATGGAGATGAGAGCTTGGAAGAACATGAAGGTCGTGGGAGGCATAGTGATGTTGATGAGGACAAGCTGAGAGGTGTGGTAGAGGAGGATCCACACAAAGGTACCAGGGAGATAGCGAAGGTTCTTGGCGTCAGTCACAACACAGCTGCCCGGCATCTGAAGGAAATTGGAAAGACCAAAAAGATGGAAAGATGGGTGCCTCACGAGCTGTCTGAGGAGCAAAGAAACCGACGATATGAGATCTCGTCCGCACTGCTTCTACGGAACGAGACGGACCCATTCCTTGATCGCATCGTAATCTGTGACGAGAAATGGATAATATACGACAACAGGCGACGATCGGCACAGTGGGTGGACAGCGATGAGAGCCCCAAAGTTTTTGCGAAACCGGAATTGCACCAAAAGAAAGTAATGGTGACAGTATGGTGGTGTTCGCTGGGAATTATTCACCACAGCTTCCTCCCTCCCGGTGAATCCATCACGGCAGAGAAGTACTGCATTGAAATTGAAGAAATGATGAAGAAGTTGAAGGATATCCGGCCGGCCTTGGTAAACCGAAGGCGAGTTCTCCTTCTGCACGACAATGCTCGCCCCCATGTAGCACGAATGACGTTGCAGAAATTGAGTGAGCTGAGCATTGAAACTCTACCACATCCTCCGTCTTCTCCCGACCTCTCCCCAACAGACCACCATTTCTTCAAGCATCTTGGCGACTTCTTGGTAGGGAAAATATTCAAATACCAACAGGATGCCGAAAGTGCCTTCGAAGATTTCGTCAATTCCAGAACTTCTGATTTTTGTGCTGCTGGGATAAAAATGCTTGTGTCACGTTGGCAAAGATGTGTAGAATCAGGTTTTTATTTCGATTAATAAACCTGCCTACAAGCCGAGATATTAACTGTTTAAATTTACAGTGGTTCAGTGCCATTTATTTCGTTACAACCTAATAGGATGTCCCGCACGGAATGTCGCTTCAGACCGAAAAAATCAAATTCATACAAAGAAATTGAAACCGAACTTCATTCAGTAATATGTCTTCCAAAATTATCAACAACCTTTCGCCAACGTATACGCAAAGAGTGGATCCCGTCTCTAAAGACACGAGCTGCCCGCCAATCGAGGAAGTTGGACACTCAAATTCGGATTTCGTCCATAATCGGCGAACTTTTTCCCAGCCAAGGCGTGCTGCATCGAGTAGTCGGATGGGACAATCTCAGGGCCGCAAAACGGTCCAACCAAGTTTCTCGATTTTCTGCTGAACGACTTTTGCGACATGAAGCCTCTCATTATCATGCAGCAAGCTGGTGGAGGACGTGTCAATACCCTAAAGGCGAAGCGCGTCTTGTACTCAAGAAAGCTGCTGCGAGTGCACCTCCGAGTTGACAGTCTAACCTGGTTTCGGCATTTCCACATGTACGACTTCTCTGCTATTTCACCAAAGGGGTCGTTCAATGTGCGCGTGACGCCCAACGCGACGCATGTGTAGTGGCCAAATTGATCGAGCGACGCGACTGATCAATTCGGCTACTACACGTGGCATCGCGTCGCGCGTCGCGCGCGCACTAAACAAGGCCTAAACGACCCTAAAGACAAAGCATTACCCTCTTTCCGTGTAATTCCGGTTATGCGGCAGGTTTAGACAGCTCCCCAGGTATTAACCACTCTCTATCCCTGGTGGGGTTATCGTAGTGGACCCACTTTTTCGTCTAACGTAACGATGGAGTTTAGTAATCCAGAATTCTTGACTCGGAGAAGAAGTCCGGCCATTGATACATGCACGGCTTTGATCGCGTCGAACGGTAGGTGCGGTGCCCGTCTACTGCAGCAGCGATTCGACTTCCCGATTCCGTGGAATGGTGGATTTGGAGCAAACGAACTCTACTGCAAGCTCCCGAGATGATTTCGTCGGATGAGCTTCAACAGCAGTCCGTAAAAGCTCGTTATCCATGATGGGCGCCTGTCTTCCTTGCTCTTCGTCTTCAATACTTTCGTCGTCGACGACAAAACGTTGAAACCACCGCCCGCATTGTCTTTTGGAAACGATATCTTTGCCAAATGCAAGTTCCAACGAACGATGCGATTCCGCAGCAGATTTCTTCAATTCGAAGTCGTACAGCAGGCGTTCATTGTAGTCCGAAGGCTATAATTTTAGAAACCGATGAGTGAATAATGTAGTAAAAACAGCAAATGTAAAAGATGAAACATCGCGGAAAACCAACCCTAAGTGAGCTCACAACCAGTGTGAATAACTGTGAAAAGAAGGCCACAATGTACGCGAGAATCCGTGTGGGACACCCTAATATTTTTTCGTCGTCGTGAGACTGAAGAGCTTTAAAATCCCCTTCCTGCTGTCTTGTAACGCATTCTTCATTGTTTCTGTTTGAGTTTGCAAAGGGATATCTTTACCATGGCGCGTGTAGCGCAGTCGGAGAAGGTGCCGGCTGTCGCGTGCACCGATACCAAGTTCCTGGTTCGGATTTCCCACTCAGACCAACCAAGCTTCCATCCCTCCGGGGTCGGTGAGTTGGTTCCAGACTTGGGAAGGATAGAGCGCCGACTTGTTCATCCACAAGTCATTCTATGGCCAAATACGCATTCAAATCGTCTCCACGACATTCCGTAGAAGTAGGGTGCGTGGCGCATCCCAAAAGCGATTGAATAACGCCGTCCTTTACTCTTTATCCTTATCCTTCATGCACTGTGCACGATTGTTTCTTTAGTCGACCTACGATTTCTTTCAGGAAAGTACCTAACGCTGAAGGGTCTGGCAGCGAATGTCGTCCGGCGATGTAACATTCCACACGATGGCGTTATCCCGCAGGATCTTCTGTATTTCACGGAGGCTGCATTAGTTGGTACCCAAAGGCAGCACCTCTATCCCCGTCATCCTGTCCGGGAAGTTAAGACGGCTGGTCTCGACGACGAAGTCTTTTTGCGTGCGCTTTACAGGAATTTAAGAAGTTTCGTAGATTACGGGTTCTCAGAACAGCGATATGAAGCAGGGGCAGTTGCGTCCCACTGCAGGTAGGCCTTGAATGCACGGAAATGTCCCGAAATTTTTTTTCTTCTTTGATGACTCACCAGTCTAGTGTGGGACTTTTACTTCTGTCGCTGCACGGCGCGGCGTTGTGGAAACCGTCAATATCGATTGCCCGCGGCAAATAATCGATAATCGCTGGGCGGCTTCATGACGCCGCGCCGCCCGGCGATTGAAGTATAGGTCCGGCCACCAACTACTGGGTCGATAGTGGGATGCTGGCTCGTCTGCTCCGTAGCTTTGTGAACCACGTCTTGTGTAGCACACCTTCGATAGTCCTAGCTCGTTACGTCTTATGATGTTTACCTCAGTGCTCTGTCATATATTTTACGAGACTGTTGGTCTAACTGTGTGCGCCAGAGAGCTATAGTGACTAGAGGAATCTTCAGGAAGGCGCTATTTGCTCAATTTGCTCTTAGGAAAGCACTAGAGGCCTCCTGTCGTCTGGCAACGAAAGCTTTCTCACCGTATCCTAGCACTATATGTTGCGTGTTGCTAAACTGCTGTTCTTTACTGTGGTGAAAGGCATTCATATTGGTTCACGAGCTCACAGCACTCCTATGTGTTGCCACAGATTGCTCCCTTGTATTCGCTGCGTTTTGTCTAGTTCCCTTCCATCTCACCTACGTTCGCAGTGGTTGGTTGTCGTCTCTGGATTGCCATACTCATTGCTGTTGTTACGTTTTGAGCGAGAGAGGGAGGAAGGTATTATGTACGAGTTTTCCTGCTCTTGTTGTATGCTTTCCGAGGAATTGTGCACAGTTGTATTCAGTTTGTTCCTAACCCGCAATTGTGTGTTGACATTTGTTTTGTATCACAGTGTATCCTGATAGATTGTACATAGTCCATGAAGAGTTTTACATCGGTTTTCTTAGTTACTCCAGTCTAGGCGATATACACGAGGTCGACTACGACTTCTTTTCCACTGCAGTGGTATGCTTTTGACAGCGTTTTGTTGATTACCTCAATAGCCATTGGGTTGTAAGGATAGTTTCCGCCACTCACTTTGGCGTTCCGCGAATTTCTTGAAAAGTATTCTGGAACCTTCTCCCAATAACGCATATATATATATATATATATATATATATATATATATATATATATATATATATATATATATATATATATATATATATATATATATGCTGACCTAGGGCCTACATTTACCACTATTGTTGTCACATTCCGCTACGGCTACGGCAGAGAAAACCATTCTTGACTGCAAGCAAGTTCGACGGCTTCTGCTTTACGAGTTCAAGACCCAAAGCAGTGCAGGAGTCGCAGTGAATGACATAAGGAGAAGGATGGGTCCTACCACTGCCTCCTACACACAGCGAAGGTATGGTTCCCGAAGTTCAAGAAGGGATACTTTTACCTGGAGGATTAACCGCGGTCTCGAAGGCCAGTTGCAGTGAGTGAGGAGCGCCTTTTGGAGCTGGTTCAGGAGGATTCCCTGCGTAGCACCCGCGAAATGACAGAAGAACACATGAGTGCAGCCACACCACCATAGCTCATCACCTGCGTGACCTTGGAAAGGGATGTAGATGTGGTGCGTGGACACCGCATGAGCACGCCGGCCACCTGCTGTAGGTGCGCCAGGATGCGTGCATGAACTTCTTGACTTTACGGGCAGAATTTTTCTCGGCTCCAAAACCTGGTCATTGGCGACGAAAAGTGGGTGGTCTACGTTAACCATATGCGAAAGCGTGAGTGGTTCAGTCGCGGTGAAGCAGGAATTTCCACTCCAAGACCAGAATTTCACCCAAAAAAAGGGAAATGCTCAGTATTTGGTGGAATTGCGAAGGAGTCATTGACTGGGAGCTGCTCCCCCCGTAAACACAACTGTCACTAGCGATGTCTACTGCAGACAGTTGGATCGCGCTGAGGCAGCTCTTCGTGGAAAAGAAGGTAGCCTCTTCTTCCTCCACACTTTGCAAGGGAGACTCAGAAGAAGCTGCAGTGTTTCGAATGGCTTGTTGTCGCCCACTCATCGTATTCACCAGACATGCCTTCAACAGACTATCATCTGCTCCTTTCGTTATTTGCAGGAGAAATTTGACGGCAGGGAGTAACTTGAAAAGTGCTTCGATAAGTTTTTTTTTTGCGTCAAAACCCCAGGAATTCTATAGAAGGGGGAACTACAAATTACCTGACAAATGGCAATAGTTGTAGATAATATTGGTGCGGGCGCGTGTATCGCAGTCGGAAGAGGTGCCGACTGTCGCGTGCACCCAATACCAGGTTCCTGGTTCGGATTTCCCGCCAGGCCAACCAAGCCTTCCATCCATCCGAAGTCAGTGAAGACTTGTCTGAAGGATGTCTGATTGTAAATCGGCTGGCCACTGGAATTCACTGTAAGACCACACACGCATTCAATTCGCCTCCACAATATCTCGTAGAAGTAGAATGCGTGGCACATCCCAGAAGAGACTAAGTAACGCCGCCTTTTACTCTTTATCCTTTAATAATAGTGCGTATGTTCGTTAGTTGTTAAATTGCAGAAGGAGCGGGATACTTTTTGAACAACCTAATGTAATAAATAAGGCTTATACCATGGAATATAATGAACTTCGCCTATTATCACTTCCTCTGAACGAGGCACAAGCTTGGTGTGATAGCTTACAGCAGACTAAACTCAAATTGAATGTCAAGAAGCCCGATTATCTACTGACGGACGTCAAATAGTCGAGCACCACCAAGGTTTATGGCCCTGAGCTTTCACGCGCTTCGATTTTTAAGGACCCAGGATTAGCAATTGCCTCTGACGGCAGTCTGCTGGTTGACGTGAACTCACGCTGCCAGTTACGTTACATATGAACTTAATGGTTGCAGGTATCCGCTCTGACCTAGGTAGGATCAAAAAAGGTAGCGTCATGGTACCAGTAAATCGGGCTCCTCTACGAAGCGGGACAGACGTTGAACAAGAGGATTACATCCTCTAAACGAGTGTAAGTGGTTTCGTGCCTCTTTTTTTTTCAAATGTATTTACGGTGGCATATACTACCGAGGACGCGTGTAGCGCAGTCGGAGGAGGCGCGACTGTCGCGTGCACCCGATACCAGGTTCCTGGTTCGGATTTCCCACCCAGGCCAACCAAGCCTTCAATCTCTCCGGGACCGGTGAATTGGTACCAGACTTGTCTGGAAAGGATAGAGCGCTGACTTGCTCATCGGCTGGCCACCGCAAGTCATTGTATGGCCAAATACGCATTCATGTCGCCTCTACGACATCCCGTAGAAGTAGAATGCGCTGGCGCATCCCAGAATGGATTGAGTAACGCCGTCCTTTATCCTTTTATTTACGGTGGAGGACCACATTATCCACATTCGGGAGTTGGCTTCTATCGGTGTTTAGGAGGCGCTACACATGCACAACGTCATATTGTGTTTCTCTTATGAATGGCATTTCGGTCTATACGGTGCTTTGCGTATCCTTTGGCCAATCGACAGGAATTTCCGTCTGAAGAACAGTTGTGACGGTGATGATATACTGGCTAACGTCGTAGTAGTTAGAGTGCTAAAATATTCTAATGAATCATGAATATTAATAACCTTCTAAAGTTTTTTCTCGGAATGCCTCTAAAGGGTAAGAATGGGGCAGTTCCTCCTTCGCCCTTTTTCCTGGTTTTTTGTCATTGCTCTGCTTCGTTAGCAAATTAGCAGATTTAGCTCACAGCTATGTTTGGATAAGCTTGATATAAACTGATAAATGTTACGCATTTCTTTTTGGCGGTCGAATTTTTTTTGTAGGAAATACGATGAAATTTCTCTGCTTCCGAAAGCCACTGCAAAGAGATGGGAATGTTAGCGTGAACCAGATCTTCTTCGTTGTTACTGTTCGAATCTTGATCTATCCTAATCGGAGGGGGCATATAGTGATTTGCGTGTCCATAGCCTTTTTTGAATTTCGACGAGAAATTCAACTGCTGTTCCCTGATGCAAGGGTTTTGATCTAACTTAGCGGATGAGGTTGCGTGGCATGTGATGACCTGCGCTAATGACACTTCACGGTTGCCCCTCCCAACTAGGATAGATTAATTTGAATCTCCTAGATAGTCAAAGCTTATGGACCACTTTTCACCACTATTTCAGATATTTGACACATTAATAAATTTCTTCAGCAGCCCTACGGACCTGTGATCGACAGGAGGATCGTATGAGAGCAAACGACCCCCTCCGTCTGAAGTGCTCATCCATTCTCTTTGATGCCGTCTTCGGTGAAGGTCGGAGTCAGTGCATCGTGTGAGGGTGTGAATTGTTTAGTAATTCCGGACGACGAGTGTCGACGAAAAATGGGATACTCGTGGCTGCGATTGTGGTGGCGAGGCCGCTGGGGCTGTTGAGATGATTGATGTGGCGGATTCGGATGCGTGTAATTCCCACGAGCGCCGCCACCTCGACTACGATCTTCTTCCGTTGAGTACCGACGTCTGACTTCCTACTGAACCTCTCTTACAGTAGATATTTTTCTTGAAACTATAGACTCCTCTAGAAATAGTGCGCTTACCGTTTGGTATTGAAGTCTTTGGTAAAGATTTACATCAGCTACTGCTCCGTACTTCATATAAGATTCCATTATTTTGACAGGATTTTTTCAAAACAATTTGGTGTTCCAGATTTTTGGTCCAATGAGTTTGCCATAGTCGTCTCTACACGCCATGCATCTCGAGTTTTTCCTTCGCACAGTCTGTGCGGCGCCGAGGACGCGCTAACTCTCGCATGCACTCCAATTCAAGGTTCCTGGTTCGGATCCTGCCCTATCCAACCAAGCCTACCATCCCTACGGGATCGTTAGATAGGTACCAGACTTGGCTTGGAAGAATAGAGCATTCACTTGCCCATAAGTCATTGTGTAAGCTAACCACGGATTCATACTACTTCCACGACAACACGTAGAATTTGAATGCGTGGCGCATCCTTCAATGGGATTGTCTATCACGGAGCTTTGTTCTTTGCCTTTTATAGTTTGTGCCGGCTTAAAAGATTTGCTGTGGAGATTCTCGACCGTCCAATATCCAAAACTACTCTCCGAAAAAACCTAGAAAAACCACGCCTCGTCTTGGTCTTTGTTCTGCCAGATTTTGGATCACCGACTAACCATAAGAGTCTTTTAGCTATTCGTTTGGACGCGAGTAGCGCAACCGGACGAAGCGTCTGTTTTCTCATGCGCATCGAGTCTATTCATTCTAAACAGACAATGCAACGTTTGGAACGAATGCACGGCGCAATCTCGCCATGCAACACACCAGCAAACTCGTTGAAGTTCAACAGATCAGGGGAACTTAGAAATGTTGTTCCAAACCAAACGGTAAGAATTTTGGGTTTTGTAATGTGGAATGACGTAGAGCATTCTCACACGGTCAGCAGGAAGTGTGAGTTTGAGTTCCGTCTAGCGCTAGAGTTCTTTTTTTATCACAACGAAACATCGTTTTGAGAATTTTGCGTTAATTCGAACAGAGTGTAGTTATTTGTCTTAATTATCTGTAAAGCTGAATTTTTGTACAAAAAGATTCGGGTCAATCTTAATATATTATTTTTTAAGGAAGAACAATGCTTTAGTGTTTGTTTTAAAGTATAGGAAAGCAGCAGTTTTTTAGGGCTAAAATAAGAGATTGCGCCATACACTCGCGTAGGACGTGGCGATTTTTAAATGATTAGTAGCGAAAATTCTGTCTGCCTAAATCTACCCACTTGTCAACGGTACAACAAAAGCAGTTGTTGAAAGACATATATTCACGTTGCTCATGCAGAATTTACACTATAAATCAAATGAAAATCGCAATGAACTAAACGAGTACATAGCGCAACCTCTTCGTTTAATACGCTAGGAATAGCTGCTTTTTGCACTTTATAAAAAGCTCTAAGGCATTATCTTATTTTAAAAGTAAAATTTTTGTAAAATTCTAAACGATGTCAGAAGGTCTCAGATGGATGTTTAGTTGCGAGTAAAACTCTTGCGCCCGGCAGGACTCGAACCCGCAACTTCTGCATGCCGGCCAGCGATGCTACGCCCTACACCAACAGCGCTATTTGACCGAACAAAACATCCATGATATCTTCCTATATCACGATATTATGGGTGAGTACTGATAGGCGATTGCTAACAGGCGCTGGTGGGGTAAGGCGTAGCATCGCTGCCCGGAAAGCAGAAGGTGCGGGTTCGAGTCCGGCCTGGCGCAAGAGTTTTGATCGCAACTAATCATTCATCTATGAACTTCTATATCCTATAATAGTCGCTCTAGGCTTAAGGAAAAATGCAGAATTCAAACGGTGCGTTCACTTATTCGAAAAGGAGTAAATTTTCTTCGGAGAAATGTTTGGTTCAATCCCAAAAAAGGGGGGGGGGGAAGGGCACTCCATAGTGACATGTAAATGGCCGTTTGCGCATAAATACATGCAGCATAACACATGAATGGCCTTACTTGATCCCCTTCGTTTGGAAATGGTCGATCCTGACCTAAAATAAAAAGAATTTCGTTACAAAAACGCGACGAAGAGCGACCGACGCGGACCACAAGCAAAAAGACAAATAGGCCGTGGGGTGATGCGTACTGCCCGCAGGCGTCCCTCTATGGGCCTGTTCATACCTCGCGCAAGAGCGACAAGAGCGACTGGAGCGACAAGAACGACAAGAGCGACTGAGACGACGTACATAGTGTGGTGTACGTAAATAATTGCATACTCCACACTATGTCCGCGACGAATGTAGTGTGAAGTGCGTAATTATTTACGTACACCACACTACATCCGTCGCCCCAGTCGCTCTTGTCGCTGTTTTCGCGAAGTATGAACAGGCACTATGTGTTGCACATGATGAGTGAGTCGACGCGCACGCATTCGGTGCGCGGGAATTTGAAAAGGACGACTCGCGGAGCCGCTGCAGCCTCTTCAGGCTTTTACAACTAATTTTTCTTTCTAATATTCCAGCGACACTGCCCGCTATTTCTTGGGAGGGCATCAAGTAAGATCCTTTATATGCTATGTTGTATGTGTATGTCCCCAAATATGTGTGATTTACAAACGATTACGGAGTGCCCCCCCCCCCCTTTGGGATTGAACCAAATTCTTTTCTAACCTCGGAGCGTCTAGTTCAGTCTGGAAAACGCCGATTTTGATTTGGAAGGTGTTCATTTTTATTTCAGGAACGTCCATCAAGCTTTCCTAGAGGAGTGTCCAATTTGACGTGAAAATGGCGTATAAGCCTAGTGCATAATCAGTACGACTCCACTGGACGTGTGCGTGGCTCGCACCGGACGGCCCTTCCAACGTCGACCTCTGCTCGTTTTTTAATCGTCGCTATTATTGAAATATCGCCGATATTGTGGACAGATAGGGAAGCGGCCGAGGCTCGTCGGATCGCCGCCACGCGGGAGCTGCTAATTGATGTGCCGTCAGATTGGACGGGGTCCATTGTAAAGGCGGCGAATGCTCCCTCCGCCCCGCCTCGGGCGGCTCCTCCGCGATCGTGTGCCATTGTGGATTTCTCACCTGGAATAACGATAGCTCTAGATTGTTCGGCCTTTATTTCTGCGCCGAAACAGGGCCTCCTAATTGAGCCGCCTTTCTATACCTGTCATTTTTTCTCACAGCTCCTTTTTCCTGATAGTAAGCCGTTCTTCACTGCTGCGTCGTAATGGACCGGCAAGAGCTAGAGATTAATGCTGTTTTTCTCTGTTTTCTTACCTTTTATTAGTTTTTGTGGTCTCCATCTACCATCCTACTTCGTGACAGCTGAAAAAAAAAGAATTCTTTTGACTCATGTGCAAAGGTTGAAAGTTAGGAGATCTTGGAGGGTCTACCCTAGTCGGAGTGGCTCATAAGTGATTTGCGTCTCCAATCGCTCGGCGGCTGAGTTTTTTTTTTCGAGAGCCTCAGCTGCTGTTGAATGATTCTAGGGCTTTCATTTAATAGAATCAGTCGCAGATCTATATGTAAAATTTTTATCCCTTAGTACTTTGACAGTTCTGAACTCAATGCCACAACATTCGAATAGAATTAGACAGATTCAGGTGCATATCTGTAACTAAAATCACTCAAATTTTTTGAATTACTCAACAGCATAATTTCAGTATAATAACAGTCATTCAAAAATTCATAGAACGTGGTTGTGTGGCTTGGAATGACTACGAAATTGACGCTTTACAGCTGGCCCCTCCCGACTAGGATAGATGCAAACTTGGAATTTATTGAACTGATGGTGAGAATATTTCCTTACTTGGGAGAACTTGAAATTTATTGAGCTTAAATTGCTTCTTCACCCCATTACTTACCTTAGTCACGCTTGGCCAAAACCTTTCAACTACTGCACTGAGCCACTTCTAACATACCAACGTGGCTTTCACACCCTTCACAAAAAGTGATGGATTGGTTTGGAGTAGTTTTTCGGCGAGGAGAATAAAAAGTGACAATGGAGCCGATTAGAATAGAGTGAACAGGGGCAACCAAAGCTGTGGCAGGCTTCAGGAGACTTGATAGGAACTTTCGTCGTGTTCACCTATCTCTAGCAATCTGTTCCTCCATTGTTTTTTCGTTCAGATTTGAAAAGATCTTTTCGATTTTTTAGTTTTTTTTTGATTTTGACTTTTTCAATCGTTATCATTCCTATTATTGGTTCCGTGGTTTGTTACATTTTCACCGTCTTAGGGCCTGTTCATACTTTGCGACAGCAGCGACAAGAGCGCAGCGCGCGTGGTGCGCGGCGTGAGCAGCGCGCGGAAGTATGGACAGGCGACAGCAGCGACTGGAGCGACAAGAGCGGCAGGAGCGACAACGCCGGCGCTTGAGTATGAACACTTTCGGCGGCGCGCGCTCGGTTTCAATCGATTTGCATGTTTTGCATGGGCGACGAGAGCGACGAGAACGCAGCGAGCGTGGCGTGCGCGGCGTGCACAGCGACAAAAGCGACAAGAGCGATAAGAGCGACAACGCCGGCGCTTGAGTATGAACACTTTCGGCGGCGCGCGCTCGGTTTTAATCGATATGCATGTTTTGCACGGGCGACAAGTCGCTCTTGTCGCGAAGTATGCACAGGCCCTTAAGATGAGTTTTCCGAAGTGTTTGAATTGATTAAGCCGTAGATATCATACATTTGGAAGTTGTCCTAAAGGCTTTGGAAAAGGCGAGTTTGTTATTGAGACTTTGGCTGAGGCTTTGTTCCTGATTTTTAAAGGCTTAATCTTATTGGTTTTTCTGTATTTTTACGTGTTCATCTAATATTGTTAAGTAATTCATATCAGTCTAAACATACGGGATGTATTTTGTTTTTGCTCTAAAAGCTTAATTTTAGAGGGCTTTTTGCGTTTTTAAGTATTCAGTTAATATCGTTCAATATTCATTAATTCAGATTAGTCTAATGGTAAGTATACAGGATCTATCTTAAGTGTCGGGGCACTCTTCCCTATCGCTGGACAATGGTGGGAAAATTGAAAGCAAACAATTTCTCAAAGTCGATCCACTAAACTTGGACACGAGAAGAGCGTTCTTTGCAATTTTCTAGTCGGAAAGCGGCACCATTTTTCTGTTTGTGTCGTTTCTCTAGCGATGCTCTCCTACGAATAGGATAGGTTGAAACAAGGATAAAGGGCTGCGTTACTGAATCCCCTTTGGGATGCGCCACGCATTCTACGCATTTCTACGGGATGAAGTGGAGGCGATTTGAATGTGTATTTGACCGGCTTCTGATGAGCAGCCGTTGAACAGCGTTCTATTCTTTCTAGACAAGTCAAGTACCAATTCACTAACCCCGGGAGATGATAGGTTTCGTTGGCCTGGTCGAGATTCGAACCAGAAACTTTCACTCGAGGTGCAGACAACAGGCTGCGTCGTTTCTCCTGGACTGTCTTTTGTACACCAGAAAACTCTAGAAAAGATTTGGAAGCAATTCACTGGTCCAGAATGGATAAAGGGTTCATTGTTCTGAGCGGTACTCCATCCCACTATCGATTTGTGGTTGGGTGTTGTGTCCACTGCGCTATGAGCACTCTATACGTTACATAAATGATAAAAGATAAAGGACGGCGTAACGCCCTTTTGGAATGCGCCACGCATTCTACTTCTATGTGATGTCGTGTTGGCAATTTCAATTTATTACATGTGGAACCACATGTGGGATTACAAGAACCAAATAAAGCCAAAGAAAACATAAAACGCAACAGAACTGGCTACAATAGATCCCACTGCATTGTACGATCTACAATAAGAGTAAGAAGAACTAAACACAACGGCAAGGAGAATGGCAGGAAGTTTTATGGAAACGACTAAATGTCATCACTTCAGGTGCACAGATAAAACGTTTTTGAACCTTGCCAACCCGTCAGGGACCTCTATCTTTTTGCTCAGTTTGGAATACTCCGATCCGGCTCTGAAAGTGAAGAAGTGCCGCCTCAGCGTTGTACGTGGCTGTTTAAGCACCAACTTACGCTCAAGTCCTCGAGTGCGTGAGGATGCAAAGGTGAAGAATTTATTACGATTTAAACCAACTAGTGCTAGCACTGTTCTGTGTGCCATAATGAGATCATTTCTTCTCCTTCTGAGTTGAAGACTATCAAGATTTAACATTTTATTTCTGATTATTCCGCGAGGTATACTACTGTAGGTGTACCCAAGAGCTCTAATGAATACCTTCCTTGTGAAATTATTTTGGACCTTCTCTAGCATGTCAATTACTGCCTTCTTTCGTGGATAGAAA
The DNA here is from genome assembly GCA_947359475.1 of Heligmosomoides polygyrus bakeri. Lineage (NCBI taxonomy): Eukaryota > Metazoa > Nematoda > Chromadorea > Rhabditida > Heligmosomidae > Heligmosomoides > Heligmosomoides polygyrus. The sequence continues at coordinate 106,983,627 of OX375865.1, forward strand.
ACACATGTGCCGTATTCAAGAATTGGGCGAACATAAATTTTATAGGCCTTAATGAGTAGGGAAGGATCACTTGAACTAAGGGACTTAAACAAGAGGAATAACCTCTGCGCGGCCTTATTAGAAATGTGTTTGCAATGCTCCTCAAAGCTAAGTTTAGAATCGAGGAGAAAGCCGAGGTCCCTAATACAGTCGACACCTTCAAGAACAGTACCATTAATCTCATAGGCGTGTCTGGGATTAGTGGATCCCAGATGAAACACCTTAGTTTTATTAACAGACAAAGGGAGCTTCCATAGGTTCGACCATAGAACAACCTCATCTATTGCGGATTGAATAGTAATAGAATCTTCCTCATTGTGCAAACTACTAAAAACCTTTACGTCATCAGCAAACAACTTACAAGTAACACCTAGCCGTTCGATTTCCAGTGGCAGATCATTTACATAAATAGTGAACAATAAAGGTGACAAGACTCCACCTTGAGGCACACCACTAGGTGCTCCCTTTATACTAGATAGACAGCCATTAACCTTCACTTGAAAGGTGCGATTGTGAAGAAAACTTTCGATCCAAGCCAGTATTCGAGGATGAATTCCCACCTGATTTAATTTCAATAGTAGCAGTTTGTGCGAGACTCTATCAAATGCTTTCTCAAAGTCGAAGTAGACCACATCGATATAGCGCCCTCTGTCAATATCCAAGGTCCAGTCATCAAGAGATTCCAATATCTGTGTTTCAGTTGATCTTCCTTTTCTGAACCCATGTTGGCAGTGAGACACGATACAATTAGATTCCAAATGATTAACAATGCTGCTTTTAAGGATTTTTTCGAAAAGTCTGCAAAAAACGGATGTGATACTTACCGGCCTGTAATTATTAGGATTACTATACGGAGGTTTCTTAGGAATAGGTGTAATGAATGAGTGTCTCCACTTCCAAGGCACTTCCGCACGGAAGAATATTAAGTTAAATAGAAATTCAAGAGGGGTCGAAATGTGATGAGCAACCTTCTTTATGAATAGTAATGGAACACCGTCGAGTGTTTCTGATGAAACACTTGGCCACCTTGAGAGAAGTTCTAAGATTTTAACACGACTAAACCAAACTGAATCTTGCATTACTGGAAAACTTTTGCCTAGTAATGGCATGTGATCATCAGTTTCCTTTACATAAATACTTTCGAAGAAATCCGCAAGGAGCTCTGCTTTGTCCTTATCGGAGACAACGGTTGATCCATCATCCCTATGTAAAGTGGCTACCAGTTGCTTGCTTTTTATTTTAGAGTTAATGAACTTGTAAAAAGCCAATTTGTTACCAGATTCTAGGATTTTTTTCTCCACTGACTTATTAAATTTGGCTAGTTTTCTTACAAATAAATCAGACGCTTCTTTGTAATATCTCCAGGTGTCTTCAGTATTGTCAACCAATTTGGACATACAATGATGTGTGGTGATCAGGCGACGAACGATTCAGCGTCGTGCCCTTCCCAGATAAGCATGGTACGGATTCACCTACGCCAGAGGGATGTAGGACTAGGTTGGCAGGGGCGGGAAATCCGAACCTGGAACCCGGGTGCATGCAACAGCCGGCCCCTCTTCGGACTGCGCTACCACGCATCACTACATCGGTACATAGATGCGCAAAAACCGGAGTCGCGGGAGTGGAGTACGTTTGAAGAAAAAGGTGCGAAAAGGCGACGTTACTTCTATTTCACTTAAACTAGCGATGCAATTCGTGAGGTCTTTGAGAAATCTCAGTACGTGGGCGAAGGGTTTCTCGGAGTCTCAAAAACGTCTACAACGCTCTCGAAAGGTCAACAATTCCATTGTGCTGCTGCTGCCCGCGGAATAGAATTGAGTTCACTTTTTGCACCACGACGACAATGGGTGTCGTTTTTTCGAAAGCGCCGACAATTTTCGAGTTTCCTCCGCGGCCAGTCGTGTGTTGCATATGTGTTTTGACGCTCTAATTTCCACGATAGGCCTGTTTGCTTAGTCAACGGGTCCAACTCATTTATGTTCTGACGAGTATTGTATCGCTCTAGGATCTGAGGTGTTCAATTACTCTTCGAACTTAGCGTACCGTTTGCACGATTCCTTCCAGGTGTTACACTATCACGTTCAAAAATCTCCATTCAGCTCTTATTTGTAGTCGTTTCAGCGCTCATTATTTACTTTTAAAATGTCTGTCTGACAACTGGCTGGCTCCAGCACGAACGCATTGGCGTGCAGCACTGCGAAGATCTGCCTTTTACTTCTCGTTATCGGTGAACTAACCTGGATTGGTTCAAACCGGCTGACTCTGCGGCCACTTCGCGTACAGATATGGCACGAAAATATTTGAACGTTCTAGAAAGCAGCTCACTATCGACTGGCTACTGCAAGTCATCGTATGAGAGAAAAGTACGCACTCAAATTTTACCCACCCCATCCCGTACAAGTAATGTGCATGGCGCATCCTGCAAAGGTGGGGAAGCCAGTTTTTATCCTACCCAGGCAGTTTCTGTACCAACATCTGACCAGTCCAAAACGGAAGGCTTGGTTGGTCGGGAGGAGATATCCGAACCAAGAACCTTGAATCAGAGTGCATGCGACTGCCGACGCCTCTTCTGACCACGCTACCACATGCCCAAATACGGCAATACTACGGCTGAGAAATTGCTTACCGTTGTTGAACATACCCCAATAAAATGAGGCGTTATGCTGTTTTCAATTTGCGCTTTGTCCTACAAAAATGAAAAAATTGATCGGCTTATTGTTCTCGTACCTGCTTCAGGTGACGTCTGTAAACGTCTGCCTTCTGTGTATAATTCAGCGCTGTTACTCGACCGAAACTATGCCAGTAGTTCAGTAGAGCTCTGTTTACCGTCCTCCACTACCACTACTCCGCGGCTCCTCTGTGCCATCGTGGCCGCCGGCGACTTTTCCACAACCTCGTTACGCGCTGATTTCCCATCGTTGCTTGCCGGCCGAAGGAATTGCTCGGTCGTTTGCCGCATCGTCCTCCTCGTCGTCCATTTATCTTCTCGTCAGTGGCCATCGCGCTGTCTTCGGCATTGCCAGCCGCTTTTTGGTTCATCGGATGTCGACAATCACATCTTCGCCCAAGAATCGAGAATGCCCACCCCCTAGGATCCGAGGGAGCCTTGGCGGAAAGTTGCGTTTTCTTATGGAAAGCAACAACAATAATCAGCTGTTTTTCTAGGGGCATTTTTATTCTATTTATTCTACGTTTTTTACTGTCTAAAATTTGCTCGGCAATTAAAAATTTTATAGTTTTGACCTGTACTTGATTCAAGAGAAATTTATTCCATTTTCACGTCGAACTGGACACTTTCAAATCAAATTTGGACACTCTTCTATGCTAGAAGAGTTCGCGCATGCACTATTTTAATTTTTAAAACTTATTCAAAAATTTACTTCTATTCACACCATCTTCAAATCAAATTGGACACTCTTCTAACGCGTCCGTAAGATGTTTGGAATCAATGCAAACTTTTCTAAATCGAAATAGCCTTCAGGCAGGTTAAGCTACAGATTCTTCAAGAATCAGATGAGAATAATTTTTTGCTCAAGGGAAATTTGGTATAAGTACCGTTAAAATTTTTAGTTTATCCGCCCCAGTAAGTGTTATAATTTTATAAAATTTTCTATTTTTAGAGAACAAGTAATAATTTGAAATTTCACTCAGGCACAGCAAAACAGCGATCATACAGCGCATTAAAGACCAGATCGTGCCGTGCACTCGAAAAGCTTGTCGCGGCGTTTTTTCTTTGATTGATAGTGTGAATGCTGCCTACATGAAGCATCTACTAAATGAGGATGTGTGTTTTTTACTACTGTATTTGTTGCATTGTTTACAGATATGGAACTGCACTCAAACAGAAAATCGATCGAATCGTCAATAGCTATCAATCGAATAAAAATTCCGACGTCTAGGACGAGGGCATGGCGCAGTCTCTTTTTGGCACTAAAAATGGCCCCTTGTGGTTTTTAAAACAACCTTTAAACTATTATTTTTCACAAAAAATAGAAATTTTATAAATTTCAAACAATGTTTTTACTTGGTTGGATTGCATAGGTGAATCAAAATTTGGTTTGAAAAGTGTCCAATTCAACGAGGACGTGTGTGGCGCAGTTGGAGGAGGTGACGGCTGTCACGTGCACCCGACACGAGGTTCCTGGTTCGAATTTCCCGCCCGGACCAACCAAGCCTTCCATCCCTCCTGGGTCGGAGAACTGGTATCAGAGCATAAAGCGCTGATTTGTTTATCGGCTGGCCACCGCAAGTCATTGCATGGCCAAATTCGCATTCAGACTGCCTTCACGACGTCCCGTAGAAGTAGAATGCGTGGCACATCCCAAAAGGGAGTGAGTAGGAGATTAAGTAGTTGAGTCCTTTACCCTTTGCTTATTCTAACTGCATATTAAGTGCGTCCATAAAATAGGGTGAAGACGAAACTATGAAACGAAAACGAAAACGAATTTTATTATTTACAATTATTATTTAATGTTATTTAATATTCTATTATTTATTTTATTATTTAAGCTATTATTCAATTTTATTCTATTATTTAAGCTACTATTTAATTTACCACACAACAGTGGCTGCAGGAATGAATTCCATTGGAATGCCTGCTGCATTCCAATGGAATTCATTCCTGCAGCCGTTTGACCTTATCGTCTCGCTGAATTCGAGTTCTACGAAAGCACTAAAAATTCCTCTAGCGTGTTGTACTTCAGCAGCTGTGCGTATTAGCGGCGATTGTCATGGTAGGCAGTAGTGGTGCAGAATCTGCATCTGACGTCTTTTTCCAGGCTTCTCGACGGCAACACTACGCCGGCCGGCCGGCCGGCCGGCGGGAGTTGCCATTCACGTACTTTTAATCGAATTCGAACCCAACAGAGGGGTAGAGCGTTTGCACGGCCGAACGGCAGCAGCGGTGCGATATTAAATCTCGTCTTAGGCCCTGGACGCAATTTGACGGACAACTGAATTCGTTCGGAATCACTTCACCGGACTCTCTCCGCGTAGGAGGAGGCGTGCTGCCGCCTCGCTGCACTATAGCGCGTGCTCTTTTCGCACTCTCCGAGGATAAGCCGTGCTCTTCATTTTCTGCGGAACTGCAGAGAGCAGCTGTCTATCCGTTGGAGAAATCATTCACCTCTTCAGGTTTAATGAAGCAGGCCGTTAGATCTGCTTAGACCAGAAATACACGCAGGCTTCATCTGGAGCTTTTTGGGATCGATCCTAGTGGGTCGAGGAGCTTCACTCAGTCTTACTGGAAACGACGAAAAAACTGAAGAGGAGCTATTTCAGCAAGGAGACACACTGATCGAGCCTTAAGAAGACACTTATTTGCAGTCCCCTAGCCGGGACTAGCCAACACGTTGGTATTTGTTTCGATTTCGTAACGGTGCCTCCCCACCGACTAGGATAGATCCAGTTTTTCTACATTCAGCTACCGGTATACATATTAGATACGGATCTCACGCAGTGTTCATCAGTCGTCTTACACATTAGCTCCTGTCTCACGTGTCCCATTGTTCATGTGGGCACCATCAAGGTGTCCATTCATCCATTCCGCGTGCCAAAGTAGCCCAGTGTATTCTGCTTGCTTCAAAGATGTGAAGAACGTCACACTTTTCGTATGGGGCCTTACGGATAACCACTTCTACATGCACAGTGAGTGCCTCCAGACGTATTTGCTTCTGATTGAGTACGACGGCGTTTTTTCTATAAATAAATAACCTATTGATTGAATAATCTATTAAAATTTATTATTGAATAATCTTATGCTAATTTAGTCATTTAGCAGTTTTGTTTTATTTTACGTAGTCTATGTATTCCAATGCATGGTCAGTCTTTTAAATGGTGTTAAAGTGACTCTTAAGGAGAGTTCGTATGCGTAACGACAGGAATGTCCTTTAAATCCTTTGAAAATCTGCATCTGAAGGTTGAACTCGGCAGACTGAATGCTATTCTGACTCCAAGGCCACACTCCACTTTTGGGTCCCACAAATAGTGTACAGACATCACTCTAACCTGATAGGTAGACCAATGTGTTGAAGGCTTGTAGGTTCTTGGCATGAACGAGCCCGAAATTGTGCGAAGATTTGCTTCATGTGACCTATTCTGATATGTTTTGCCATGAAACTTTCTACATTTTTATGGCTTTCTAAAACTCCTTCTTGCGAAGGGAAGCATCCCATGTTTGTCTCTAGGACGCTGTTCTCTAAATGTCTTGTTGTCTATTTCTTAAGCATTTCTAGTTTCTTTTCTTTGTTTTCTTCGCATTTCTTTCTCATTCTGCTACTGTTCGACCTTATGAACAGCAGTTCTGAAGCTGTCTGCAAGCCTTCAATACCGCTTTTAGGCACCGATCTTGTACTGGATTCAACCTCCGCACGTAGCGAAGCATGAAAGCAGCATGAGTTTCCGGTGAAACACGGTTCGACGTGTGCTACGTCCTTTCGCAGCAAAGTTTGTTGACGATTTTCTTGTGGTAGTTCACGTCTCGTTTGGAGTGGAGGCATTTTCCAACTGTGGTTACTTCTCCTTCACCTCCTTCGAAGCTGGTCCGCATCTTCTACCGTGTTGGGTAGAATTCACTGTCACAGCTTGATGCGCCGCGCATTCTACTTTTACGCGATAGTGGTTGAATACGCGTTTGAATTATTGGCCAACCGATGGACAAGTCAATGATTTATTCTTCACGAGCAATTCTGGTAGCAATTCGCCGACCCCGAAAGGATGGAAGGCTTCGGTGAATTGGTACCAGACGTGTCTGGGAAGGATAAGGCGTGATTTGTTCATCCGCTGCCCACCACAAGTCATTGTATGATCAAATACTGTTCTAATTGCCTCCACGGCATCCGTATAGGTAGAATGCGTGGCGCATCCCAAAAGGGATTGAGTAGCAACGTCGTTTATCCTTGTCCTTTGTATTATACTTACGACGCATAGCACATCTCATAAGGGATTGAGAAACGCCGTCCTCTAAAGAGCAGGAAGTCGATTATTTTTTAGTTGCAAAAATAGAGATTGTGTCGCCGTTTCCTCGTCCAAAACGTCGCGAAGAAGCTTCAGAAGTGGCATGGTGTGATCTCGCCTTTTCATGCACCAAATGATTGCTGCTATAGGGCGCCTTTAAACAAAATTCTGCTTATTTATTATTTTTTTCTAAAAAATAAAAATTTCATAGATTACCACATTTTTCGGGCAGGTGGACTGAATTTAAAAAAATTGAAAGAAGGTTATAGTAAATTTTCCATGAACCCTCAGAAGGACCAAGCTTGTTTAGAAGAGTGTGCAATTTTACGTGAAAATGGTAAATTTCACTCTAATGGAGACAAGTGGTAGGGCAGTCGGAGTAGGCGACGGCTGTCGTCTGCACCCCGAATGGGGTCTTTGGTTCGGGTTTCCCGCCCAGCCCGAGCAAGGCCCTTCCATCCCTCCGGGTCGGAGCATTGGTACCAGACTTGTTTGGAAAACGAGAGAACATTGACTTGACCATCGCCTGACCACCACAAGTTATTGTGGAGGCCAAATCTGCTTCCAAAATGCCTTCACGATGTACTGTAGAAGGATAGAATGCGTGAGGAATCCTTTAAAGGGATAGATTAACGCCGTCCTCTATCCCTAAGCGTTTAATCGTAAGCTGTTTTCGCCCTCTATTCGATTATTTGATTCCATCTTGTCTCTGGTCCTCTCCATACTGATCGCAGAATCCCTACATAATCAATCAGTGGCCATGATTCTCCTTCCAGGATGGCGGACGAGGACGCGTACAACGATTACTTCCTCGACTACAAAGCCAGTGAGTTGATTACTGTGGTCGTTTCTGTGCTTCTATAGCCTTCTTACTTACTACTTAATCGTTGTCTGAGCAGAACGTTTTTATTTTTCTCACTTTTGGGGATATTTTCCCACTTCGTTTTCTATTTTTCTGAATTTTTCGGTCCACGTTACCTTGTTTTCGAAGCCTTTCTCACGGCTCAGGCTCATAAGGATCAAGCTGTGAACCACGACGACCCTGTAAGATTATGGCCGATTCGCTGAAAATAGAAAAATATTGAATTTTTTAAATGGTTCTTGTCGTTATTGAAGTTACAAACAGATACTCAAGGAGTCAAAACGGGGTTTATGATGTGGTCCTCTTCATGGAGTACGGTAGCGTCCCACTGCTGCGCTATCGGCCCTTGTCGTGAATGTGAGCAGCATTGGGAGGTGCGAACGCGCAAGCCAATCATGCCGCATCGATTTGGCGTACCAGTCAGATCAGGGTGTGAACAGTCCGTGCCCTAATTGTGCAGCGTGTAGTCGATCGGCCTTCTGATTAGTTGCGCCTAGCTGGCGTGATCCCATCTCCCAATGCTGTCCACATTCGCGACATGGATCACCATTTCTTATTCGCGTCGTCATCCTCTGCTTCCGATTCCGAGGCTACCACAATCAGCTTGACAAAGCTCGCCAGATTCATTTTTGTGACGAAAGTGCTCGATTTTTTCGTCGACAATAACGACGACGAGTTTTTCGTCGGATCAAAGCGGCGTCGGCGATAAATCACCGCGGGCTGGCAGTGTTTATGTGAGTGGCGAATGCGGTTTAAACTTCGATCAGCCCTCATCGCCAGGCGATTTCGACCGGCGGCTGTCTCTAATCCCCCGATCCACATCTGCACACGATTTGCAATATTGTGCAAAGTGTGGGGAGCGCCGAATCGTGTGATGGATCTGGCTAAGCTGTCGCGTTCCGACGGTGCTGCTTGCGTCAGATTCTGTAGTCGTCGTGGCCGAGAACAGTGACAGTGTATTTATCTTTTTCTTCGAACTAGGGGATTTGGCAACTATTCTAGATCAAAAACATCCATAGAAACTATTTATGTTAGCCGAGGCAGTAGCAATTACATACATAAGACCTACAGGAAAAGGTTAAGCGACTATACATATATTCCGAAGTTATGTTACAACTGTAAGTTGTTATAAATTTAGTCATAACACTCCTCTATGTACAAGGAATTCAAGCGGTAGAAGGAACTTTTATTAACACAATAATTGCAACAAATGCTTGAAATCGTCTTCTTTGACTCTCATCTACACCTCTTCACGTCGAACTGGACACTTTTAAGATCCATTTGGAGACTTTTCACGTCAAATTGGACCCTCTTCTAAGCTAACCTAAGAATTTTGAAATCAAGTTGAACGTCTACCAAATCGAATTGAGTTTCGGTATTACTTTTGAAATTTTTTAGTTCACCTGCCCCAATATGTGTAATAGTTCTATTTTAGAAAAAATAATAAATCGATTCTGCAGAGCAACAAAGCAGCAATCTTGTAGCGCATTAAACGACTGGATCGCGCCATACACTCTAAAAGCAAGTCGCAATATTTATCTGATTGATAGTGTAGATACTGCTAACATAAAACATCAAAGTGGGGATATTCGTGTTTTTTTAAACTGTTTATGTTGCACCGTTTGCAGGTGTAAAACTTCATGCAAACAGCAGTTTTGTTATCAATCAAATAAAAATCGCGATGTCTTGGACGAGTGCATGGCGCAACCTTTTTCGACATAGAAATGGACGCTTTTTGCTCTTTAAAACAACCTAGAACCATTATTGTTCCTCAAAAAATGAAACTTTTATAAAATTTGCAGCAATTTCCAAGAATTCCAGCAAGTGTTTACTTAGTGGGTATGTGAATCAAGACTGCTAGGAAAGTTGTAAAAAATTTAGTTTGAACAAAAATTTATTCTAACCTTTTTGGAGAGCCTCTAGTTCAATGTAAAAGAAGCTCATTACGATATGGAAGCGTTCGCGTTGATTTCAGAAGTGTTAGAGTATCCTAGAAGAGTGTCCAATTTGACGTGAAAAGTGCCCAACTTGATTTGAAGAGTGTCCAGTTCGACGTGAGAATGGAAGAGATTAGGTGTTATGTTTGAAAAATGTGGACTATTTCTCTTATGCCTTCTAAAATAAGGACAAGTCGTTTCTCAAGTTAGATTTCTCTTCTTCCTTGACGGATCTGGAAATTGAATAATCCGAGAGGGAAAATACTGACCCTAATCAGACCTGAAATCGGTTCAGAAGGCGTAAGAGATCAGCGCTTCTTCTTGTTGATCCAATTATTCCTTGCCTCCAGCTGTAGCGTGCACCTGATACCTATACCGGGCTCCTGATTCGGATTTCCCGCCTAGGCCAACGAAGTCTTCCATCCCTCCGGGATCACTGAATTGGTAGCAAACTTGTTTGAGAAGAATAAAATGTCCATTGGTTGTTCACCGCAAGTCATTGCATGGCCAAATACGCGTTCAAGTCGCCTCCACGACATTCCGTAGAAGTAGAATGCGTGGCGCATCTCAATGGAATTGATTAACGCCTCCTTTATCTTTTTACTCTTATTTTATAATGCAAAATTGTGCTATAAATCCTCTCCAACCAGAATGTATTCGTCCGAATCTTCAAGCTCACTTTCGTGCTGCTTAACAGACGGACAGCTGGCAATTAGGCCACGTTTTTTCGACAGTTTCCGCAGCACACGCTAGGCATCACCGCTTCAGGTTACGTCGTAAAAAGTGGCAAAGTGAAAAGTGCTCGGCGTACGCTCAGCTAACCAGCTGTTCACGATGTGCTAATAAATCTGTCACATCTAACTCCGGAAACAACTCTCTGCGATGCTGCTGCTGTAGCTTTCCTGATTTCAGCGCGTAGAAGCCGAGCCGATGTTTAGATGTTAGCAAAGGGCATGTTGCAGCGGCGGTCAGCTGTTCCTAGAACAACGGACAAGCCGCTCCAGGTAAACGGCGCCAGTATTTCAGTCAGCTGGACGTCATTTTCGAGCAGCTAATCACGTCACGGCGGAAAGAGAACTCTGGGAAAAAGCCGTGAGATGAAGCAGAGAGACAGCAGTGAACGGGGCTGCAAAATCCATTGTTGCAAGCTCAGCGAGGGTCTTCAGTGGGGAATGGATCTTGCTGTATCCAATGGACTTAAACCACCCGTCTGTTCGTCTGTCTGTCTGTCTGTCCGCTCGTCCGCGCTATATCTGGTGGAACTGCTTCACATTTCAATCGGCATTATTGACTCTTTCTAAGAGCTGAGCAGATAATGTAGGCATCACGCTTATAAATTGGTTGGTGGAGACATTATATCCTCCATCGACTAATCGATATCGATCAATATTATCGACTTCCGCCAGGAATTGGATAACTGAGGTGGAGGGCATGATTGTTACTGGAAAAGTTTCACATCAAGTGAAACACTGGTGACTCATCAACAAAGCAAAGAATGGAGGACGTCACCCCTTTTGTAGAATGCGCCGCGCACTCCACTTCTACATGATATCGCGGAGAAAATAATGGTTAGTGATGGCTATTCGATGAATAAATCAGTGCCTTGTCCTTCGTAGACAAGTCTGGTAGCAATTCAACAACCCGGAGAGAAGGGAGGCTTGGTCAGCCTAGGAGGGAAGCCGAACCAATAATCTCGATTCGGAGTACCGGTGACAGCTGGCGCCTCCTCTTACTGTTCTACACTATGCGCCCATTGGTCGATAAGATCGATTTTTGCCTTGAATGGTTAGGAGAATGGCATGATCACTACTGGATATGCTTCACAACGAGCAAGGTGTTGCCCGATCAATCACGTCCACCCGATTCATAGTCCCTGGTTCGGTTTTGCAGAAGCGACCATTTCATCCTTCGGTGAACCGGCACTAGAGTTGCCTCCAAAACTTACCGTAGAAATGGTATGCGTGGCGCATTCCAAAGGGGATTGATTGAACCTGTATTTTTCCTTCACCCTTTAAGAAGAATATCTATTAGTCAAAAAAGTTGTATAACCTGAAATTTGAACAAAACATATTGGCATAAATCGGCTGTTTTTAAGAAAACCGTTTCTTGAAATTTTTTTATTCTATCGATTTGTCATACTTGCTTAGAGTGCTTAGCGCATGTTCCTAAATGAATAGTGCTTTTTTAAAAAATGGCTGTTCAAAGTCGGAATGATTCGAATATTACGATCAATGGACTAGCTTCAAACTAGTAGAGAGTATCGATCGGCGAGTCAATATCGATCAATATAGCTGTCTATAACTAACTTCATAGCTGAACTCTGTTGTCTGGTGTCGTGTTTCAACTAGTAAAGAAATCAGCTTTAAGGACGCTAAGCTTGCTGAAAGCTGGATAAACATAAAGAATCAATTTTGTCAGTTATCATTCTTCCATGGATTAGGCCATGCATTCAACTTTTACAGGATGCAACATAGCTGGCCAATTCAATCGCTCCAAACTAACTCTAACCCCAATTCAGCGACTACAGAATCGTCGCGAATTTGGGCAGGAACGGATCGCAAAATCGACTAGTAGTATATGGAGAACCAGCGACTGCTACTAGCTTAGCCACCTACGCAAAAATCCTTCTGGTCAGAAACATATTCCACTCTTAAGCTGGAAAACTTTCTGCTTTGCACTATTGCTAGGGTGAAGTGCCACTAATCTCCACCACTCATCTATTCTCGTCCTTCGCATGAAGTCCTCAACAAATTGCTGATGGATGAGCGTTGCTTCTTCTACTCGGAACGCAACAATGTGTCAGGGCATGCTGCAACAAATGTCAGCACCATAGGTCGTCTTCGGAGCTCCCACCGAAGTACGAAGTCAAAATCCGGCAGGTGAAGATGGATCGGCGGAGTCGACGTCGACGAAAATACTCAGAATCCTTCGCGATAACTCATCGATCACCGGCTATTAAACCGCAATTTCGGGGGACCATTTGTTAGCATGAACTTGAGGACTGAAGAACAGAATTAAGGGAATCGGTGGTGGAATCTACATAACAGAGGAATGTGCTTTAATGCCTTCTCTTTCTAGCGACTTCGAAACGGGCGTTGTTTTTCATGAAATGCTTCCGAGCAGGGATAGGTGTTAAGTTCTGTCGGTTTAAAACGATTTTTGGGGCAAAATTTGTCGTTAAACTTCATTAGAAATGCAATTAGCAATTAGAAGTGCAGTTAGCTGCGTAGTGATGTTTCAAAACCAATACAGCCGTTTTTTGTTACTAGTATCGCGATTTTTAATAAAACCTTTGAAACCTCTGGACTTCAAAGGCGAAGGTTTTAAATAAAAATTGAACACTTTTTAAATGAAAACAAGCTCCATCTAAATTAAAGTAGGTCCTCTTTGAATAACTGACTGTGACTTTCCTTGGAAATTTATTATGTGCCTGTGCCTAAGAGCGATCACCGTTCAAATTGTCATAAAATTTGCCACAAAAAGTAATTTTGGGCCTGTTTTAAAGTGCGGAAATCAGCAATTTTTCAGTGTGCTTTTGGACGAGATCGCGCCGTGTAGTCGTCAGCAAACCCAATTTTACTTTATTGCTAGCAAAGCGTCAGTTTGCATGGTTTTACACATTAATTATTTGCACATCAGAAAATCGTCGAAAGCGGACGTATCTTCTCTTTGCAGCTTCGAGTCAGCAGCGTTTACCCTATCAATTAAATGAAAAGTGCAGACGAGTACATGGCGCGGCCTCTTTTGGTAATACACTAAAAATTCTGTTTCTTAACACTAAAAAACGTATAAAACTATTCTTTGTCTTAAAAAATGGAGGGCTCGCAACATTTAAAACACTCCATTCACCTTTTTACTTCTTAGAACAGGTGAACAATAAATTTTCTAAGAAGGTAACCGGGAATGCGCCGTTGCTGCTACCGTAATCGCGGCAGCCAGTCATGTGCAGCCAACCCTGTGCGCCGAGCCGGTGACTGATTGGCTGCCCCGGTTGCGGTAGGAGAAACGGCGCGTTCCCGCACCCCGCGATCCTTCGCAGCATGTAACTTTTTTCAAAAATTTTCTTCAGATCGTACTAGATTAAGGACACTAAATTAATGCAAATCTGAAAAAGTGTTCAAATTTCCGTTAAGTTTCTAAGGCAATTTTTTGAAAATAACTCGAATTGTCAAAAGAACAACTGTAGGCGTTGCTTGGACGTTTTCATGAAGGTCTTGAACGAAATGTGTAATGTTGTTGTTGCTCCTGGAGTGAAGAGGATCCACTGGGCCACTCTGGCACGTGGCAGCGACACATGAAGATGTTGGCGGCGCACATTTGAACAACTCGGTGATAAACGAGACAACTGGTGGTACCTCAGAGGAAGCGTGTGTCACCACAGTTGGTTTTCACCGAAAAGGGCCTTCATTGCCTTCAGAATACGCGCCTTGGCGTTCTCCAAAGTCGGAGGGTGAGGGGAATGATTACCTATTGACCAGCTTTTTATAGGCTTGCTTTATAGCAATAGTTTATAGAAAAAAAGAAAAAAGACAAGCAAGAACGACGACAAGAAGTAACCAAAATTCAAAGCTCAGACGGTTACGGTAATTCTTTTTTGGAAGCGAAGTCATAGAACCCGCATTCAAATCATGTCTGGTGGCTTACGTTTTGCTCCTACAAGGCGAGAAATTGTAAATTTTCTTCTTCACGAAGCATCAGTTGTGCTGAGAATTCAGGGACCGGCTGCAGAAGAACGGCTAGGGAACGGCTTAGCACCACGCACAAACTCGCAATCCCTCCTTATACAGTAACATATCGTTCGGTTCCATTTAAAACGCTGAAGCACTCTCTGCTGAATATTCTAACAAAATCGATCTGCCTCGTCGTCTTTCCAGCTGAAGTTGGCAGTCAACCGCAGTTCAGCATCCGTTTAAAAACGAGCAATTTGCCTCGAACGATTGACGTTTTAAGAGGTTTCTTCCCGAAGTAATCGTCACTCGATGAACAGTCGCCTAGCTGGGCTAGATTGCTTTTTTGGAGACGTGATAGCTCGGCCAGAGTGTTGCAGTCGTTTTGGCGTTTTCCGTTTTCCATGCTGTTTTAAAGATTATTTTCTTAGCACTAAACTAAATAGCATTAAAAACGGCAACATAACATAACATTCAAATCGCCCTCACGACATTCCGCAGAAGTGGAATGCGTGGCGCACCCCAAAAGGGATTGGTTAACGCCATCCTTATTCTCTAATAAATAAATGAAAAACAAGTTCACATGTAACATGTAATTGGTTTGCATCTAATCGTATTTTAATGAATTTTAACGTTGTACCGGAAGTTGAACGAAAAATTTCCGTTAAAAAAATTCGCTAAAAAAATTAAAGCCCAAAAATTTGTGTGCACCCTCTCTGGTCAGCAATGTCCTTGCATAGGTTTAAGACTTGTTTGAAAGCACAATGAAACAGCGTTTCAGAGACGTGGGATGACAAGTGTTGCACCATGCACTCCCTCAGTATTCTATTAGGTTGTAACGAATTAAATGGCACTGGCTCGCGCCATTTTTTGGCGCGTCTTTACGCGTTTGATCAAGAACAAACCGTAACATGTGGCATATCATTTAGAAGCGCAAACTTTGCTCTACCGGAGAGTACCAAATTTTCTATGTAAAAGTGGGAAAACTTTAGAGTTTTATTGACTTTTTTGCAGAGGGACAAAAGGGTAATCCGAGGCATTTACTTGTATGAATTCAAGCTGGGCACTACAGCTAAGGAGGCGGACGAGAAGATCAACGGCGCACTCGGTCAAGGATGTTCCACAATTCGGACGCCGTATCATTGGCAGCAGAAGTTCCGGAATGGAGATGAGAGCTTGGAAGAACATGAAGGTCGTAGGAGGCATAGTGATGTTGATGAGGACAAGCTGAGAGATGTGGTAGAGGAGGATCCACACAAAGGTACCAGGGAGATAGCGAAGGTTCTTGGCGTCAGTCACAACACAGCTGCCCGGCATCTGAAGGAAATTGGAAAGACCAAAAAGCTGGAAAGATGGGGGCCTCACAAGCTGTCCGAGGAGCAAAGAAACCGACGATATGAGATCTCGTCCGCACTGCTTCTACGGAACGAAACGGACCCATTCCTTGATCGCATCGCAGCCTGTGACGAGAAATGGATAATGTACGACAACAGGCGACGATCGGCACAGTGGGTGGACAGCGATGAGAGCCCCAAGGTTTTTGCGAAGCCGGAATTGCACCAAAAGAAAGCAATGGTGACAGTATGGTGGTGTTCGCTGGGAATTATTCACCACAGCTTCCTCCCTCCCGGTGAATCCATCACGGCAGAGAAGTACTGCATCGAAATTGAAGAAATGATGAAAAAGTTGAAGGATATCCGGCCGGCCTTGGTAAACCGAAGGCGAGTTCTCCTTCTGCACGACAATGCTCACCCCCATGTAGCACGAATGACGTTGCAGAAACTGAATGAGCTGAGCATTGAAACTCTACCACATCCTCCGTTTTCTCCCGACCTCTCCCCGACAGACTACCATTTCTTCAAGCATCTTGGCGACTTCTTGGTAGGGAAAATATTCAAATACCAACAGGATGCCGAAAGTGCCTTCGAAGATTTCGTCAATTCCAGAACTTCTGATTTTTATGCTACTGGGATAAAAAGCTTGTGTCACGTTGGCAAAGATGTGTAGAATCAGAAGGTTTTTATTTCGATTAATAACTTGCCTACAAGCCGACATATTAGCTGTTTAAATTTGCAGCGGTTCAGTGCCATTTATTTCGTTACAACCTAATACTTTCTAATAAACACAAACAACAAAGATAAAATCGTTTAAATAAAACTCTTTGATGAAAACGCTACGAGCTTATTCCCATGTCACCACCTTCATGAGTTCCAACGGCATCGCAACCAACATTACGTCGATGCGCATCGCGCTCGTCTGCTGCGTGACCTTTGCCGTCGAAATGTCGGAATGGTATTAATAAACCGCGGCCAGCGGCGCTCGTACTTCGTTAACGTTACAGCCATCTGCTCCTTGACGCGGTGGGTTCTTTCTAGTAGGCTGCAGCGCTTTGTTTTAACCGTGGCATTTCGCAGAGTGAGTGGTTCATCTGCCGTCATGGCTGTCTGGGATTTTCTTTAGAAACAGTGCGGTCAAGAGTGCAAAGTCGTACAGGAACGTGAACTTCTCAAGAAATCGTTCTTATACGGCGTGATTTGAACGTAGTTAGCGGAGAAATGCTGCAAATCTTGACGTTTATTTATTTATTTATTCAAAGACGTGTCATACAATACACGTGGATTAACATAAAGAAAAGGAAATCAAATGAAACCAGGACGTATCATATCAAGACTCAAGAAATGACCGCCAGATAAAATCTATTTATTTATTTATTTATTTATATGCCTTTCAATATTTTACAATATGCGGCATCTCATTAGATCGATCCATTCGCGTTTCGTTTTCGCTCTTGCTTCTTCTTGCCAATTGCATGTTCCAAAGGCTTTCTGGAATACATCCCGCCATCCAGATTTAGGTCGTCCCACTGTTCGTTTGGAAGGCGGACACCGCTCCATAATCTGACGAGACCACTTATTATCAACAGTATTAGAGATCTTCCAGCAATATGTCCATTTTCTTACCATGGCACAGTCAACCACATCTTTGACTTTAGTAATTCCTCGCAGCCACACGTTTCGTTTTCTATCTCGAAGGCTCATTCCAACCATTTGACGTTCCATGCACCTTTGTGCTGCTGCAAGTTTATCCTTGGCTGACTTTGATAGAGTCCAGGTCTCAGCTCCATACAGCATTGAGGCAATATACACATATTAAACAGGCGTCCCTTCCACTTCATATCGACTGTCCTCGATGTTAAAAAGTTTGCATATCGACAGAAATTGCTCCAGCCTGCACGAATCCTACGGGTGATTTCTTTGGAGGGATCTCGAGTGAGGGAGATATCTTGTCCCAGGTATACGGTAGACTTCACACTGTCGACGTCTTTTCCCCTGAGGGTGATGGATGTGTCAGATGTCGCCATTATCTTCGTTTTTGAGGCACTTATTTTCAAACCACAACTAAGCGAGTTTTGATCTAATTCGTTAATCATGGTTTGCAGTTCTTCCTCGGTTTTTGCAATTAGAACAATGTCGCCAGATAAAATACAACACTAAATTAGCTTGAAAAGAGAAATCTACGAGCAATAAGTGACTTGAGAGCCGGGAGTGGCATCTGTGTGACATTTTCGGATTCACCAAGCAAGCAGTTGAGCTCCCTGAGATTCCTATAGGTGAGGAAGCTTGACCTAGCCTGCGTCCTTGCAACAGAGACATAGATTCTAAGTTTCCCTCTTCTATTTCTTGATAGTGGAGACTTGAAAAATGACAGTGGGTGAACTGCAACGGTTTTAGCCAGAATTTTTAACAACATGAGCAAATCGGCTCCTTTTCTTCTGGAACACAGACTAGGAAGACGAAGCAACTTTGCTCTAGTGGATCCATTCGGCAAATCACAATATCAAAGTCCATAACATCTCATAAACAGCTTACGTGTATAACTATTCTGAACGCTTTCCAACAAATCGATGTCCTTTTTTTGGTGGGGTTGAACACGATTCAAATCAGTTTCTTTAAGCCTCAATTGGCTGGTATCGAGGTTGTAAGCTGTCACAACGATGTCTTGTTGCGATCAAAACTTCTAGCGCCAGGCGGGACTCGAACCCCAAGCAACAAGACATCGTTGTGACAGCTTACAATCTCGATACCAGCCAATTGAGGCTTAAAGAAACTGATTTGAATTGTTTTTATCAAGACCATCAGCTTAACTGGTCCCATGCTGATATCAGCGGCCAGCTCATCCCGGATACGGGTGGGTGCTGATCGGTCCCACGAGGTGTGGATGTTGCGCTCGATCAAACGGCGCCGGTGGTGTAATGGCGTGGAGCATTCCCGCCCGGTCAGAGGGAGGTGCGGGTTCGAGTCCCGCCTGGCGCTAGAAGTTTTGATCGCAACAAGACATCGTTGTGACAGTTGAACACGATTGTGCCACATTCTACAATGGGCCGCACGTAAATTTTGTAAGCTCGCAAGAGCGTCTGCAAGTCGTTCGTTTTTAATATCTTAAATAAGTTCCACGTTCCAGTTCCACTAAGTTATAAGTTCGGAAATTTGCTTTCTTAACCAACGCTCTATAGTGCTCATTAAACCTGAAATCTGCTGATGTTGAGAAACCTAGATTCTGAACGGCAGAGACCGACGTTGCGGTTGATATCCGCCTAGACGATAAAATGGACGTCTAAAGGCTCGTACCACGTAGAAGTAGGATGCGTGGCGTGTCCGAAAAGAGGTGGAATCAATACCGCTCTTATCCTCTATCTTTTATCCGTGGTAAGTCTGGTACCAATCGCCGACGTCGGAGGGTCGAAGGCTTCGTTGGCCTCGGCGGGATCCGAACCATGAACCCTGAATCGTGGTGCACGCGAAAGCCGGCGCCTCCTCCTATCCTCCAACGACGAAAGAGGATGTATCTCCTGGTTCCATGGTTTTATTCCCCTCTCCCTCCCATAAGCTTTGAGAAAAGATGTGACTCGAAGCTGGCAGCCAAAACCAGTCTGATGACGATGCCTGTTCGAGCTTATCACTCTGAATAGCCTCCAGCGTGGCGTGATCTCAGCAACCAAGTGTAGACTTCAAGTGCAAGGAACCAGATTGCTGGCTGGTTATCTGCCCTCCATAAGCTCAGCGACTTCTTGAACTCCCCTCCCCTCCCATAAAGTTTCCGAACCAGTTTCTTCATGGTGGACTGTAATTCGGAACAATGACGCCATTAAGTTGAAGCCCGTTGGAGCCGCATACAAGGGCAACCACAACCACACTAGTTAACGTTGGAACTTCTGAGGCCGGATTCATGAATGACTTTGCTCAGGTTTATGTGGGTAGAGTGTAGAAATTGAAGCACAATCTGGAATTGACAAAAGTTTGGAGCTGGGTGAATGGTAGAATTAAGAGTAGAATTATACCATTCACCGATTTATATCATATCCTGAATACAAAACTTGCCCTCTGTCTACTATCCTCTGTGGGTAAACTTATCCATTACTATTTACCGATTACCCTACCAATCGTGAATCCGGTCTCTGGAGTAAACTCAAGGATCTGTGAGTGATATTAAGTAGGCCAGAAAGTTCTGGCTCCTTGGACTGGTCCACATAAAACGATCATAACTTTCTTCATGCCCACTAGATTCAGTCGAGATAAACACCTTTCGAATCAGCACACTTTTTTTTCAACGGGATTCTGTTTGAGTAATTCCGTCAGCGAAAAAATGGGTGGTCGAGATGCGAGAAGATCTAGAAAGGCTGTTTTTGCGTGATCTTGATTTGTGAACCTCCTACCAGCGAAGAAGTTCTGAAGCTGATTTAAAAGGAGGTGGCCGCCTGGCGCAAGGTCTGTTGAGTATGGGCCGCTACGCACTGAGTAGCTCCCGCTCAACACTGTCGCCCACGTCGCCGTCAACAGCGTCGCCGAAGTATAACATAGGCCTATAGCGAGAGGCAGAACTTCAACTCCTAGTTCGTTTAGTTTTCGCATAGTTATTTGCGAAACGTGTGCGCGGGCGGTGTCGTGCAGAAGAATGGGTCCTATTCTGTCGACCAGTGCTGGCTGCAGCTCACGCAATTTTTGGTGCAGCTGGTCAATTTCGCCAGAGCAGGGCTCTGCTGTAATGGTTTGGCCTGGTTCCAGAAAGTTGTAGTGAATCACGCCAGCCGCCGATCGCCACACTGTTACCATCGCCTTTTTCTGGCGGGATTTCGGTCTGGATTGCTGTAGGTCTGTCGCATCGGGGTGTGTCCTCCTGGTTGGAATTTCCGGAACGAAATTTCTTGAACCATCGTTGCTCGGTCTTTTCTCCAACACTATTCGGCCCCCACACATGGTCGATTCGCCGTACGTGTGTGGACCAGTTTGAAAATGAGATAATATGTCGTTCGGAATCGCTCTTTCGATACGCTTCAATAACTCTTCGAAGAAACAATTATAAAGCATAGGTGAAAGGCGACCAAATTCCGTCAGATATAGCGAAGAATTCTGTATCAGACATTATACAAAATGCGAAGTAAGTTGAATATTGATTCAGTAACAAACGAACGAAAAGCGGCTGCACAAAACCGCCAGATTTTCCCAGCCAACCTAATCTACAGGTTATCCGCCCTTATGCTTAGGAGCTTTGTTAACGTGTAGATCCGTTCACTGACGTTCCCTTCATCAGGGAACTATTATATAACGGAGAGGGTGTGAGTGTCCGAGTGGGTGGGACAGTCTTGCCCTGTTTGCACATTCATGATTTCCCATTGCGGCTATTCAGAGTCGCTCTCCTCTGTGACTCGTTTTATTGACACAGCTTCTGATTCGGTGCATTCGGTGCGCTCGTCGACATTATTCATCGACATCTACTTATCGGGATGTACCGTAGTGACTTTTCTCTGAAGAAAGCTCGTCAGGCCTAGTGATCCGTTTCTATTTTTGCCCTGCAATAAGCATAACACCTCCAGTCACCTGAGGTTTTTGGTTCTTCTAAGCTGAAGTGAACGAGTACAGCGCCACCGAGTGTCGTCTGCACACCGAATCGATGCAAAGGTTCGGCCTCCGCCTAGGCCAGCGGGCTTCTTATCCCTCAGCGGTCAGTAAATTTTGTGATAGATCTGTCCTCGGAGTATAAAGCACTAACTTTTTCTTCGGATGCCAAAGTCATTGTGGGACCAAACACAGCTTCAAAGCGCTTTCACAGTTCCATAAACGTGGAATCTGTGGCGTATCACCACAAATCACCAAAAGAGGCTACCATTCCACCAAGCTCAGGGTAGGAAAGGTTTGGCTCTTGAGTGCGATCATGAAACCAACATGAGCCGCACCTGAAGGATAACGGGCATTTCGATTCATTAAATTGTATTTCAATTTTAACTTTGGTATAACTTTCTCTGAAATTTTTTAAAATTCAGCTTTCCGAATGAGTGTAATAATTTTTATAAAATTTTTATTTTCTGGGGAGAAATAATAATTTTGTTTAAAAACGCAACAAGGTAGCAATCATTTAGTTCATTAGAAGGCGAGATCGCGCCATGCTCTCTAAAAGCTTAGTCGCGAGGTTTTTGTGATTGATAGTGTAAGTGCTGCTTAGTACATGAAGCATCGAAGTGCCTTAGGTTATGTTTTCTTTACAATTGTGTTTTTTGTATCGCTTACAGGTGTGAAACTCCATGCAAGCAGACCTTTAGCCATCGATCGGATAAAAATCGCTACATCTTGGACGAGGGCATGTCTCAATCTCTTCTTATGTCACTAAAAAATAACCACCTTCTTGCTCTTTAGAACAAGCTTTAAACTATTATTTTTCCTAAAAAATGAAAGTTTTTAAAAATTCTAACAATGTGTTCATTTATTGGGTAGATGAAATAAAACTTCCAAGAATGTCATACCAAATTTCCTTGAACAAAAAACTATTTACCCCCTTTTCGGAGAGTCTTTAGTTTAAAGTATTAAAGTATTTAGGAGGAGCTCGCTCTATGATAGTAATGATAACAAAAAAAAAAAATAAATGGATAAAGGACGGCGTTACTCAGTCCGTATTGGGATGCGCCACGCATTCTATTTTAAGGGATGTCGTGGAGACCATTTGAATGCGTATTGGACCATACAATGACCTGCAGTGGGCAGCTGATGAACAAGCCTGCGCTTTATCATTCCCAAACAAGTCTGGTACCAATTCACCGACCACGGAGGGATGGAAGGCTTGGTTGGTCTGGGCGGGAAATCCGAACTAGGAACCCGAAGTCCGGTGCAGACGACAGGCGGCACCTCCTCCAACTGCGCTACACGGCTAGACAGTGGTATAGCCGGTGGGTCAGACTTAAAGCACTAGTAGTCGCCTAAAAATACCTCAGCAAGAGGGATTAACGAAGTCCGTCAGCATTGTGGGCGATCGGCACTGATGATGGCAATCAAGAACTCCTTTTTCTCAGCTGCCGCTTCAGTTTACTCTAAACAAACGTACAACGGAAGACGTTTGGCGGCAAAGGAGCAGGATCCGCTCTATCCGTCATTCCGTTTCTTTCCAAAGCCGCTTGGAAAAGAATTTCTCGCAGCAATCTTTTCTCAGCGAGATATCCAACACTTCTTCTGCGTAATTCAAAGCTGCTGAATCTTCTTGGGTAAAGAGCTGGCGACGATAAACAGACGGGTTTTTGTGAAAGGCGGCTTGATTTCTTTGGCTAGCAGATGTGAGGAAAAGAATAAGCTTCAGTGAGGAGCTGATAGGGGATTACGGCCGTTCGTTTTACTACGTACTTAGCCCAGAACTTTCGGTCCTGCCTCATTCAGACGTAAGACCATCATTTGAACTATAAAGAGTTTATCCTTTATCCCGTAAATGGTAAGACTCTACGTATGGGACCAGGGATCGGATTCATCAACACTTATACCCGTGGGTATTCGGGATATAGGGGATAGACGTACCCACGATGAGGCACTAGTGCTGTACCTTATCCGCTACATCGTCGGTATATCAGTGGTTAGAGAATGCTATCGTTGTGGGTATATCTGTATGCCCGTGAGGATTCCGCGCACCATTGAAAAATGGCGGTCCAGTGAGATTAGCTGTTCTTACGAGAGCTTATGGTTAGTTCTAAATACCTTACCCTTGTTTCATTTCATGAATACGAATCGTACCCACTACCCACTGTGTTACGGTATCTCTACCCATACCCACTGCTTGATAAATCCAGCCCCTGCATTTCAACCCGAAAGAAATGACCTAAGTCACTTTTCAGCCAGTTTTGTTCCTTTCAAGCGAATAATGAAAAAAGGGATAAGGAACGAGGTTGCTCAACTCTCTTTGGGATGCGCCAAGCATTCTACATCTCTACTGGATTTGAACGCGTTTTTGGCCTAGACAGTGGCTTGTAGTGGCCAACTGATGAACAAGTCGGTGCTTCATCTTTCTCAGGCGAGTCTGGTACCAATTCGCAGATTCTAGAGGGATGGAAGGCTTGGTTGGCCTGGGTGGGAAGTCCGAATCAAGAAACTGGAATCGATTGCATCGACAGCCTGTCCTGTTTCATGGTCCACTTCTCTCTCGATTGCTCTGTGCGTCGTAGTAAACTATTTTTGTTACTAGCCAATCCCTTTCTGGAATGCGCCATGCATCGTACTTCCAACGAATATCAGTGGAGGCGATTTGAATATGCATTTCGGCCTTGTAGGCGCGTGTTAGCGCAGTCGAAAGGGGCTCAGGCTGTCGCGTGCCACCGATTAAAGGTTCTTGGTTCGGATCTCGTGCAGGCCTACCAAGCTCTCCGTATTCTATTCAAGTTGGCTTACGCTTACGGTATGTTCTTGCTTTGAAGTAAATGATCTCAACAGGTTTATCCTGTTTAATTTCATATGATGACCAGCTAACGTGGATCTACCCTAGTAGGGAGGGGGCAACCGTAAAGTACCACTTGTCCCAGTCGTCCCATGCCGCACAACAATCCCCTGAATTCAAATGAAAGCCCTCTCACTATGGCAGAGCGGCCGAATTTCTCGCAGAAACTCAAGCTTGGGAACGAAGACGTAGACTACCATTAGCCCCTTCCGATTAGGATAGGTCCGATAATGCCTTAAATAGGTGAAAGTAAACCCACCACCGTCAATCATCTTTTTGTTTTGGGGTACCCTTTCCAAACCAAGGCTGCAAAGGCGTCTACTGGTCCCTGAAGTGCCTTGATTGCAAGTGCCAGGTAGCCCCACCATTGAACTCCTTCCCAAGTAGAGAATAACCATTGATTTGGGCAATTTTTTCGTCCCTTCCGTCCTGCTGCGCTTAATTCATTTGCCCTCCGGCCGCTGATGTGATGTTCAGAACGCACTAGACGATGTTTTTCGAGTGGAAAAACACGCGTACGAATCCGCACCGGAAGTCCTGTCCTCGAAAAAGTTATCGATTCACTGCTATTCCACCTCTGTGACGAGACTAAGCCCTTGAGCATGACCACTAGTTGTAGCGGAGCCTGAGCAGTTTTTCGGGCGGTTTCTCAGGCATTTCATTACAGGAGGTTACACCTTGGTAAGAGAATCTGTTGTTTTCGGTGAACTAGTTCTCGCCGTCGCCCCGGCCAAGGTGTCGGGTGATGTCTCCAGCGAGCCGCTGGAAACAGCCGCGTCGTCACTCAGCCATGGAATATCGCAGCTCAACTATGTATGTTGTCATCTGCACGACGGCAGTTCTCTAGAATGGAGACGTTTCTGGGGGACGAGTTAATCCGATGAATATTGACCCTCCTGTGCCAAGAAAACCTCGATACATGTCGCGAAGATGGGCAGCATTAGGAAGTGCGGGCGCGCCAGCCAATCATAATCAAGCAGAGCACCGAGTGAACGCAGTCCAGTCAGGGTACCGACCGTACACTTCTTCGCTTCGCTGAATGGCATGCCCATTCGAGACGATTTCATTGTCTGGCATGTTCCCATCTCCCAATGCTGCCCAGCTTCGCGACATATACCAAAACCTCTCATCGACCCTCCATGAAGCATTAGCCAACAAATGCGCAACGCATTCTATTCCTACGGGACATTTCAGACGCACTTTGAATGCGTAATTGATCTACTCACTGATCTACTCAGCCAGCCGATGGACAGTCCGATGGACGGCCGGTGGACTGCCTTACCCTTTCCAGTGCAGCCGGGGCCAGATTCTATAATGACTAACCCGCGGCTATAGGAGGAGGTAGATATGCCCACGATGAAGCATGCGTCTCTACCCTTACCTTGTCTCTACCGTACTTTCTTACCTCTAGCCACTATATCCCTCACACCTACGGGTTTAAATGTTGATGAATCCGGTCCCCGTACGAGTCATACTAATTCATAGACCCCGAAGGGATGTAAGGTTTGGTCAACCTAGGCGGCAAATCCCAACTAAGAATCTGGAAACGGTTGCTCGAGACGCCTCCTCTGATTTCGCTTCCACAAGTCCCATCTTCCAATGGGGAAAGCAGTTGCGTGCTTTTCACTACGCTTTTCTAAATCTCTGGAGGTTATCGCTTACCCAACCAATTATGCTTATTAGATCAAATGAAGCACTGTTACTCAATCCAAAACTAGTAACCTTTATTTCAAAGCCTTCCTCACCTGATCTCGCTTTCATTTTGGTACTCCTAGTCCTCTTCTCATTTAGATAGGTTTTAAGATAATTTAAAATATGCTCCTCTTCTTCCCTGAAGAGGGACAATGGTTCGTCTGAAGGCAGGGGCGAATCCAGCTTTTTAAATTCTTTCCAATGAATCGATGTCTTATTTATTTATAGAATAATAACTTGAGCATTTTGCATTCTTTTTGGCAGTTTTGGAGAGGTTGTAAATCAATTAGGGGCCCTCCAGACGAAAATGTTCCATAACTAGGTCATAGCTGGTCGAACTGAACGTCGCTTGGAAGCATCGAATGCACAGTGAAGAGCCGGTTCGAATGGTACCAGCTGGAGTCCACAGGAGTAGATTTAAAGGAAGTTATGGCAAAGCGATGCTTTGTGGCGGACTATTCCGTCGAAAAGCGTCTTTCTTTCAAAGAATTTGAGCGGTATGGTACGTCAAACGTCAAAACAGTCATATTAGAACGGAAGCAAATTAATCTCTCCTTTTTGAGTGAAAAACTCCTGTGTTCGTACTTTATGAAGAAATTCGTAACTTCTTCAGAAAGCAATTTTTTCTTTAGCCAAAACACTGTCTTAGGTGCACTCCAAAGCGCTCCGACACAGAGAGTTGTTCATGTCCAAGAATGTGCCGCACACTCGTTAGGAACGTTGCAATGTTTATTTGATCGATTGTACAAATGCTATTTACCTGAAGATGTGCTCAGGAGAATGATGATGTATTACTTCTGTTTTGATCGCTCTTGCTGCTTTTTTAAAATTAATATGCTTGTAAAAAGCAAGTACTATCATTCCAATGGGCAATGCAAACTATAGAACACGTGCGCGGCGCAATCTCTTCCTATGACGTACACGCAATTTCACGGTTCTGGTATACGTGAAGCAAAGTGCTGTTCGTCGTCTTATAATCGGGACTTCGTGTTTGATCAAACACTGTAGTTATTTTTTCCCAATGCACTTTCTAAAGATAAGTTTTTATTTAAAAATTTTAGTTCTATCCTGGTCGAGTGGTGGTGCAAGATATGTTTTTGTTTATGTCTACTATTGTTTTTTTAAGCGCACAACTTGTGCAATAAATGAAATAAAAAATAAAAGTGATCCCACGCCGCAGAACCATATATTTCAATTTAAATAAGTGTTCCTATAATGGGACAGCAGCTGAAGCTCTCCCAGAAATTTAAGGATGAATTTGAAGACGCAAATCACTATGTGTCCCCTCCGATTAGGATAAATCCGAATTTTCTTTGAAGAAGAATAATGTATGCTATTTATATAATTTACTTAATGGTAATAGAATATAATTAATAATTATATATTAATTATACTGGGCACGTGTAGCGCAGTCGAGAAGGTGCCGGCTATCGCGTGCATCCCATGCCAAGTTCTTGGTTCGGATTTCCCGCCCAGGCCAACCAATCATTCCATCGCTCTGTCGTCGGTGCTAGACTTGCCTGCTGAGCACCTCCCAGTGGGATCATCATGTGCTAACATGATAGCGCTTTGTCCTTCCCAGTCAACTCTAGTTGTCAGTGCTGCCCGTATTCGCGACATGGACCGGATCAAGCACTGCCTTGTCCTTCACCTGCTCACCGCGGCTGATTTACGTATTCATGTTGGCGTTACGATATCTCATAGAAGTATTTAGAATGCGTGGTACATATCAAAAGGGATTGAGTAATGCCGTCCTTTATCTTTATCCTTTATGCTTGTTTAGACAATGTTCTTTAAATCAAAATGTTTATCTCATTTTTAAATGTGTCCTGTTTCGAATCAAAAGGCGTCCAGATTAAAGTGAAACGAATGTAAATATTTTCAAATTCAAAGACCTGAAAACTTTATTTTAACTTTAGAGCGAGCTAGTCATTTCTAGACAGCTTTAAATCTCCATGAAAAACTGCACGATTTTTTCACGCGAAATTTCAAACCTCTTGATCAATATCTTCGTCTCAATACTTCGCGTTGGAAAACGCCTCTCGAACGCCTTATCTTCTCTGAACATCGGATATGTATTGGAATTTTTTTGCCGCTGGTGTTTCGTCAGGGCCTCACGCCGGTGTCACATCTTGATCCCACCACTTAAAGGGCACTTTTTCGCCTCGCCTCGTTACTCCACGGAATTCAGCGTATCGACGGCAATTATTCAGATGGCGTTATTGTTTTCACTGCGCCTCCTCGGGCCCAGTGCTGCGCTCGGTGGCGAAATGTCGCAAACGGTCCGCACAGCTGTCGAACCGGTCGAATGCCCATGAACACATCTGCCACCGGCGCTCTTCGCCTTGCACAGTTCATGCTCTGCCATTGGACTCCGTTTCGCCTCCTAATTTTTTTCTTTTTTTTTATGCGAAACTGCTAATTTTTCCCTATAAACTGTTGCGCTATGGAATGTGTCGTTTAAAGAATTTCTGGCAGTTTAATATGATCCAATCGAGAGCAGGGATCATCTTCGATGCTGAAATGTCCGGGCCGAAATCTACTGGCGCACAGTGCTTTCTCCAGAACTATTAGGCCCCACAGTTGGTTGATTTGTCGAGCTGTCTCGGCTGCGGATTGTCCCAATTTGAAGCTGAAATAAAATATCGCCCGGAATTGCTCCTTCGGCATACTTTCGCCCTTCAAGAACAGAAATATAAAACAACTTTGAAATATAAATCATTTATTCCGATGGAGCAAAAAATTCTGTACAGAAAGTACGAAAGTACGCGCAGTATATAGTATGATAGGGCGATCTATTCGTTCCTCACTACTGGTCCTCCCCTAGTGAAACGGTCCTCCATTACTGGTACTTGTCCCCTCAATGATCCATCCTTAGCGGACACGTCTTCGGCGCTCCTTCTGAATCCCCAAACACGTTGAGCGAAGTATATGGCAGTCCCAGGCACGTCATGCGACGTATTCCGCACGTCTTCTGAATCCCCTGGCATGTAGAAGACGTCTGGGTATTTTCCTCTAGTTTCGCGCCCCGTAATTTGATCAGTATCGATTGACGGCGATCGATACTTCAAAAACGAACTTCAGATTCGTGTTGAGCGAACTCTACTACCTCCAGGGCTAAAGTTTTGAACCACCTAGACGGCACCTACGAAAAATCGATATTTTGATCAGTATCGATTGATGGCGATTGATACTTCAAAGGCAACCTCAGATTCATGTTCAGCGACCGCGGTTACCCCAGAGCTGAAGTTTCCAGGCAGGTAGAGGACGTTTAGATATTTTCCGCTATTTTCCCGCACCATAACTTGATCAATATCGATTGATGGCAATCGATACTTTAAAAACGAACTTCAGATTCGTGTTCAGCGACCTCGATTGCCCCAGGGCTGATGTTCGCAGGCAGGGAAAAGATGTCTGGGTATTTTTCGCTGTTTTGGTGCCGTAGTTTTCCTCCCATCTCCCCCTATTTTCCCCGATGTTCCCCCTATTTTATGACTATTAGGTTGTAACGAAATAAATGGCACTGAACCACTGTAAATTTAAACAGTTAATATCTCGGCTTGTAGGCAGGTTTATTAATCGAAATAAAAACCTTCTGATTCTACACATCTTTGCCAACGTGACACAGGCTTTTTTATCCCAGTAGCATAAAAATCAGAAGTTCTGGGATTGACGAAATCTTCGAAGGCACTTTCGGCCTGTTGGTATTTGAATACTTTCCCTACCAAGAAGTCGCCAAGATGCTTGAAGAAATGGTAGTCTGTTGGGGAGAGGTCGGGAGAAAACGGAGGATGTGGTAGAGTTTCAATGCTCAGCTCATTCAATTTCTGCAACGTCATTCGTGCTACATGGGGCGAGCATTGTCGTGCAGAAGGAGAACTCGCCTTCGGTTCACCAAGGCCGGCCGGATATCCTTCAACGTTTTCATCATTTCTTCAATTTCAATGCAGTACTTCTCTGCCGTGATGGATTCACCGGGAGGGAGGAAGCTGTGGTGAATAATTCCCAGCGAACACCACCATACTGTCACCGTTACTTTCTTTTGGTGCAATTCCGGCTTCGCAAAAACCTTGGGGCTCTCATCGCTGTCCACCCACTGTGCCGATCGTCGCCTGTTGTCGTACATTATCCATTTCTCGTCACAGGTTACGATGCGATCAAGGAATGGGTCCGTTTCGTTCCGTAGAAGCAGTGAGGACGAGATCTCATATCGTCGGCTTCTTTGCTCCTCAGACAGCTCGTGAGGCACCCATCTTTCCAGCTTTTTGGTCTTTCCAGTTTCCTTCAGATGCCGGTCAGCTGTGTTGTGGCTGACGCCAAGAACCTTCGCTATCTCCCTGGTACCTTTGTGTGGATCCTCCTCTACCACATCTCTCAGCTTGTCCTCATCAACATCACTATGCCTCCCACGACCTTCATGTTCTTCCAAGCTCTCATCTCCATTCAGGAACTTCTGATACCAACGATACGCCGTCCGAATTGTGGAACATCCTTGACCGAATGCGGCGTTGATCTTCTCGTCCGCCTCCTTAGCTGTAGTGCCCAGCTTGAATTCATACAAGTAAATGCCCCGGATTATCCTTTCGTCCATCTGCAAAAAAGTCAATAAAACTCTAAAGTTCTCCCACTTTTACATAGAAAATTTGGTACTCACCGGTAGAGCAAAGTTTTCGCTTCTAAATGATATGCCAATGTTACGGTTTGTTCTTGATCAAACGCGTAAAAACGCGTCAAAAAATGGCGCGAGCCAGTGCCATTTAATTCGTTACAACCTAATAGTTTCTGCGGCGGCGCCGATCGATAGTATGTCTCATCGCTTAACGCGTTTTTATGGTGTACGGTAGACGAATGAAAAATAATAACACAAAACGCTGAGGACTTTCCGGACAACAGTAAACAACGTTGCGCGGCGAAAGCTGCTTCCTGTACTTCTGCTAACTCTTCAGAGAGAAGGAGGTTTATCTCATACAGGTACAACAGGCACACGACACAAGGTATGCATACACAGACAAAGCAGATCATGAAGGGAGCAGGCCTACGGCCTGGACGGGCGTCCGCGGGGTCGTCGGAGGGGTGACTGTCTTGATGCCTTGTCGCGGCTTCATCGTCGGCGTAGAGCTCCGCCCTGAAATACCAACGTGACTCATGGTCAGCTTGCTGCCAGCCGTAAGGCTGGTTACCTTACACAACCTAATAGCTTTTTTAAGGATCCACAAGTTGCCTCCAATTCTAGAAAATTTCTTGGTTTTACAGAACTCTAGGTTTGGACTACAAAGTTTACGGGCTGTTATGATACACTTTTTCGTTCGGTCAAGCGTACCAGGTAGAACAGTGCTTCGAGGAGAAAATTTTTAGGGGGGGGGGGGGGAATTTTCAGTATTTGTTGTCTCAGTCAGGGTTTATTTCGACTGAATTCGGTGAGTACGATAAAGTTAATGTTATGATCGTCAAAACTGGACCAATTAAAGGTGCATAATTTAAGTTGGGGCGCGTGGAGCGCAGTCGGAGGAGGCGCCGGCTGCCGCCTGCACCCGATACCAGGTTCCTGGCTCGGACTTCCCGCTCAGGCCAACCAAGCCTTCTATCCCTCTGGGGTCCGTAAATTGGTACCAGACGCGTCTGGGAAGGATAAAGCGCTGACTTGTTCATCGGCTGGCCACCGCAAGTCATTGTGTGACCAAATACGCATTCACGTCGCCTCCACGACATCCCGTAGAAGTGGAATGCGCTGGCGCATCCCAGAAGGGATTGAGTAACGCCGTCCTTTATCCCTTTAATCTAAGTTGACGATGAGGGGGTTAATACTCTGGGCGCTGTTTTTCTCACATTTTTTAAAAGCAAAATCTACTACACGTGGCTCACCAGCCGTCAGATCGAAGTATTCCCACCTATGTCACTGAAAGGCCGACTACTTCCACAACTTGCACGCGCACTTCCACACGGCTATGCGACCGTGACGGGCAGCTCCGCCGCCGTGACTCGTCGCGGTCGTCTTTAATTTTTATGTGAGAACTTCCTGGGTCGAATGGACGGCAACTGCAATACTCCGCGTCATCATTCACCCGTTGTTCATGCAGAGTTGCACGGCAAATCATCGCCGGCATCCAAGGAATCCTCAGAATCGCGAGAGAATTGCCCTCTGCACAGAGTTCTTCTTTTTCGGTAATTCGATTTCCGCTGATGGATCCAGCTGAGTATCATTTCCAAATTGAAATCGACTCCGAGGTGCTTGTTTTTCGCTGAACGCAACAGGTTCCGCCTGTTCGATGTGCCTTCGCATTCTACTGAACCATCCGGCAACGACATTGCTTTCCTTGATGGCGGGACGACTTTTATGCACGGACTTTAGGACAGTGGAGTCGTGAATTTCGAAAATAACAAACCAGCAGCATACGTACTTCTTTAGGGTGCGCCACGCTTCGTACTTCTGCAAAGTATTCTAAAATGAGTATAGTGTGCACATACATGACTTTTACAATAGCTTTCTGTTACGAGTCAAGTCATAATTATTTTTTATTTTTGCAATTTCCGGGAAGTTACGAGTAGACTAGTGGAACCAAACCCCGACATTCCTTTCGAAAAGAGAAGCTCAAGTTAATGTCCAGACATGATATCGGTTTTAGTACTATATCTTCGACTCCTTAAAGCACGAAGATTACGAATCGGACTCGATTTTGTAAATGAAAGACTGGCTTCGGATTCTTGTAGCGCAGTCGGAGGAGGTGCCGGCTGTCGAGCGCACCCGAGACCTGGTTCTTGGTTCGGATTACCCGCTCAGGCCAACCAAACCTTCCTTCCTTTCGGGGTCGGCGAATTGGTAGCAGACGTGTCTGGGAAGATAAAGCACTGACTTGCTCATCGGCTGGCCACCGCAAGTCATTGTATGGCCAAATACGCATTCAAATCGCCTCCACGACATCCCATAGAAGTAGAATGAGTGGCGCATCCCAAAAGGTTTGAGTAAAGCCATCCTTTATTCTTTATCCTTTTTCTTTAAGAGTGAGTACCTTGTAAAATTATTTAAGATTCTATCATTCTTTGACAATGTCTTTTTGACGAGGAAAATGCCCATTCTCCATCTGTCATTGCACTGTTTGTGATTATACTGGCCGCATGGTAGCGTAGTTGGAGGAGGCGTCGACTGCTGCGAGTATCTTCTGTTCCAAGTTCTTAGCTCGAGTTTCCCACACAGGTCAACCAAGTTCTCTATCCTTCTGGTGTCGGTGAATTAATAGCAAAGCGTTTAGGAAGGGCAAAACACTGACTTGTTCAGCGACTAGTCACCTGGGGTCGCTTTAAACCAAATACTCATTCAAATCGCCATGCGACATTCAGTAGAAGCAGAATGCGTGGCGCATCCCGCAAAGGGATTGATCAACGCTCTGAGGAGACCAAAACTCTTCTCGATCGGCTGGTCACCACAAGCTGTTGCATAGGCAGAATCATCTGCTTCTCCTGTTGTCCCGTTGATCATCGAGTCGATCGAAGAGGCGCCTGCAGGGTCTCCGTTCGTCCCTGTCGATTGCCAGAGTGCTCCTATGGATCCTCCCCGCTCGAGTAACACGAAGAGCGTCATATCCTTCGTTTAGGGCTTTCAACAAGAAGTCCGACCAACGCGATGATGGGCGCCATGATGTTCTCTTGACACCCTCGGAACCCAGTCGGCGACGGCTCTTGTCCAGCGGATGTCTGCGAAGCGCATTACGTGGCCGGCCCACCTAATCTTCGACAACTTGGCCCATGCGACAGCGTCTCTGATCTTCGAATGTCGGCGAAGCTCGGAACTCCGGAGGCCTTCTCTCACTTGCGTGAGTCGTGTCACTCCGAGCATCGTCCTCTCGATTCCACGCTGCGCGACGCTGATCGCGTGTTCATCCTGCTTTCGTATAGCCCAGGTCTCTGAGGCGTATGTTAGGGCAGGACGAACGGTGAAGTCGAATAGGTGGGCACGGAGTCGGACGTTCTTCGTCTTCTTCGCGACTTCCTCGACGCTCTTGGGAGCTCCCCAAACCGCTTTGCTCCTGCCCAGTTCTGGCGCTAGGTCAACGGCCATGATGACTTCGCGACCTAGATACATGTAGCTGGAGCATTCGGAGATGATCGTTCCGTTGAGCGAGAATAGGGCATCAGAACATAGGCAGAAAACGCTTTGAAATCGTCTACATGACACTTCATTGAATTAGACTGCGTGGCGGATTCCATGAAGTGATTATTCAGCGCCGTTGCTTTTCTTCCTTTCTCGCTACTCATACAGTTCGTAATGAGCTTTTAGAAATGGTACGGCGCATTCAATTTGCAAGGTGTGTTTCTTTGTAAGGGTGGCTTGACATGGAAAGAGCAGCTAACTGACAATCTCAATGGTCAATGTACTTTCCCTGCAGTACAAATCCAAAACCGTCAGAATCGTTTTCCCAAAAATCTTCAATTATTAGCCTCGACGGTACCAGCAGCAGTTTCAACACCCAAGTCTGTTCTCAGTGAAACCGCCCGTGCAAAGCTAGTCTACTTCGTCGCGTACATAGACTGACTGACAATGCATGACGGTTATTGTCGATCACAGTTTTCACTCCGAAAAAGCGTCAACAAAACTCCGACCAGTATCGCCGACGCTCAAAAACTCGTGCCAGGTTGGCGGGAAGGTCTCTCCTGTTGGGAGATGAAGACGGTGGCAGGACAGAAAGGATTTAGAATTCGTCAAGGAGAGCGCTGACACTACGCCGTATATTACAGACCTCTTTTTTACGTCAAATTGGACACTCTTCTGAACAAATTTGACGCTTCTGAAGTCAAAGTGCACGCCTTCACTGAAGTCGAAACAAGATTCTCAAAGGTTAAACTTCAGACCCTACTACAAGATGGTCAAAATCATTGTTTAGTTCACGGAAAGTTTGATATAACGGTATATGTCGCGTAGGTGAGCAGCATTGGTACCAATCATATCGCGTTGAATGGGCATGCCATTCATAGAGAGCATGTACAGTTGGTGCTCTGATGGGCTGGCATGTGTTCGGTCTGTGCTCTGTTTGGTTATCATTGACTGGCGCGCTCCCAACTACTAATGCTGCTCACCTACGCGACATGTACCGATATAACTTTCTTGGATTTTTTTTAGCTCGAATGAGTGTAATAGTTTCATAAAGTTCTTATTTTTTGAGCAAAAAGTATTATTTTCAATTTTATTTGGTGCAGTAAAAGAACTTTGTTCAAAAACACTGAAAAATTCCGTTTTCTTTCCTCGTTTTCTAATTATTTTCATTTTCACTTGCGTTGGAAGTCTGACATATACGAATGATGCGCATTCTTCATAATGTGTGAATAAATAAATAAATAAATAAATAAATAAATAAATAAATAAAAGACGAGATCGTGCCATGCACTCGTTAGGCTCTTCGCGGTTTTTATTTGATTGATAGTGTAAATGCTGCTTACATAAAGCATCAAAGTGAGGATATGTGCGATCTTTATAATTGTTTTGGTTGTATCGTTTAAAGGTGTCAAACTCCATACAAACAGAAATTACTATCACTTGAATAAAAATCGCGGTCTCTTGGACGACGGCACGGCGCAGTCCTTTTTTGCCATTAAAAAGTGAGCGCCTTCCTGCTGTTTGAAACAATCTTTACGCTACAGTTTTTCCGAAAAAAAATAAGAATTTTAAAAAATTTCAAACAATCAGTTCACTTATTGGTTAGGTGAAATAAAACTTCAAAGAAAGTTGAAAAATTATCCCAAACTTTTTGGAGAGTCTCTAGTTCAATGTGGAGGGAGCTTGTTTTCATTTGGAAGATGTTCAGTTCGATGCAGGATGCGTTAGGCTTGTTTAGAAGAGTGTCCATTTTGACGCGAAAATCATAAATATCCATGTGTCGTTCACCAACTTTTTCCTTTTTGTTTTTTTTACAACTAACAGCAGGACTTCTGCTGTTTCCCTTCTTCTGTGTATACTTTCACCCAGTTTCGTTGGAGGACGAAATGATAAAGGAGGTCTTAATCAATTACTGCTTGGGATACGCCATGCATTCTACTTCTACTGATATCGCAGAGTCCGAAATGCGTACTTAGCCCATGCAGCGACTTGCTGTGGCCAACAAATCAACAACTCAGCGTTTTATCCTTATTGGACTAATCTGATATCAGTTCGCTGATTCTGAAAGAGCTGAGCAATTGGTTGGCCTTGGTGGGTTCCGAACCAGCAACCTCGATTCGGACTGCACGCGATAGCCGACGCCTCTTCTGACTGCCCTATGAAGGGAGGTGCGAACCTTGGAACGTCATGTAGGTCGCACCATACGTCGGCATTCATTCATCCGAAATGGCTGAACGGCGATGACCTATGAACTCCTGTTAAGCAGCTAAATAATTCCGAAAGGTAAAATCGTGTTGCTTTTGATGTAGACAACTCTTTTCCTCATTTTGTCTTGTATTTTCGCGACTTGTTTAAAGATTGGCTGGCATTCCATCAAGGCAGTTCTAAAATCTACATTTTCACGGCATATGATACCTACCGGTTAACTTACCCAACGGCTGATTCTAGAAAGAATTGCCCTGACTTAATACGCTTTCAAGGTCTACACGATACCGCCTAGGTGTAGAGTACATGGCACATCCCAAGGGAACCAACTAACTAGGACCTTTGTCCATTCCTGATTCTTGCCCACCACTGAGCATTCGGCCTAGCCGACCAGTCCACTTCAACGCATCCGAAGATGACCCTCTTCACAGTCTCTTCACAGTCGGCGATCTAAGCCAGAAGCCGAAGCGACAAGTGGTCGTCTGGTCGCAGCCGACAGTCGCCGGCGTCGGCGCCGTCTGGCGTCGACCTCCACCGCCCGACGACGTCGTCGCCGTCGCCGTGTTCGCCTCCTGGCTGGGGCCCCGCCCCGTTGGGCATCCCTCGCCTCGCCGACTCCTCCCACAGTGTCGCATCCACGACGTTCGCCCCATACACACAGACACTCACCACACCCGAGGACGTCCCCCCGATTACTTCGAAGATCATCGACGTCATCGAGGGCTGCGAACTCGCCGAATCTCCGCATCGCCTGGTATTCTGCTATGTGATTTGCGGACGCATTTATGACGCGTCTACTACCTCATTTCATAGCTATTCTCATTTTCCTAGTCGTTCCCGCTAGCACAGGTGATTCTTTATCCTAATTTTTTCTTAATTTTATTTTCTATTTTGATGAATTTTTCGAACAGCTGACTCACTTTTCACTGATGTTATCTTGACGGAGTCATTTCCGGCTTGACGTTTTGGAAGATTTGACGAGATTTATTGCCAACAACCCCTCTTGTCTTCCTGCCTTCTGTTACTTTCTGGTGACCACTGGAATGACGTCGTCGTAAAGGAGGACCATTATAAATCGGTGCCCTACTGCTAATTGGGGTGTAGAGCTTTACAGTATCTTCCACCAATTTCTCAGAGATATCTGTCTACGCCAAATACGCATTCAACTGGCCTCCATGACATCCCGTGGAAGTAGAACGCGTGGCGCATCTCAAAAGTGTTGAGTAATGGCGTTCTTAATCCTTTATCTATACTGCACTGGTTTTTGCCTAATTATATTATAAAGAAATAGGCTTAATTTTAAAAAATCGGATTTGACACGATGGAGGAGATGATGGAATCAGTGGTGTACTGACGAAGAGCGCTAGAAGAACGCTTCAAGTTTCGAGTCCTGGTGGCAAAGTCTCGAATTAGATCTGACTTTCTGACCTACAATATTTTCAACGAACTAGATTGTTGATTGGGAGGCACGGTAACCTGGAGAAGATGTCTGTGCAAGCCTGTAAAAGTCCTATTGCTGGGGCCAGATTCATCAACCGCTTACCGGCTGGTAACGGTGAAAAGTACCGCCAAACCGGATCCTGACGAATGTCATATCAAAAGGTTTGGAACCACTTTTCACCGTTACCGGCCCGTAAGCGGTTGATGAATCTGGCCCCTGGCTTAACTCCAAGAATATGGTAAAATGATATCTCTGCTGACGGTTATCTAATTGTCGTTGGTATTCTCTGATGATAGAAATTTTCTAGTTTGTTCATTTTCTATTCGTTTATTCGCTTACCCTACACTGTGATCTCCCTGAAATAAACAAATAAATAAATAAAATCATCGACGGTCTTGTCAGAGGCAAGGGCATCTGACAACAAAGACTTTTATAGCACATAGTTCAGAACTGTGGTTCTGGTACTGAATTTTCTACATGTAGAGTTGTCAGTCGAACAAAAGAGATGAAAAATTAGTCCTTAATATTAGTAATTTTGAGTGAACAAGGCATCTCACAGTGAAAAAAACTGATCCTAAAACGTCTTATCTTTGTCCGGAAGAAGCTCATTATTCAGTCGAACACATTTTCTGAGTGCGTAGATAGTTAAAAATCGGCGCTGCTAGAAGTTGGCTACTTATGGATAGGGAATTAGTTGAATAGACTGAACAAAAATTTTTAAGGTTTTGGTTTTTGTTTTAAAGATCTTTAAGTTCCTTCCTTCTTGGCTTAGGCTGCTGATTCTTAAGCTAGCGTGTTTGCCTGAGGCTGTGCCTAATACAGCTAGTGCAGCTATTGCAGCTGGAACTTCAACTTCTTTACGGTCGTTAGTGATCTACTCAACCTGCTGTAGTATTCGTTTAGGGCTACCTATTCTCTCCACTTTCCTTTCTCCCTCTTGTCCATTCTCCCAACCCCTATGACGACCAGTATCTTATCAAGCCCTAGCCCAGCGTTCTGGACGCTATGGCCTTGCTCAGCTCCTACAAATCTGCCTCGAATTCTTAGCAATTCACCGATCGCCGAAGCTTGGTTGCTCTGGATGGGAGAGCCGAATCAGGAACCTGGGATCTGGTGCACGCGACAGCCGGCGCTTCCTCCGACTGCGCTATCACGAAGCCCGTCGCCTCATTACGTGGCGCAAACGGTGCAAGAACTTCCAAGCAGGTTCACCCTTTCACTCAGATTCACCCTTCTTCTGCGCGATCGAGATCTGCATAAACTGGTCTCTCATAGGCGTCAACGGTTCTTCTTAGCATTCTGCATGTACTAGCCGCTAGATGAGCTGACTCTGCCCCACCTGCCGATGGGTAATTGGGCTCCTCCCTTGCTTCATCGTAGCAAACTGCAGCACTTGAGATCTCATGTTCTTGTCGAAATCGCAGTAATTATCTTCTTTTTGTCAACTGAAGCACTTCACGATTTGCAATGGATGGGTGGGATGGGTGGGTGGGGCTAGCTGTCATAATAATAGGGCTGCCAGGCCGGACTTGGGCGCTCTAAGTATCTCGTTCTTTTTAACTTAGGAATCCAGTCTGGTTTCTGACGATTTGTTGAAGAAACCTAGGTGTTCTGAAGGAGTCTTGGATCAGACCCGCATTGTAGGCTGACTACTGAACCTCTTTACCTTCCAGAGCACCTTGCCTTCTCGCTCCCTATTATGGAAAATCTTCGACCTTTTTGGGGTATTGGCTTTGTCAGAACTCGAAGAGCTAGGCTCTTGCCTGAGCTTGTAATTGGATATATTTAATCACTGCTGCCTATAATAGCCTTCCGAATTATCTAACTTGGTCAGCTTACGTCTGACCGCCAATATGCCTTGTTTCCTAAAATAATTCCTTCCAGCCTTCTAGTGTACTTCTTTAGTTTTTCTAAAAATTCCTTGTTTTTCTTCCTTTTCTTTACTTCGTCTGACATTCCGAGCTCTTCGCCTTCTTTGGTGTGGGAAATGTTGGGAACATTCATGGAATAAATCCTTTGTTTGACTTGGTTGATAGTAGCGTAGAGGGCATCGCTTGTGCCACCTACCGCTCCCGCTGATCGTGGAATTACTCAGGCGGGAGCCAGCATACCCTAGATTCATCCTTGTAGCGTGCCAGAGTAGCCCAGTGGATCATACCTACTCGAAGAGCAGAAAGAGTACCACAACATTCGTTTACTTCTGTAGCTGTAGTGAATAAGAAAAACGATGAAGGACGGCGTTAATCAATCCTTTTTGGGATGCGCCACGCCTTCTAATTTTATGGGATATCGTGAAGACAATTTGGATGCTAATTTGGCCTATTCAATGACCTGCGGTGGCCAGCCGATGGACAAGTCAGCTTGAGAAAAGTCTGGTAGAAATTCACCGACCTTGGAGGGATGGAAGGCTTCGTTTCCTGGGCGGAACTGATCCAATGGTCCTCGACTCGGGTGCACGCGGCAGTCGGCGCCTACTCCCACTACGCTACCACCGCCCTCTATATTGTATATGCTTACTGACCAATGATTTTTACAGCTTCGAGGATATTTGTTCTTGTCATCTGGTATAGAATCATGTCAGATTCCTCATTTGCAAATTCAAATTGGGATTAAATACTTAATATGTACTAACACAATAACTTGTACATAAAATAAATACTACACTATACTATGGTTTCTAAATATATGTACTAAACTAATAAATAAATGATACAAATACTTCCAACCCAAGTGAAACTGGCTGCATGTCGCGAATTTGGGCACCATGGAGGGGTGGGAACGCGCCAGCCAATCAAGGTACCAATCGTGCACGCGTTCTCTCTCCAAATGACACACTCATTCGGTGCGACCTGATTGGTCGGTGGGTTCTCAACTTTTTATGCTGCCCACATTTGCGACCAGGACCGAAATCGTATGAATGATCGTTCGATAAGGACTGTAATGGCTGTAATGGGCTTATGAACGTCCGAATGTTCTGTGACCTACTGTAGTAGGCGTGACTTTGCGCCCTTTTCCTTTCTGTGGTTGACAACTTGGCTTGGGAAGTTCCTGTAGCCATTTTCTTCCACTCTGCATAGTACGTCAGCTGGAGTCGAAGAATTCGTCCCCCTTCGATGCGGCCTGATTGGCTGGCGCGTCGCCAGTTCCTAGTGCTGGCCACTTTCGCGACCAGCACCCGAAACTGTCAGAATAGTCGCTCGTTAACAATGGTAAGTGTAAGTTCCGTCTTCGTGCCCCGCAGCAGAGGTCACGGCGCCTCCGCCGCCGCAGCTACCGGCGGTCATTTCGTCGCTGTGTCATGGATGACTAAGGCTATTCGACCCGCCATCTCGCGATTCCGTCTATCACATCGTCGACGTTTTCGTCATCGTCGTGAATGCGTCCGTTCGCACTCTATATGGTAGCCGCTACCTGCCCATTGATCGATGGCGCCACTGAATAGGATGCGAAGCAACGTGGGTGGGAACGGCGAACGACGTCGTCGTCCCAGACCATGGAGGTCCGTCGTCGGTCCACTAACGACGACTACATCGCGCCCGCGAGTCGGCCAGTGATAGATGACCGCGCTGACCCCAGGGGGTGGGTGGGGCTGAGTGAATTCGAAGGCAAGGTGGCCGTCTTGACGACGTCCCCGCCGGACGTGTTCTTTTCGCTCGTTCGACGACCTAGTTGGAACGGGAATTGGGATGTGACCTATTCAATCCCCTGCTGAAACTGTTACTCTGCTGCGTCTCTGGAGGTTCAGACTCCATGCTCCAACTTCGGTGTTTTCTTCGATTTTGGGAGATTTTTTGCAAGTTTTTCATGGGTAAACAAAGGCCGTCAGTTGGATTGTTGACGGATTTTTGCGATTTTTTTGAGAATTTTTACGAGTTTTAAGCGTTTCACAATATTTAAGCTCGAAGAAGTTTTTTGAACTTATGTATAGGCAGTCAGTTGGGATGTATAGGCAGTCAGTTGGATTGTCGTACTCTTCTTTTGCCTCATTTTTCCATGGTTTTTTGAGACTAATGTAGCTTGAAATGATCACTGAACAACTAAGCTCCCAATTTCTTTTTAAAGTTTTTTGTTTTTATTTTTATTTTCTCTTCAGTACTTTCTCTCTCAATTTCTCTATCTAAAAACGTAAGCCGAATAAGTTCTAGTAACAACTTTGGCACGGTAGCTTCACGGTATTGTGCTCTTCTGTTGTTTAGATCACATCGAATCCTTATTTATTTATTTATGCCGTGAGTCTATGGCACATATGTGTAAAACACATCAAGAAAAACAGTGAAAACTAAGAGATACTAGAAAACTACAATTTAAAACAAATGATACAAGAGGAATGATAAACATTCTTACGAAAGGAACTTCTAAATTAATTTAATTAACAGAATTTTTACGATGTGATGTGTATTTAAACATAAGAGATTTTCATTTTCCGCGGGAAATTAATTTGTTACTTAATTAGTTAGTTAATTGTTACTAATTTTAGTTCGTGTGTGGACACCTAGCTATTGGTTTTATCCTTGAACTCTACTCTTCTGGCTTTTTGAAACGAATATTTTAGCAATTTTTTGAGATTTTTCAAGAGTTGTGAGTGTTCTAAAATTTATCTTAGAACTAGAATTCCGAAGAGAGCAAATGGAGAATACAAAATCAAAAGAAAATAACTAAAAAAAGGTTCATTTTGGCAGTGCCTCTAGGCGAACCTCTATGCTATAACCCTCCCATGGCTCTTCAGTGAAGAATAGTAGCACATTTTAAGCTGTTATGTCCTTAAATTTCCCGTATAGGAAGAAAGAGATAGAGATGAAGGGAAGATAAAGATCAGTGTAAGTCAATTGTTGGATTTTTTTACTACCCTTAAGCTTCTTGGCCCCGTTTTCTGGGCTGCAAAAGAAAAAAGGGTACATGTCGCGTAAGTGGGCAGCATTGGTAGGTGGGAGCGCGCCAGCCAATAGTATCCAAACAGAGGACAGGCCGAACACATGCCAGCCCATCAGGGTAGCAACTGTACATATCCTTTCTGAATGGCATGCCCATTCCATGCGGTCTGATGGGTTTAGGCGTTCCCACCTGCCAATGCTGCTCACCTACGCGACATATACCGAAAAAAGAAAATGAAAAGAAAATAGAGAGAAAATAGAAAAAAGAATCCTCAGAAAATTGACCACCTCCCTTAATTCTCCTTGTTATATAATCATGAAAGTAAGCTGCGAATCTGAAACCGGCAGTCCTTCGTCATCGCAGCAGCGATCTTCGAATTGCCACGCACGCCTTTATCTTCTAATTGGTCTGCGATACAATTAGGCCACTCTGCAACGTCTGATGGCTGAAGAGGCTCTATAGTAGCTTGGTAGATTGTTTGTTTGTTTGTTTCTTTGTTTACTACCCTAACCCGGCTTAACGATGCCACGGAATGGACAGAACCGGTTTCGGATTCTCAAAGAGGGCTTAGAGCTGAGCTGAAGTAGAATTTTTCTAGTCAAATGCTTACATTACGCTGTCAATTCTTATTTTCTTCAAGTTTCCTTCGAATTTATTATATTTACAAAGAAAATTAAAACTATAATTAAAAATGTAAAACAAAATTAAAGAATCATTCATTTA
Organism: Heligmosomoides polygyrus bakeri; assembly: GCA_947359475.1. Taxonomy (NCBI): domain Eukaryota; kingdom Metazoa; phylum Nematoda; class Chromadorea; order Rhabditida; family Heligmosomidae; genus Heligmosomoides; species Heligmosomoides polygyrus. The sequence goes on from OX375865.1 coordinate 107,026,846, forward strand.
CTCTTTTTTTCGAAAAAAAAGCATAATATGACAGTTGTCAGCCTTTTGCTTAAATTAAAAGCTGACTATTTTCCCTGTCTGATGATTTGGCACCTAAACGGGAACCGGAATCATCAAGCAGTGGGTAGGGGTAGAGATACCTTAGGGTAATCAAGGGTAAGGTATAACTAAGCATCGAGCGAGAATAGCTGATCTCACTGGAGCGCCATTTTGTCAATGGGGCGCGGAATCCTCGTCGGTATGCCGATGTACTCTCTAGCCACTCATATACCCACGATGTGTCGGGTAAGGTTTATCATGAATGCCTCATCGTGGGTACGTTTACCTCCTACAGTCTACATGCCCACGGGTATAAGTGCTGGTAAATGCGACACCAGGATTCCTTTGCATTAAAGGATAAGAGACGGCGTTTCTAAATCCCTTTTGGGATGCGCCACGCATTCTACTTCTACGGGATGTCGTGGAGGTGATTTGAATGCGTATTTGGCCATACAATGACTTGCGGTGGCCAGCCGAAGAACAAGTCAGTGCTTTACCTCTCCCAAACACTCTGGCACCAATTCACCGATCCCCGAGAGATAGAAGGCTTGGTTGGCCTGGGCGGGAAATCCAAACCAGGAACCTGATATCGAGTGCACGCGACAGCCAGCTCCTCATCTGACTGCGCTTTCCATTAATAGGTTTAATTACCCAAGTTTGAGAATATGAACAAGCTATGACTCGGACACATCGCTCAATGTCAAGATTCATTGATGCTTGAACTGGGCAATTTTCCATTATTTTAGGCTTTTTTTGAATGTTCAAGGTTACCAGAGATAGCTATGTAAGATCCTACTCGACAATTCTCGATCTCCTTCTTGACTTTTTTATCGAAATTTTTTTAAAGGAATTCAGAATTAATCAGATTGTCCTTTATTCCTTGATCTCTATAGTTCTTTCTTGTCATTTACGCTATATGGGCCGGCAAGACCTAGAGGCATCTCTGTAAAACGGGAGACCATATACGGGACTCCACATGGCGATTTTCACCTGATGTAATAAATAATTAGGATAAAATATTATTTAATAACCTCGCGACAATTAAAGCAGACATAGAGAATGTTCTGGTCTGTCGTGGCCTCGTATTTTGCTCCTATCTCAGCTCAGTCTTGCATTTTTCCTCTATGTTGGATTTTTTGTTCAAAAGTCACCGGTTCCCATAGATTTTATTCCGTTAATCGATCGATCGACGTTTCAGTGATGGAGGAGGTGGTGCTGATCGAACAACCTCAGTCGGGTCACGTCATCAAATCGCGGCCGTATCGCCTGTCATGCAAAGCGGTGAACGCGCGCAAGATCCGCTTCAAATGCAACAACAAATGGGTGAGTGGCTCTCGCTGGAGTGTTCTTCTCTAACCACACGGTGCACTGGAGGGGTCTTCTCCCTGTCCGATGGTCATCCGATGGCCAAGGAAGCCTACTACTGCTACTAGGGGTGTCTTCGAAGAGAGCTCTCTCAGCTCAGGCTGCTCCGCTGAAACCGCTGCACCTAATCGTCTTTCGGCGTGTTTTTCGTCCGGACGCCGGCCATAAAACGCGCCGAGGAGGTCTCGGGCCGTGACGAAAAAAATCGCTGCCCCGATCGGATCCCCCGTCGCTTCGCCGCTCGCCCCGTCGTAATCGTCGAGCAGTGTGTTACACTCGGCTCGGCTCGGCTCTGTGCCCTAGTGAAAATCTGGGCTCAATTTGGCGGATCCGACTCGGTACGGTATCTCTCCCGGGCTAAAGGAGAAGTGGGGACCATGCTGACCTCGTCTAGGTTCGCCCGCGATGTTGACCCGAGCACACGGTGGCGGTGTTTCTAATTGCGCAACGTGTGTAATTCTACGCGGGCCGCTGTAGAAACTCTTGACACGGTTTCTCGAATTTCCTCAGCTGCTCTCGCACATTCTTACCGTACTGTTTACCGAGGCTGAGAGAGAGAGTGAAGTCATAGTGAGGTAACCGCGCGAGGCCCATCGTCTACAGCTGGTGACCAAGTACTGAATCATTCTTAGTGGTTGATTTGAAGTCAACACCCTGCACTATTGAGTAGAGAAAGTCTGAAGTGCTCAAAATGTGTTTCAATGTTCGATACTCAACGGATTCGTATAAAATATTATGTAGTCAGTAGTCGTTTCTCGTCTGGGCGGTTGTAGCACAGTCGGAGAAGGCGCCGGCTGTCGCGTGCATCCGATTCCAGCTTCTTGCATCGAAGTCTCTCGTCCCTCAAGTTTGTCTGCGAAGGAGAAAACACGGACTTCTCATCGGCTGGCTGACGCAAATCACTGGATAGGCCAAAAATGCATTAAAATTGCCTGCACGATATTCCGCAACAGTTGGATGCGTGGCGCATGCCGAAAAGGAATTGACTTACGCCGATCTCTATCTCTCCCCTGATCATAACAGAAGGATGATATATATTAAGCTAGTTCAAATATATAGTCAGATTGGAGCCGTCCCTTTTGCCGGCGCGCTCAAAAATACACAATTCGCACTACATATGTAACGTCGAAAATAAAAGATTAACCCCATTCTTCATGAATCTTCGATAGTTAGTGAATTCGTTTGGCAAAAAACCAAAGGTCGTTGGTAATAGTTTTATCTAATATTTTGTCTATATTTATTTTAATTAGCGTGAGGGCGCGTGTAGCGCAGTCGGAGGAGGCGCCGACTGTCGCGTGCACCCGATACCAGGTTCCTGGTTCGGATTTTCCGCCCAGGCCAACCAAGCCTTCTATCTCTCCGGGGTCGGTGAATTGGTACCAGACTTGTCTGGGAAGGATTGAGCGCTGACTTGTTCATTGGCTGGCCGCCTCAAGCCACTGCATGGCTAAATACGCATTCGAAATTGCCTCCACGACATCACGTAGAGGCAGAATGCGTGGCGCATCCCAAAAAGGATTGAATAACGCCGCACTCTTTCCTTATTTTTATCTCTGAGCACTTAATGGTGCGCAGGAAAGATGTAGTAAATTGCTTCGTTTAAAAAAGTACAGCGCAGATATTGTGCAAGGATAAAGATGGCGTTAATTGATTCTTTTGTGGGATGCGCCATGCATTCTACTCCTGCGGGATGTCGCAGACGCTATGTACTTGAATACGCATTAGGCCTACACAGTGACTTGCGGTGGCGAGTCGCTGTACAGATCAACGTCTTATTTTTCCTAGACGAGCCTCTACCAGTTCACAGATCCCAGAGGGATGGAAGACTTGGTTCGCCGGGTCGAAAAATCCGAACCAGAATCCTTTAATCGGATGCACGCTACAACCAGCAGCTTCTACAACTACGCTTCCACGCACCCTAGATTTGATGAATTTTGGCTTCTGCTTCCATGGTAGAGTTCCTAGGAAGAGAATAAATCAATTGGCATTTACTTAAATTTGACTTTGGCAATGAAGCCGTAGATATGTCCACTTCACAAGTCGTTTATTACCGGATTCAGTGCAAGCCCCAAAAAAGGGGTTAACCCTCATTGTTCCATAAAATTCGAAAAATTTTGACAAAGGCCTCTAAGATAGAGAAGCTAAGCAAAGAAGTATGAAGAGTATAACTACTGTAGGATATCTCTACCTTGGCTAGGGTAAAGCTGCCAAATATGGAAGAGATACATTGTGAATCTCCTCCCCTCTATACATATGTACCTGCGCCCTGGATTTCTTTTTGAACTTTGGGAAAGGTCTCGCATTTTCTGGGCATGCATATCAAGCTAGCCGAGTAAGTGAGCTTTTCGGTAGGACGACATTGATAATTGTCTAGAATTTTGGAAAAACTTAAAGTACTGATTTCTGTTCGTGATAGAATTTTCAGAAAATCAGTCCGAAACGCTACATTTGTCGAAATAATAAGTGATGGAGAAGATCCTCGTCTTCAGTGGTATACGCCATGAATTCGAAAACTTTTTCAGCGTCCGTAGGGCATCAAAACCAAGCGCACTCCCATGATCGTTAGGGCGTCTTAGTGGCAGCTCGTAAACACGTAATGTTGTTTCACTGCGATCACTTATCATTTCGTTCCCACGCATATCTTATCGCGAATTGCCGGCGCCGCAGCGAGGACAATCGCCGCTGGGAGGTAAGACGCCTGCCTGGTCGCGATCCAGAATGATGTTGACAATTGGCAGCTGCAGATTTGCATACTGGGCGCCGCGCCCGGTGGCGCCGAATTGGGTGTTGCCCCCTCGACCGGGTGCCGGAAAAACGGCATCAAATTACAAGTTCGCGACGGTCGGTGGTCCCTCTTCGCGGCCAGGCATGGGCCATCCGCATCCGAGTTAATTCGGCCTCGATGGGGCTTTTGGTCTGATGAAACGGCCGTCGAATTAGGTGGGATCCGTTCGGGATTCCGCTCCTCCGAGCCACGTGCCAAGTGGAGTGGCAGGGCGTTGGAGTGTGGCTGCTGCTGCTGCGTCAAACGATACTCGTTAGCCGCGGAAGATAAATGGCCGACGGTCGTCGTCGGGCTGCATCATTCCAGGCTTACTGCGATCTTGAACGAATTCGATGCCATCTAGGCTACTCGGCGAATGGTGAGAAACAGGCCTAGAATAGGTCCTGAATGGGCCCTGCCGAAGATTTTCGGTTTTTTATTGAGCTTGCCAAAGTCTAAACGAAAGCTTTTTTGCATAAATTTTTGCGCTAAACCCCCATCTGCTTTAACACTGAGCAACTTTTAGTTTAAGACTAGTCGTTAATATGGCCTACATAGGGCTCGTCAATCGATCATAACCATTAGGTATCTGGTCGAACGTGCCTTATCTGGATGACAGGTCCACCCAATGCCACCTGATCGCCCTGGATTGTCCTCTCCGCTCTCGATGTAGGCCACATTAACGACCAGTACCGGGATTTTTAATTTAAAAGGCGACAAACATAAGTTCGAGTTTAATTGAACTCGAACCTCACTTACATCTGCCGATTTCTACTTTAGTAGTAGTCGTCAATGTGGCCTACATAGAAAGCGCCAGCCAATCACAACCAAGCGGAACCCGGCCAAACGCGAGCCAGCCAATCAGAAGTCCGATTCTGTATGACATGATGTTCGGTGCTACCTGATTGCTCCTGTGTGTCTTCTATACTCTCGATGTAGGCCACATTAACGACACGTAGCGAGATTTTCACTAAAAAGGCGACAAGTATGAGTTCGAATTTAACTTGAGCTCGAGCCCCATTTGCGACCATTGTTTTTTACCTCAATACTAGTCGTGAATGTGGCCTGCATAGGACGCGCCAGCCAATCGCAACCAATCGAAACCCAGGCGAACACATGTCAGCCAATCAGGACGCTGACTCCTTTGTGTAGCACGATCTGGATGGCACCTGATTGGCCTGGTGTGTCTTTTCTGCTCTTGATGTAGGCCATATTAAAGACCAGTACCGGAAATGGTTATTTGAAGGCGGAAAATGAGTTAAAGTTTTGCTTGATCTCGAGCCTCACTTACAGCTGCCGGTTTTTACTTTAATACTGGTCGTGAATGTGGCCTACATAGTGCGCACCAGTCTATCGCAAACAATCAGAACGCGGCCCGATGTTCGGTGCAATATAGCTGGTTACCACGTCCACCCCCTCTCAATGTGGCCCACATTAACGACCAGTACCGGGATTTTTCATTTAAAATGCGACAAATATGGTTTCTAGTTTAATTGAGCTCGATCCTATTTTAGAACTGCAGAGTTTTACTTTAGTACTAGTCGGTAATGTGCCTACATAGGACGTATCAGCCAATCACAACCGGCTGCACACATGCTAGCCAATCAGGACGCCGACTCCTATGTATGGTCTGATTGGTCTAGTGTGCCTTTTCTGCTCTCGATGTAGGCCACATTAACGACCAGTACTGAGAATTTTCATTAAAAGACGAAAAGTACGAGAAAGAGTTTCACTTCAGCTCCAACCTCATCTACAGCCACTGCATTTTCACCTGAACGCAAATAAATAATGAATATATTAAGCAAATACTAGGTACAAGCCTAGAGAAGGGGTCTACCCTGATTTTTCTTTATAAAACCCCAGGATTTCATCTAAAAATCTGCAAAATAAAATCTTTCAGCTCAGATAAATGCATGTTATAATTACATTAGGAAATATAAGTCTGTTTTGGGTGGGATAAGCCTCCTAGGCCGAAAGAAGAACAGGTTGGGCCCCTCTCTAGGTTTGCACCAAATATAAATAAGTAGTGAATTTCAAATTAAATATAGATAAATTGAATAAATCCGAATTTTTCGATGAAAGTCTTCCATGGCTTCCAAGTCCTGTATATGTTACTGAACCACCTGCTGCAGTAACCTGCTACATCCGCCACCGATTCCCCAAATGACCTTCGTCGCGGATCCAATCGCAGTGTGAAGCGAACAATAATCCCCTCACTGGCATGAATATCCCGTGAAACATGGGGGATAATCCGTGATTGCGGACTGTCGCTCGCTCGCTCGCGCCGCGCACGCATCCGACCGCGCGATCTAATCACGTGTTATTGCGCGACGTCGTCGCGGCTAATCGCACCCACCTACAGATTGCCGTATGTGGTGGTCCTGCAGCGATTCTCTGCAGCTGGAAGAAATCGTAAGCCGACTGGCTGGCTGGCTGGCTACTACTACTGCTGGCAGCGTATATCAGTGCGCTAATGAGATAAGATCGCCGCCGCCGAGCTGCTTTCTGGTCGTGATTAGGCTGGGTAATTATAGGTGACGGAATTGGAGTTGTCGCCGAGATGACTTCGAGTTAACACTGGGAGAGCTTTGCAGCTTTACTATTCTCATTGGTGATCAATAATTCTGAAAAAAGTTCTGAAAAGATGGCTTCAAATCAGTGAAAAAGCCACTCTTCGGACTTCTAACGGAAGAAGATGAGGAAAGCGACTAGATGAATACATGAATGTAAACCCTCTTACCAGCACCACCGCTTCTATTGGACCTTCGGATTCCGAAAAAGAAGAAAGGTCTTCCACTGCCTAGGGATTCTCACATGCTTTAGGTGTAGCATCGCGGTTCCTGACCAAATTTGTTCTCAATGTTCCCTCGCAATTTATTTTTAAAATCCACATAAGCCATCCCTGGAACCTTTTTAGAAGTTTTGAGTGCTAAAGGTTTTGAAGTATGGATCGATGGGCTCGTCTCGCTTTGAAATTCGTATTTCATGCCCTGACAGTGATGTTCAGCAGTCTCACATGACAATGAGCAGCTTTTGCATTCGCCTTGGTCGGCAGGGTACATGTCTGGAACTTGGGCAGCACTGGAAGGTGGGAGCATGCCAGCCAATTAGCCCGCGTCATATTAGCGCATCAGGCACCGCTTTGATGGGGCATTACATTCAAAAAATTCCAAGACCAAATTGTATATGTTTAAAATAAGTGGCATTGAATCAGAGTAAATTGTAAATATTTTAAACGGCTCAAAAAATTAGTCAAAAAGTTATTTCTATGAGAAGTTTTTTGGAACACGGCACGCAACTTATTTCTTAAAAGTACCTCAAACTTGGGTAATTAAACCTGCTAAATTTCTGCATACTATCGAGTAATGAAGGTAGTCTGAAGGCCTATCTAGCCTATAGAATTGCTTCCGTTCAACGTTTGCTACCAAAGGCTGTTGAGTTTCAGCCGAGAAAAACGATTCTGCTGACGGTTTATGTCGCGAATATGGGCAGCATTTGGAGGTAGTGACGCGCCAGCCAATCATAACCATCCAAGATCCGTGATTTGGGTCTCGTCTTCAGGCCATCCAATCCTTCTTAAGATCGACTCTAACCGGAGCTCCTCGGTTTTGATTGAAATTAGATGCATGGCGCATTCTCAGCAGTCACCGAACAGCGTAAAACCTCGGAAGAAAGCGTTATTGTCGAAGAAATGTAGACGATCTACGGCATAAGAATATAAAGTGATGAAGACTAATAAGAGGAGTAAAGCTCTCCCATTGTAGTATACGCCACGCACTCTAGTCTGCGTGATATCGCGAAGGCACTTTGCATCCCTATTTAGCCCATACTTTTGGTCGGAAGTCGACAGGCACTTCAGCATGCTTCCTGAAGGAGAAGAAGACCTGCTTGTCTCCGGAAGGAAGAGGGGTTCGAACCTAATTGTGTACGTGCGCACTGTTCGCGACTTCCACCCGACTGCTCCAACGGCAGGCAACGGCTAAGTACATGTATTAAGTCAGAAATTAGCACCTCTCAATAGTTAGTCTTTTCCTTCTACCGTTTTCCTCTCAACGTAGGTCCTACACCCTTCCCTGTGGCCTCTTATACACCCCTTAGCCGCCCTATTCGTATAGGGTCTTTTCGTCGTTCTGTAGACGGATAGCCTGAAAACAGATACGATTTTCAGCCGAAATAATCCTTCGACTAAAGCCTTTCAGCGGCAACAACGGCTCGCGGGCTCATTTTCGGCTATTCTTGAAGTCGGGTGTGTTTTTCCGCGGAGCGGAGGGTGTTTTGCCGTTCTGATACGAGCCAGGAGACGTGACCAGAGCCTGCCGAGACCTTCTCGTGGCCGAACACCCCTGGGAATCGGACTTGTCGGCTTCGCCCCATAGTAGCCAGGTGCCCGAAAGAATCGCCGGGCAGTGGAGGGAAGGGGAAGTTCCCATCCCACACAGCGTTACTACACCGCCTAGAAGGTCCGTCGAGTCACCCCCGCGCAGCGCTGATGGGACGGAGCGCGCCTAACGACGTTGTTTATAGCAGCTGTGGGTGGTGTGCGAGTCGATTCGAACCTGACAGCGGATCTGTGGATCATCTGATCAATAAATCAATGACGACGATCGATAAATCGTTGTTCATCGTGTTTCAGCTCGATGAGGCTCGTTACGAGAGCGTGCTCGGCACCGATCCCGGCACACAGCTGCCGTACATGCAGGGAAGTGTCGAGATCACACGGCCCGAGGTCGAACTCGGCACGTATCTCGAGGAGTTCGCCTGCCAGTGCTACGCCTCCGGCGCCAGCGACTCGCACGTCGTCAGATCCGACCCGGCGCAGATACGCATCGCATGTACGTTTCTTTTTTTCAGACGCCAGGCGAATGGGTTGTGAACTTCAATTCACAAAAAAGTCAGTGCTAGATTTTTTAGATTTTAGATTATGGATTGATTTAGATTATATTTTAGATGATTTTTTAGATTTTTAATTTTTTGGGTTTCAATTCGATTTTTTAAAACTTTGCAAACAAGATCAATTTTTTCAGATTAATAGTACAATACCAATAATTAACAACTTGTCATATTATCGATTTTTTCAAATTAATAGCGCGATACTAACAACCAAATAGAAGAACAATTGTCAAGTTTGTTTGATTTGTCTTGGTCTGTTTTGTTTTTTACGCTTGCTTTGTTTATCTTTATTTCCTTCTTCAATAATATATTTGCAAATTTACATTTTGCATAAATCCAATTTTTTCAATACGAATTTTGACATTTTGCATAATGTCAAAATTTGTATCAAAATTTTTAATCTTGTTACTTTACTCCTAAATTTTTGAAGTTTTGAAGTGCATGCTGGCCTCTGATGAACACCTCTCCTGAATAGGAAGCCTTTTTTGGCCCATGTTGCGAATGTGGGCCGCATTGGTGGGAGGTGGAGCTTCTCGGAACCAATCACATGCAGTACCTTTTTAACTGGCACGCGGAGTCGATGCGGCCTGATTGGTCGGTCCCGTCCTACACGCTACCCACATCCGCGGCCAGGATAGTTTACGGTGAAAATAAACTATGAAAAGTATAAACAATAGAAAGAATTAAAAAGAAAATGCGTGTTTTATATTCTTTTAATTTGGATTTTTCAATTTTTTTTGAATTTTTTAGAAAACATAAGGTAATTTAATTTTGGTTGCGGAGAGGACGTGTCAGCCAATCAAAGCAGTTGTCGTGTATACCTGTTTTCTTCCTCTTTCGAGTTCTGTATTCTCCTCCATGTGCTAGTGTGCCACATTCCCACCTCCTCATGCTGGCCACATTGTCGACAAGTACCCGCACATGTGCATTGATTGATGCAACTGTCGCCGTCGTTGGTTCGACTTTCATAAGTCGCAGAAGTCTCTTATCTGCCCTTATGCCGCTTGGATAGCATCTGAGAGGCTTGCTCAGTCAGTGAAGGCTTCCACCTCGCAATGCTGCACACATTTGCGACATGTACCAAAGTCCTTGTCCTTTTTACGTAATTTCTGGGAAAATTTCACATCCAGACCAAATCTATTCCAATTTTATATACGTCCAGCCAAACTTTTATAGGCTATTCAATTAAGAAACATTTTCTCAAAAACCTTTCTATAGAGGGTGCTCCAAAAAGGATTAGGATAAGGATAAAGGATAAAGGAAGGCGTTGCTCAATCCCTTTTGGGATGCGCCAGCGCATTCTACTTCTACGAGATGTTGTGGAGGCGACATGAATGCGTATTTGGCCAAACAATAACTTGCGGTGGCCAGCCGATGAACAAGTCAGCGCTTTGTCCTTCCCAGACAAGTCTGGTACCAATTCACCGACCCCGGAGGGATGGAAGGCTTGGTTGGCCTGGGCGGGAAATCCGAACCAGGAACCTGGTATCGGGTGCACGCGACAGTCGCGCCTCCTCCGACTGCGCTACACGCGCCCTCCAAAAAGGGTTACACTGCCAAATACACATTTACTTTATCCAGTGGAAGTAGAGCAAGTGGCGCATCCCTCAAAGGTTTTCGCTGGCTTTACCCGTTCGTCCCTATAAGCCTTAGAATTTGAAATGTCGAGCCTGCCGCATTGCTTTGCTTTCGGTCCATGGCTTAACGTTGCTTCACAGCTTGCTCATCATTTTCGAACATTTTCACTGCGTTCAACGTCCCATCGACGAGAGGAAGAAGTCGACAAGTGTCCGGTCTGTCTAGTGTCCGGCGTAGTTCATTCGGCTCTACGACTTGTCGTCCAGCAGTTTTCGGTAACTTTTACACAGCACCCCGCCGCGTCCAACGTAACCCGGTACGCACGGGGCTCTTCAGGTGGGCTGCTCGTAAACCGTGCATTATTTGCGTTTTTACAGTGCTCTGCTGGTTGTTTTATGCGCGACAGCGAACGTTACGTCGTTAGAGGGGGAGGGAGGCAGGCAGGAGGAGAGCTGCACAGCCGCCTGTCTTCGGCGCACGGCTGTACTGCAGTAGACAAGTGTCAGGTTACTCGCAGGTATCGTTCACAGTGCGGGGAGAGGAGGGCAAAGTTCCCGGAGGAGGGAAAACTCCCTATCCCTAGAACTGCTACGGGGATCACATCAATCAATCTGGAGTGCGCCACGCTCTCCACTTCTATGAGAAATCGGAAAAGTACGTGAAAATCAGCCTGAAAACGCCCCGGTAGATAATTTAATGTGTTTAAAGATTATTACATGGGTAATTGGGCGCGTGTAGCGCAGTCGGAGGAGGCGCCGGCTCGCGTGCACCCGTACCAGGTTCCTGGTTCGGAGTTTCCGCCCAGGCCAACCAAGCCTTCCATCCCTCCGGGGTCGGTGAATTGGTACCAGACTTGTCTGGGAAGGATAAAGCGCTGACTCATTGTATGGCTTAATTACTCATTGTCATTGTGTGGCCAAATACGCATTCAAATTCTCCACGACATCCCTAGAAGTAGAATGCGTGGCGCATCCCAAAGTGGATTGAATAACGCTGTCCTTTATCCTTTTATTTTTACATGGGTAATCACATAAAAAATTACAAAGTAAATTAGAACATAACACAGAGCATCAACTCTAAAAGATGATCGAAATAAGATTAAACTCGAAAATTTGAAACGAATAGGTTATCGGAAAAATATTTTCGCTTTTTTGATTTTTTATTTATCTGACTTTAATAATTCTTCGCCCATATCATTTTACTTTTACTTTTACTCACTGACAAAATTGGAAAATACCTCTTCTGTTAAGGTTTTGTCGAACAAGAACAATATTTCTTTAATCGGCAACCTAATAGAAGCAAAAATGGAAAATTTGATGATGGAACTTCAAGGAATTAGCCCTAAAATTGGAACTGACATTTAATAATTTAATTTAATGAGGATTTTGTGATTGTTAAGACGGTGCAATTATTTTTGATTCACGCTTGGACCAGCTTTTTAGAACAATTTTTTGAATCAGAATTTTTCTCCTCTTGATTTTAAAAACAATATTTAGTAAAAGTACTCAGCAGGAACAAGGACTGGGCGAATCAGTGCTTGAAACTTCTAGAATGGGTTGATACATTTTATTAATCGAATGGAAATCTACAATCTCACACTCGTTAGGATGCGCCACGCATCTGCATATTTATCCGAAAAGATTTCTAGCTCATAGTGAAGAAGATGGTCTACTCAACCATTCTTTAGAATCAACGTATCTTCTTTTAATTTCGTCGCTTCAGAAAAGAATGAAGAACAAAGGATAAAGGACGGCGTTGATCATTCTTCGTTCGGAATGCGCCATGCCTTAAACTTCTACGAGAAACGGTGGAAGAAACATGAATGCGTATATGGGCTACCCAGTGACCTGCGATGGTTATCCTTCTCAGAGAACCTGTGAGTACCTCACCGAGTGGAAGGCGTGGTTGACTTGGATGGGAAATCCGAACCAAGAACCCTCGAACCAGAGTGTAAGGACAGCCGGCGCCTCTTCTCAGTGCGCTATGACGCTCGAATTAGTCACATGTTAGACTTTTAATGAATTGTCGCTATAAATAATCACTTTTAGAGGATTATTTTAATTTTTATTAACGTCTTATAAGTGAATTTTACCTGGTTTTAAGGGTTGCAATTTCATACGCAATTTGACACCGCTTTTATATATGTTCAATTCTTCTTCGAAACCGCTGTCTCCATTTCTGAAGGATCTCTTGCCGACGTTTAGTCCGCCATCTTAAGGTTGCTGAAGGACGAATGCGTGGCGCATCCTCATACGCGATTGGATGTGAACTTTTCGTGGAAGATGCATAAAATGGGCGAATATTTTGGCGCATGTCGCGAATATGAGCAGCACTGGGAGGTGGAAGCGCGCCAGCCATTCCTAACAAATCAGAGTACAGAGCGAATAGCCAATCAGGGTTCTGCTCGATCACACATGCCCTCTCTGACGAGCACACTCCCGTTCGATGCCACCTGATTGGCCGACACGCTTCCACCTCCCAAACGCTGTTCACATTCGCTACTAGGAGCAGAAACTGCAAGAACAACCGTTCGTTGCGTAAGATAATGACCGTAGTCAGGTTGCTAAGTGCATCTTCTCCTTCCAGTGCTGTTCACATTCGCGACATGGACCAGGGTTTCTTTACTACTTCTATTGCTTCTTCATTGCACTTGGAAGTCCTAAACTGCCTAGTTTCATCCTCTCTTCGTCACTAAATTCACCGCTTATTACCCTTAAGCTATTTACTAAAATTTGATATTCTTTCTATTACATTACACCCTCCTTCTATGACTTCTTTCGTTCTTCCATGAGGTATAAGCCTGTTCCATCCCGTCTCTCTCTGTCTCACTTTCGAAATAAGCATCGAAGCAGAGACTTCAGCAACTGATCCGTCGGGATTAAAGGGCTTCTTCCGGCGGCTGCGCGCGACGATTTGTTTTGTGGGATTAATACGTGAAGGAGCTACGTGGCAGTTAGTTGACATTCCTCCGCAGTCGAAACGGCCCAGTCCTCCACTCCTGGACAGGCGCTGGGGGACCGTTCCGGTCAGGTTCGACGGCGACGATTTATCGCCGGCCAAGCGGCCGCTGCTGATCACGAACGACTGATTGATAGACGCCACTTGAGCTGCGTCGAGATTTACAGCCACAACATTGTCGCGACCGTCTGCGTATCGGCGAGTGCGACGCACTCCGCGCCGGTGTCTCGGCGCTGCTTAACCTTTGCGAGGTGCAGCTCGTTGTTCGGACACGATTAATGGCACTCCGAGAAGAAGGCACTGAGCGGCACCTTGGTGTTCGTTCTCAGTTCGCGAGCCAGAAGTCGGGAGTATGGGTCAATTTGGCACATGCTCTGCATGCAAGGGTGATTGACAGACGCACCTTCACTGTGACACGAGAACGCTGCTTGGATAGCTAAATCTGAATCTTTGGCAAATCCAAATTTCTAAGAGCTTTCCCCATTTATATCACTTGTATCGGGAACGTGTAGCGCAGTCGGAGGAGGTGTGGACTGTCGCACCCACCCGATACCAGGTTCTTGGTTCCGGTTCCCGCCCACGCTAGCCAAGCCTTCCATCCCTCTGGGCTCGGTAAACTGGAGTCGGCCTCGTCCAGGAAGGATAAAACGCTGACTTGTTCATCGGCTGGCCATCGTAGGTCACACGCATTCAAATCGTCTCCACAATATCCCGTAGAAGTAGAATCGTGGCGCATCCCACATAGGGACTGAGTAGTGCCATCGTTTCTCCTCCATCCTCTAGAATTTGTATTACTCCTAGTCCCATTGATCAACAAATTACTCAGTTGGGCACCAACAGCGTCTCTATTCGTCCCTGCCGCGTGCCAGAGTAGCCCAGCGGGTGAACTTCTTTCGAGGGACTTCAAATCTTTCTGAAAACTTCCATAGAGTGTATGAAATTTACAAAAATAATTTATGCACTTATACTGTAACCGGATGACATATGTATATTAGGGGGCACCTGTTGAAAAGCGCAGCAAACACATGGAGAGTGGCCTTCTCCGCTAAGAATTTTCAGAGAAGATGCGTAGAAATAGAATGCATGGCGCACTCGGGAGTGTATTTATTACTACCACTGCTATCTTCATCATTCATTCTTTAGATTGCAGGTCTTTTATAGGTTAGGTTTTCGCAGCTTAAGTGTAAAGTTAGAGGTGAAAAAAGCCCAGAAAAATCTCGATATTGGTACTCTTAGCCAACTTCTGTTTTTTGAAGACGTTATCCGCCTTCTGAAAGCTGACCAAGCACCTGAGAGCTTGAAGCTTCCAATGATGCCTCGCTGAAATCACGAGAAACCCCCTACTTTGCGGTTTTCAAAGAACTTCCAAGATGACAATCACGTCCGAAGTGCTCACACTCAAGCCCATCTCATTGAGGCCTAGGGGGCTATAGCTCTTACCGCGACTCTCGCTTCGTCCGAGGTGTCAAATGGCTGCCAGGAGCTGCCTGCAGTCATGTCTCGGGTCGACCTCTCGGGGTTTTTCCTGCGCTTCGGACGTGTTCGGTTGAATTTCGTGAGTGGCATTGAGACATACGCGGTGTCGACGGCGACGAGGGCAGCGCCGTCTCCCCGAAAAAGTGTCGCGCATAATCGCCGGAACAACGTGCTTCCGGCGCGTATTCTCGCTGCAGACTCCTGGGGTCCGGACTAGCCGCCGATGGCCAGTCCAGGTCTCGGCGCTGATCGCTTGTAATCGCTTCAGGTGAATCGTTCGATTCGAAAGGTTAATCGGCCCGCTTAGAGCCGGTCATTAAGCAGCTGCTGGCTGACGACGACCGTTGAGTCGTCGGCCGACGTCGCTGCCCTCAGAAATGTGGCCCTCGAAGACGACCGGGTTCAGATTAGCAGCAATTAGCACGGATTTTACCCACTCGGCGATGGTCATCTCTTGGCGGTGGCGGCAGCAATCATCCTGACCGACAGGTCTCTCTTTTGATGGACAAACACACGCGCGTGCATGGTGGAGTTGTTTGACACGTCGCTCAGGCATCAGCAGGGGCCATCAATCTCGGGGTAAAGGTAGAGAAAACCTCGTGGGTTTGCAGGATACTCGAGAAGGTCGTTGAGTACCCTTCACCTAGCCGTATACCCGTGAATGGGTGGTTAAAAGGTATGTGGTAAATGCCACGCCGGTGTATTCCTCCCATCTATACCACGGGTTTAATCGTTGATGAGTGCAGTTACATCACACATTTGGTGACCTTACACGGTCAGCGAAGCTGTCAGCGGATCATCTGAGCTTTGGGATTCAGGAAGCTCCGTTTTTACTCTGATAAACAAACGTCGGCGGCAAATCAAGTAGGTAGTCCTGAAATAAGAGAATCTTCTTTGGAAAAGGCAATGATTATAGGTTTACATCCTTGTTAGGTGCGCAACCGTTTTATACCATTTTCACGTCAAATTGGACGCTTTTCGTAATCAAACTGAACACTCTTCTAGCATTAGAATTCTTCTGAAAATAAAGCGAACTCTTCCAAATCGAGACGAGCTTCTTCTACATTAAACTAGATACTCTCGAAAAAGGTCAGAATAATTTTTTGTTCAAGGATATTTTTAGTATGATTTTTTTTGCAGTTTTAATTCATCCACCCAACAAGTGAACACATTGTCTGAAATTTTATAAAATCTCATTTTTCAAGAAAAATAACGATTTAAGACTTGTTTTAAAGACCAGATAGGCAGCTTTTTTTAGTGCCAAAAAAGAGATTGCGCTAGGTTGCCATCGTCCAGGATGTCGCGGTTTTTAATCGATTTATGGCAAAATTTTTGTTTGCATGGAGTTTGACACCTGATAACGATACAACAAAAACAACTGAAAAAAAGCAAAGATACCCCTTCTCCTACTTCATGTAAGCAGCAGCATTTACACCGTCAATCAAGTAAAAATCGCAGCGAACTTTTCGAATGCTTGGCACGATCGTGTTGCGCTTTAAAACAAAGTTTAGCTTACAATTTTTTCTTGAAAATTTGAATTTTTATAAAATCCTGACACTGGCGGCTCAACTAAAAAAAATTCAGAGGAAAATACACCAAGCTCTTCTTGAGCGAAAACGATTCTAAATATTTTGTAGACTTTGTAGTTCAACTTGTAAGAAAGCCGTTCTGATTTCTTGTTTTGAAAAACGTTCACATTGGTTTCAGAAGTCTTAGGCAAATTCAGAAGAGTGCCCAATTTGATTTGAAAAGCGTTGACGTGGAAATGGTACTATTGTACAGGTTTTGATGCTAAGGAGTAAAGGGCAACAGTCGACATTAGTTATTCCTTCTACGGGATGCGCCACGCATTCTACCTCTACAGAATGTCACGGAGGCGATTTGAATGCGTATTTAACCTATACAATGAACTGCGATGGCCAGCGGACGGAAAAGTCGGCGCTGTATCCTTCCCAGACAGGTCTGGTACCAATCCATTTACCGCGGAGGGACAGTATGTACGGTTGTTCTGCCTGGGCGGGAATCCGAACCAAGAACCTGGTATTGTGTGCACGCGACGGCCGGTACCTCTTCCGACTGCGCTCCACGCGCATGTTGTAGATACTCTGCCGCTAACGTTGGTCAGTCTGCTTGGCTGTTTTGTTAAAATCTACATCGAAACAAATTGTTATGCATGGCGCAAACTCGAAAAGGTGTTACGAGTCACATCTGGAGTTCGAAGAATCTTGACGATTTTGGATGCTATCTTCTACATAACGTATAATACCTTCTTTCTGTCATCTACTACCGCATCTGAGTTTGTGAATCTAATAGATGGAATGTGATGTTCTTCGTTTTTCTCTGCACGACATCTTCTAACGCTTCGCGGGCATGCAGATATGAATCTCACCCAGTCTTCTTAATGACTTTTTGCAAGCGACAACGTCTCTGAATTGTTCCGAATAAGGCACAAAGCTCCTTACTTTTAATGGGAACTATACTAGCTGCTGTTCACTTTGATCAAGGTGTGCAACATCCAACGGCCATTTTTCACGGTAGCACCTAAGCAGAAAGCTACCAAACACTCGCGAGAGGAACACGATAGCTGTGTTGATTCTGTCGCGCAATGTTTGATAACGTGGACTATTAACACGCAAGCAAGGTCTGTTATGCAAGGGCTGTGTAGGGTCATATCATCAGCCTAATCGAATGAGGTCAGACGATGACATGGTGTTGCATTTCTCGGTCCATGTCGCGAATGTGGGCAGCACTGGGAGGTGGGAGCGCGCTGACTAATCAGAGTGCCGAATGAGCACTCACCAGCCAATCAGAGTATCGAAGGTGTGTACGCGGTTTCCCTGACTGGCTAGCGCGCTCACACATAGAAATGCTGCCCACATTCGCGACATGAACCCATTTTTCTTGCAAAATTGTGCTCTAGTTCTTGTGATGGAAAAATCTGAGTGATGGGCGTCTCCTTCCAATAGTTCTGAGAGCTCAATGATCCCTTTAAGACTTTCTCGAGGATGAAAGAAACTAAGATAGAAGACAACCCCTTGACTACCCTAGGATTCCTCTGGGTCAAGGATCCCTACCCATTCCCGCGAATCTTGTGGCTTAAGACGTCTACCAGTCCAGGATTACACCTCGCCAAGTAGCCGCAGCCTAATGGACTTCTCAAAGCGCATCGTCCTCCCGCTGACGAAGGTCAGTGTCAGCTCGTCGGCAAGTCGTGGGAGAGAGAGACAACGCCGAGTCAGTGAATGAGAGCGAATCGCATTAGATCGCGTCTCTCGGCGAATGGACTTCAAACACGGTCGGCCACCATCGGCGGCAATAAAGATCAAGAAGCCCGACGGTCGTCGTACGAGCAGCTCCTTATGGGGTCGTTACCGTTCGGAGGAGGACGTCGTCTCGGCGATTAAGACGGCGGGACTCGCGTTGAGATGTGCTACTGGTGTTTGGAGCGAGCCGCCGGTCGGTCGGCTCTTTTATGGTCAGGAGAACTATCATGTATTCTTCATGTATTTGGGGAACATTCCCAACTTCGTTGGAAGATGGGTATCTCACGTAGGATGCAGTGGAACTAATTAAAAAATCATTAAAAATATTGGGTCTCTTCAAATTTTATGAGCCCAAAAACCCACTCAATTTGGTAAGACCGTATACGGTCAGATGTTTCTTCCAAAATGAGCGAGAAGAATATGCCGTAGAGGTAGGATGCATGGCGCATCGCAATTCGAATGCGTATTTGGCCAACAGAACGACCTACGGTGGCCAGACGGTCGACAAATCAGCGTTTTATCCCTCCCAGACAACGGAAAGTTTGAAATCTTGCTGGACCTGGACGGAAGATCCGAACCAAGAACCTGATCCAGGCTGCAGACGCTGTCGGCGGCTCCTTCGATTGCGCTATCATGCACATTTTGATATTATTCGGCTCTAGCACCTGTCCGTGACACCCAAAATGCTAACATCTTTCCGCTGAAGGGCCCCAATACGAAAACAAAGTTTCGTCACCTAACCGTCTATGAATTTTTATTTATTAGTTAATTAATAATTAAATAATAAAGTTATTCGGCATATACAATGATTTGTATTGGCCATTCGATAGTGAAGTCGGTGTTTTATCCTTCTCAGACAGGTCTGGTATAAATTCACCGTCCTCGGAGAGATGGAAGACTTGGCTGGCCTGGGCGGGAGACCGAACCAACAAGCTGGAATCGGGTGCACGTGAGAGGCGGCGCCTTTCCCGACTGCGCTGCGACTCGCCTTTGTATGCGTATTCGGTCTAGAAGCATGCGAGGGAAATATCCTTCCCAAAAAGTCTGTTGTTTAAAGGGTTGGAAGACTTTTTTGCCTTGGCCGGGGCTCGAACTGTAGATTGATTTGGCCTGAATTGGCGCCTCCTCCAATTGTGCTATGAACCTTCGTGATCAGTTTGGCATTTCTCACTTCTTAAAAATCGATATTGTTATAGATTTTTTGAAATATGGGCAAGCCTGTAGACTGGAGCCCATCCTACATTGCTACCAAACCCAGGAGCTTTGCTCTACTCAAAATAGGGTTAGATTTCCAACGGCAATTATAGAGCGTATTTATCCAAGCCTAATATTCTTATTTTACAGATTTTTGGATAAAATTTTCGGACTTTCCGGGAAAAAATCATGCTGGACTCTTTTCCAGACACCAAAATTATTGTAATTTTTTAAAGTTAAAAATCATGATCAATAACTTACGTTTACGCTTGAGAAATTCCAAGCATCGGAAGCGCGATTTTAATCCGATCGCTCGATAATCGATCTTCTGTTTGTGTTTCGATGTGACGCGGCGGCGATGGATGATGATCAGTGTTTGCCTAATTGATAGACGTCCATATATCGTGGACACAGATGATCCGCGCGCCGATGGTGGCCGAGCGACGACGACGACTTGTGGCTTGTCTGTTATCATAGCGGAGCGATCGCGCGCTCTCTGTCTCTCTCTCTCGACGACCACGACGAAATTTGCATAACATGACCAAGGCCAGCAGGGCCCAGCTGACTCCCTGAGAAACTCACGGGGGAACTTGGACGGTTTAGCGAAGGTTTAGTTTCCCAAGTTTGAGGTAAAGCTTGACGGAGCGTGACTTTCTCAGGTGATCTGGTAGTCTACGACCCCGGTGGCATCTAGAAGACAGCCTAAAGGATGGCCGAAGCAGCCTCGGCTTGACGAGTCGCACAAAAGTTGAAGAGACGTGGTAACCACACCTACGAACCATTCGATATTGGTTTTGTCTGAACATAGCCAGGAGAGCGGATTCTATCATCGAACGAATAAATGGTGAAGGTGAATTGATAGCTGTGCACTCATAAGGTCAATTAGGAAGTTCTTCACCATTGGTTTAGTTGCCCAAGTTTGCGGTAATGCATCACCATACCTGAGATCTTGGCTGATATGAAGAACTTCTTGGTTCTGGCTCGCCCGAAGGTTGCTAAGATCGTTAAATCAACAAGAATGAAATGAGAGAATATAAATAAACAAATAAATAAATAGATAAATAAATAAATAAATAAATGTTTATTTGTGCCCATCAGACGAGGTGAAATGACGTTGTCAGATGTTGCACGAAGTGAATGTCAATATGTCAGAAGCTCATCATGAAGCTCAAGGTCCGATGCAGCAAAGACTTCATTTGGAATGCGCCATGCATTCTACTTCTACGGAATACCTTGGAGGGAAGTTAAAGTTCGTGCGGCAGCGAGCGGATGGAAAATCGGATCAGTGTTGTATCCTTCCCTCGACAAGTCTGGTACCAATTCACCATCCCCAGAGGGATGACACTTTTCGATGATATGGGCGGGAAGCTCGAGCCACGACATGAACGGTCGGTGCTCCGATTGACTGGCACGTTTTCACCTCCCGACGCTGCTCACATTCACGACATCGACCGAGTTTGAATACAGGCTTCAACTCGAGTGAACTTGGAACTCCTTACAGTACTGCTCCGTTCCAGAAGACCTGCCAATTCTACTAAGCGCGATCAAGGCGGTCTCGGCTGTGCCTGGCCCTACTACAGTACCCTATGTCTCCATTGTCTTATGAAGATGAAATCTTTGTAAAAACTTGAGAAAAGAAAAGAAAGCAGAACGAAAAATCAAACAGAAGAAGAAGACAACGAAGTTTTCCAATAGCATCCTTCTACCACCTAAAGAAACCACAATCTTCATGTCTTCGGCTCCGAAGACTCTCCTCGGCCTATCAAGGTATGTCCGTATAATTGCGTCAAGTGGAGTGTTTGACGACCGGCCTAGCCAGCCCATGCCTGCTGATCCATACGATGTCAATCACGACCGGATTAGACCTAATGACTGACATACGGTAAATAGACGCACCCATCACATGCCCGAACCTTCCTATGGGGTCCGCACGGGAGGACCCTCTCCGAAGAGTTTCGGGTCCGCCCGTCTCCAACGCTCCGAACTCTGCTCTCTCAGCAGTTCCTTGAACTAGGTCGTGTCGGCGTCTTTGATGCTGCCGGCAGCTAATGACCTCATCATCAGCAGGCGGCGCTGTGAGACAGTCGTCGTCCGGCCCGGCCGACCGATCTCTTGGGAGTGGGCTGTAAATCAACTGGGAATTCATGAGCCCCCGTGGGTTATGCATTTCCAGTAGGAACACGCGGGCGCATACGTCATCCAGTGTCATGTAATGCTCATTAGCGAGTCGCGTCGAGGACAACCATAGCGGCCAGATGTTCATCAACGAACCGGCACACACACAGTGACATGACGACATTACTGCAGTAGAGGTCAGCTTCGGTACGCTGGAGGGGACGCCATCTATCTGTTCTTCTGAGGTCTGAGGATTTTACCAGACAGAAGGATATCGATGCTCTTATTCAGCGATGAGAAGCGAAGACCACGTAGTACAACACCTTACGCTGGAGAATCGCCTAAGTGTTCAACCTAACCAGGATTGCGCCACACATCCGTTTGCTGCTCTAAACCGAGATGGCTTTTAAACCTCGACCAACTACAGTAGAGAATATGACCATAAAGCAGTGGGCTCTGTTCCGGCTCCTCTATCCTCCCTACTAATGAGCAACTGGAATTGGAACCAAGGCTATCGGAAAAGAATAAAAGACTGGGTACTAGTCGTCGATGTGGCCCATATATATGAGGAGGCGGGGACACGTCAACCAATCACGAGCAATCAGATCATTGACACTGAAAACTAACAAGCCAATCAGTACGCTGAACTTCCCAGACAAGTCTGATAATAAAGCAACACTCACCATTGGCTGACTACCAGAATACGCTTTCAAATCACTTCATACTGGGTGGAAATCGAGTGCATGGCGCACTCCACAAAGGGATTGATTAATGCCGACTCATACCATTGTCTGTATACACCCTCAAAGAGCGAATGGCGTTCTACCGCACGACGTTAAAGCCTGTTCCTGAGTCATGAATCATGCGTTGTTGAATGCGTGCTGAACTAGTCGTCAATGTGGCCTACTTGGCCTACATGAGCAGGCGGGACACGTCAACCAACCAGAAGCAGTCAGAACACTGACCAAGAATGCACAGCCAATCAGGGTATCGACCTTCTCATGCAAATCTGGGAAGGGTATAACACTCGGGCTAGCCACTACTAGTTCGATGCATGGGTGAAACACTCTTTAGAATCGCTTTCGCGATACTATGTAGAGGTCAAGTGCGTGGCGCATCCCAAAAAGGAATTGGTTAGCAACGACACTTACCGTTTGTCTGTCTGTGTCCTTAAGGGTGGTGTTTTTCCAGACGCCGTTAAAACCTATTCCCGAGTCATGAATCATGTATTATTGGATAGATGTTGAACTAGTCGTCAATGTGGCCTACGTGAGGAGGCGTGTCACGCCAGCCAATCACGACTAATCGGATAGCTGACCCAAAACGCGCCAGCCAATCAAAATACCGGCATTTTTAGGAACGCCTGGTAAGGATTCAACGCGCCAGAGATCGCTGCATGGGTGAAACACCCTTTCAAATGCTGCACAGAAGTCAAGCGCATGGCGCATTCCATAAAAGGATCGATTAGCGCCGACACTTCTCATTTATCTATCGACACCCCAGAGGGCTGGCGCCATTAAAGCCTGTTCCCGAGGCATGAATCACGTGTTGTTGAATGCTGGGATTGCGCCATGCATCCGTTATCTTTCAACGTCGAGGAGCCTCACTTAGAGCTGATTGCAGAGGAAATCGAGAGTGTGAATACAATCGATCTGACGTTCTCCTCGTAGACAGAGCCTTTACCACCTGGGCTACCGCCTAGGTCTATAAACTTGTCTGAGCGGCGTAATGGCGTAGAGCGTCCTGCCCGTTAAGCTGGGGGTGGGGGTTCGAGTCCCGCATAGTGCTAGAGCTTTGCAGCACAGCGTCGTTATAACACCTTGCAACCTCAGTAACCGATTCTTGAGACTTAGAGCAGTCTGAAACTTCTGATTCAGGCCTCATTCTTGGCTTAGTATCCAACTGGTGAGAGTTTTTGGTTCACCCCAACTTATCGCTGAAATGTGGGCTCTGAAGGTTGCGCCATGCACTCTACTACCTTTTGGAGCTCGATCTTCTTCGATTTTTTTAGCCTAGAATTCGAGGGTTTTGTCGTCGAATTTGCCATTCTGCAACGGTTCCAAGAGCTGCTAGCAGATACTCTGGAAAGTTCCTTCGAAAGAGCACTGCAGAGAAATGGATTCTGACGAATAATTCCTGGTTGCAGTCTGAAATTAGGGCTGTGGGCAGGCCTCCTCCTGAAATAAATGACTGCTCTTTTCCGTCATTCCTATCGGCCTAGGCCTCGAGCTTCTTGCGAAGCATATAGGTGACCGTATGGAAGTGTTAAGTGACGTCCGGCGGCGGCTGCATCTGGCTCGACAGCGTTTTTCACGTCGTCAAGAAGTAGCCTTCTGGTCGTGCGGGTGTAATTCGTGGTCAGCGCCAGCCACCTGGCCGTCGTGTACTCTCGTGAACTGGAGCTCCTCGAGAATCACCGTGAGCGGAGGCCTGTGGCCCTCAACTCGCGTGACGTAATGTTTGCCGATACGGTAGTGCTCGTCGTCGTCGGGGTCTGTCGTAGAGCGCCAAGGTTAATTGTTGTGGTTACTCGGTGCGATAAGACCGACGAGAGTTGACCGTGGCGAGATTAATGAGCCGATGATGGTCCGATACGGACTTCGCCAGGATCTGCTGCTACAGCCGGTCAAGTGCTTCGGTGGTTGTAGAGTGGAGCAGCACTCCCTGGAGGGTAATTAGGTGACCGCAGCGCCGCCGCGTTCA
The DNA here is from genome assembly GCA_947359475.1 of Heligmosomoides polygyrus bakeri. Classification (NCBI taxonomy): domain Eukaryota; kingdom Metazoa; phylum Nematoda; class Chromadorea; order Rhabditida; family Heligmosomidae; genus Heligmosomoides; species Heligmosomoides polygyrus. Next base: position 107,051,191 of record OX375865.1, read on the forward strand.
GCGGAATTATGCAAAGATCGTATCTGACTGAGTCATTTGGTGGCGCGGAATTTCGAAATTGGCCCTCGGCTAGGGTTCCGAAGTGTTTAGATACCGTCAAAGCGGGCTATAAAAGTTCAAAGAGTGCTTAGGAGCTTGATTTCCACATTTTAATAAAATCTTCAGAAGAGTTCATAGAATACTGTAGCAATAACAACATCGAAGGCTAAAAAGGAACAAACTGGTCACGTGGATATTACCATTTACAAAGGAATACAACGCAAAAATGAAAGCAAAAATCAGAAACAACATGTGCCTCGGAACCAGATATTTATCAAACGCGTTTTTAACTGACATAATTCCGCTCGGAAATGTTCTTTTCTTGCTGAGTCGGATGTAGTCAGATCCAATTCTATTCCCAACTATAGCTGTACTCGAATGACCTATTCGAATAGGTATTCAAATAGTTTTCATTAGAATTCGAATATTAAACATCGCGTTTTCGAATTCATTCAAACTTGAACAAAGGATAAAAGGATAAAGGACGGCGTTACTCAACCCCTTTTGGGATGCGCCACGCATTCTACTTCTACGAGATGTCGTGGATGCGACATGAATGCGTATTTGGCCATTCAATGACTTGTGGTGGCCTGCCGATGAACAAGTCAGCGCTTTATCCTTCCCAGATAAGTCTGGTACCAATTCACCGACCCGGAGGGATGGAAGGCTTGGTTGGCCTGAGCGGAAAATCCGAACCAAGAACCTGGTATCGAGTGCAGGCGACTGTCGGCGCCTCCTCCGATTGCGCTACACGCGCCCCTGCTCCATTATTTTGAAAAATATTCCATTATTTGCAGTTTATTATAATAGAAGCGTAACAATGTATAAAATACTTTTTATCAATCTTGAAAAAATTATGGAATGCACTTGACTGGGAATTATTTGACCTTTACTTATCAAAATTTCACTACCTCGATTCCATTAATTTTTGTATTTTGTTTTACATTTTACTTTATATCATTTGCTGTTACTGCCTATTTTTATTTTGGCAATTTTTCAAAACAAAAACAAAAAATATGTAGCCTTCGTAATCTCAGAAGTAAGCGCAAAATCAGGGTGGGATATGGTATTTGATAGAAATGTTCTTCTGAATTTATATCTGTTTTCACCCTTCTGGACCATCTTAAGAATACAGCATAGATAACGTGTCATCCACACATTCAGGGCTACCTTTTCGAATTCTTTGGATTTCTATGAAACCAGATGCTTTTTCCGAGATTTTAAATCGTACTAATTAGAATTCTTAACTATTGCAGTTAATACAAAATATAACTAAAATTGTAAAAATTATAATGCATTGTAAAATAAAGGATAAATGATGGCGTTACTCAATCCCTTTTGGGATGCGCCACGCATTCTACTTCTACGGGATATCGTGGAGGCGGTTTGAATGCGTATTTGGCCATACAATGACTTGCGATGGCCAGCCGATGAAGAAGTCAGCGCTCTATCCTTCCCAGACAAGTCTGGTATCAATTCACCGACCCCGGAGGGATGGAAGGCTTGGTTGGCCTGGGAGGGAGATCCGAACCAGGAACTTGGTATCGGGTGCAGGCGACAGTCGGCGCCTCCTCCAATTGCGCTACACGCGCCTCTTGTAAAATATTTACATTTTTTTGCAAACAGAATCATTTCTTCCAATAATCTGGCGAAAAAGTCAACTTTGAAGTGCAGAAAAAGGGAGAAAAGTCAGAAAAATGTGCACGCGGTTTTGGGAATTTTGGAGGAAAAACTCAAATGAACTATTTTAATCAGCACTTCCTTTCGATGATGATTTATCCTTTACCCTGACCTTAGTTATAAACTCTCGATTACCATGCTCCAGAAGTTTCCTATGAACTTACAAGAGACTCAGCAACCACCGCTATCAACCAGTGGGTTCGGTGGGTCTCCTCCGCACGCGCATCGCTGACAGACGACGACACGGTCGCGGTCGTCTGCCAACGACTCGCGCTGCCTTCGCGAGTAATGTATGTTGACAGCTGAAAGACCACTGAGATTCTGCCATATTTCCTTCGCGACGACATGACGACGGCGATTAAATCACCGCTGACGACGCAGTAGTGCACTGGAATTATTCGAGTTCGCCACCTTCTTAAACCAACTGAAAGCGCCATTTTTTTTCACGGTGTTCGTTTGGGTGACCGCCGTGACTTAATAGCGGCGAAAGGGCGAATATTAGAAGTGCATGAGTACTTTGGGAAAAGCGCCGATCTCTCTGGTTGCGGACCCGGTCCCGTACAGAAACTGGCCTATAAGCGCCTAGAAGGAAGATAGATGTTGCATTTTAGGAATTCAGGGCCATCTTCTGTCTTCTTGGTGCTTTCCGAGATGATGGCCAGCACCTCCAGAAGGTGGGGATTACATAAACCCCTAGCGACAGTGACCAATCCCCGCTCCTATGCTAGGGTACGAGGTCCTTAGACCCGGTTTACTAGTGCATCGAGACCAATTTCCACTCAGAAGTAACCTAGTGGATGTAATGTCATCGATAGAAGTGCGAGAATGAGCAGGCTAGCCTTTGGTTTCTCGACCGGCTTCCAGCTATCACAAGAGTGGGGCCGGATTCATCAACGACTAACCCGCGGGAATAGGGGGTAGAGATACCCACGATGAAGCCTGCGTCTCTGACTCTTACCTTACTCTTACTCATACCCCGCATACCCACGGGTTTAATTATTGATGAAGCCGGCCTCTGAACTGGGCCCGGATTCATCAACGCGCATACCCACGGGTATGCTGGGTACAGAGGGTGGACATACCTACGATGTGGACATACCCACGATTCATGAGAAACCTTACCCACAAAATCGTGGGTATATCAGCGGGTAGAGAAAACCCTCCGATCGTCGTGGGTACTTCCGTATACCCGCGACTCATTCGCGCTCCATCGACAAAATGGCGCTCCAGTGAGATCAGCTGTTCTCGCGAGAGGCCCAGTTGTACCTTACCCTTGATTCCTTTCATGAATACGAATCGTACCCACTACCCCTGCTGGTAGTGGGTACGATCCCCTTACGGTATCTCTACCTACACCCATTGCTTGATGAATCCGGGTTCTGTTTCGCATGAGGTATGGGTGCCGTCGCTTGGCGCGCAACTCGTGTCGGTCCTGCAACGAGGAGTACATTTGAACACGATGGAGAGTACCGTGTACCGTACCGTAGCCAATGGATCCCTCCTCCTGGGGCCGGATTCATCAACACGCATACCCGCGGGTATACGGGGTATAAGTGGTGGACATACCTACGATGTGGCATTCATGACAAACCTTACCCACCACATCGTGGGTATATCAGTGGGTCAAGAAAACCCGCGGATCGTCATGGGTACAGCCGCCTGCATATCCACTACCATTCCGCACCCCATTTACGAAAATGCGTACCACTGAGATCAGCTGTTTTCACCAAGTATAGTGACCTGCTTATTTTTCTGAAATTAGGTCCCTTCTACTACTCATAAAGGGAATATACGAAATCGCGAAGAATAGCCCGAAACTCAGAGAAATTTCCGATTAAATTAGCGAATTTTTCGATATTTCTCCTAGTCAGAGAGAATTCTCTGCGAATGTGACCCTTCATTCCCACTCCTTCCCTAACTTGGACAGGTTTTTCACTCCATATTGGCAGCAGAATCAGCGGAATGCTAGAAGAATAACGTTTCCGGACGTCTGTCAGGGTTCTTCTACTTTACCCTCAATGCGTTCGATGATTGTGAATGGTGTACCCACTGTGGGTGAGTGGGTGTATTAAACTCCGGTACTTCTACCCATCCCTTCCGCTTGATGAATCCGGTCCCTGAACAAGCCTCTAACCTGTTGCTCTGCTTCATATTATCGATAAAGAGCACTAGAGCGCTCTTCTGTGACTGTTCTAGGAGCATAACCCCACTGCTCCGCGGCCTATTACCCCGGAAAGTACCGCTTTCCTTACATGAGTATGTGTATTCCCCACTTCCTAATCTTTCTTATAGAGATCAAGGTCCAGAATTACAGGAGAAAGTCGGCGTCGCTCAATCCATTTGTGGGGCGAGCCCGCACTATACTTCTATATGGTATCGTGGTCCTGCAGGGAACAATGGTCATCATCTGTCGTGCGGATTCGAGTGCACGACAGACTCTGTCTAAACCGTTAAGAAATGTAGAGTATAGGTGTGGTTTTCAGTTTGTGCTGCATGTCCAAAGTCCCTTGATAGAGATTACGTTCCTTTACAAATCAGTAAACCTTAACCAAGAACGGAGGGGCAGAAAGACGCATTCGGCGGAGGCAGAGTCTGTCGTGCACTCGAATCCGCAGGACAGTTGACGACAACTGTTCTCTGCAGGACCACGATACCATATCTGTCGTACAGATTCGAGTGCTCGACAGACTCTGTTTCGGCCGAATGCGTTTTTCTTGCCCTTCCGTGCTTGGTTCAGGTTTACAGTTTCGTAAAGTAACGCAACCTCTATCATAGGGGACTTTGGACATTCAGCACAAACTGAAAACCACACCTATACGCTGCATTTCTTAACGGTTTAATACCGGAAGATTAGGCGTTCGGCCGTGAGCGCATGGTTTCGCGGAGGGTTCAGAGAATGCTTCAGAATCTTCAGAAGCACCGCCACCCGCCTACGCTTTCCAATGGCCATGGACTTTTCCTCAGAAGGCGGTTTGCTTGGCTTCATAGACATGAAGGGTTGGATCTGGTGCCTTTCGGAGCCTCCGATGGTCCACGTTCCAACAAGGGCATCCGTCATGTTGGCATAGGTGGCCGTTTCCTGTTGCGCTTTACTGTTGATCCAAGCGATGCGAATCCTTAAAGACACCGACTGCGTACCGGTTTGTTTGGACAGTAACGGATGATAGCCGGCCATTTGAATATGGCCGGCATCAATGAGGTCAGGCCAACAGGGATTAACTTCTTCTTGGGAACTTTTGAGGCTTAGTCATTAGCGGCGTCACGGTAATGAGCACTTGTAAATTCAAAAACGGTCATTATTTTCGCGTGCACAAAGATATTCAAGGCCACAGGTCTCAAAGAATGCAAAGCTGCCTATCTGCCAGGTTAAAGCCACAAGCTTTCATCTGATCTCTAAACCGCGATAGCAGTCTAGCTTTGATCGTCTCCCCCGACCGCGGTTTTCCTGCCCTTCCGTTCTTGGTTAAGGTTTACTATTTCGTCAAGGAATCTGATCCGTATCAAGGGACTTTGGACATACAGCACAAACTGAAAACCACACCTATATTTCTTAACGGTATAACTTCGAAAGATTCGGCGTTGCTACAAACTCTCGTCTGACCTCTGAACCCGGGCAGCTCTCTAACACTGATCGTTGAAGTGTAGTGTCCGGAGCGATCGTGTGACTAACGGCGCGATATACCTCTCCGTGCCATCTACTGATTGCTCAGGGGTTTATAGCAACGATGAGGCGAGCGAAGGCGTGACGTAGCCCTAAACAACGTATCCGATTTCACAGCGTCCTCAGACGACCAGGTACGAACGACCTTCGCTGTCCAGCGAGCAACGGGATTTTCCTGAGGGCTGCTGGGTACCTGGGTGATCATATACCTAATCCGATGGCCTCAGAAGGAAGCGGGTGAGGGCTAAAACCCCAGAAAGAAGCTTAAAGACGTTGCCGGCAATTGTACTCGTATGAATTTTAGCATTTATTAGGAGCAGGTAGATTTACAGAGAAAATTAGGGTCAGCTAAAAACTTGAAGACGTGCTTATGTAGGAGAACGTGGAGTTCCAGGGACATCAGAAGCTTAGCTTACCCAACCAGGGGTTCAGGGTAAGGATGAAAACATTTTGGTCGCTATGTGGCTGCTCCGAATGAACTGTGTAAGATATAGGGGGAATGCCACATCTTTGGTATGATTTTCCTTTCTAACCTGCGTACCCCAGGGTTAATCGTTGATGAATCCGAATTCAGATGTACTGAAAAGCCGCCTTAGGCAGCTTAACCCATTGTATGTAGTCTACGTAGCTGCAGATGACATCACCAAGCCTCTTACTTCCTCAAATTGAAAAAAAAATCGAAGTCGAAAAATCGATCGAGTCGAAAAATATCTGAATTCAATTCTTGAAAATAAAAGTGATCTAGTCAGATCGAATCCAGTTCTCTAGTTTTTTTCTTGTTTTAAAATATTCGTTTCATCTTGGGAAACCACTCTGTCTGTTCACACTTCGCTACGCTGTTTTCTAGTGGAACTTCCGGTGTCAACTAAATCAATTGCTTTGAGATTTGTTGTTGTTGTTGCTGCTGCTAATTGCTGATTGATCGTTACGGTATTTCAAAACGTAGGAGCAGAACTACGTCCTGAATAAATCAAAAATAAATAAAACTTGGCAAAAATAAGGCGCTTACACACGTTGGACTATAGATGGCTGTGGCCAGGTGAATGCAGTGTCACCGAAAGGTGATGGGAATTTCGCCGGGAGGTGACTGACTTTTCTGCGGCAGTTCAACTTGATATCAGATGACTCGGCGCTTTTTTCGCGCAAGATGTAGGCGCTCGTTGCGGGACCAATACACTGACAGCCTGTCAGCTTAATCGTTGTATAAACTGGTTCCTTTGCATATTCTTTGGGCCTACGCCGTCAGCTACTTGAATGCCCAAGTAAGCCTTCTGAGTCCAAAACTTCACCGTTGACGACCTCTCCATCATTTTTTTCCACCTCTGCCGTGAGCTTAACCCTCTGTTCTATGAATCGCTCAACTCTTTCGGCTATGCGCACGGCCGATCTTACACCAGTTGGGTGTCAGAGTTGTTTCTACGGGTGACAGATGGATCGCACACCTGTGAGGGAATCGGCGCGCACCTGTGCCTGCCAAGCTACCACTACGGTTCGACGTCCACTAGTGAATAAAAAAAAACGTCCCTTACACAAGGTTTGAGGCACTAAGAAGAAGGTACCTAGCAGGAGTAACGTAGTTTTAAGGGCTTTGTTTCTGTTAGAGGTGCCCTACCCAGGGTTTGAGGCACTGAGAAAAGGACATCTAGTAGGGGTAACGTAGCTGTAATGGCTTTGTTGCTGTTTGGGGTGCCTTACCCAAGGTTTGAGGTAGTTAGGATTTTCTTACCTAGAGTTTGAGATACTGATTAGAAGCTACCTAACAGGGGTTATGTAGCTGTGAGGGCTTAATTTCTGTTAGGGGTGCCTTAACCAGGGTTTGAGGCACTGAGGTAAAAAGAGCAAGGGTAACGTAGCTGTAAGCTTTGTTGCTGTTAGAAGTGCTTAACCCAGGGTTTGAGGCAGTTAGTGGTGCCTTACCTAGAGTTTGGCGAATTGAGAAAAAACTTGGGGCAACGTAGTTGTATAGACTCAGTTGCGATTAGGGGTGTTTTACCCAGGGTTTGAGGCATTGAGAAGATGGTACCTAGCACAGGTAAAGCAGTCGTACGGTACCTCAGGGCCCATGCCTAGAATAAGGACTGTGTGTGCCAGCTCTTCCTGTCCTTTGAACCTCATCCAGCGAATTCTGCGTTCCAAACGTCTCCCGCCGCCCATCAGACGCCCTCCGAGTGACCCTCTGAAGTGCGCCCCGCTGATGAGCATCGAAGTGAGTGACCAAATGAGGTCCGAACTCGCTCCTAGTCGCGCACAGCGTTCAGTGTGGCGATTGTTTGCCGGCGCCAACGGCCGCAGTAATGCGCAATAAGTTGATTCTGTGGCATGTCGAACGACGAGCATCCGCACACAGAGAACGATGATTGCACGCATTGATGCGGCTCAAGTGTTCCCGCTCTGCGCTGCCGCTGGACCTCTTCGCCGGCATCGCCGTCGCCGTCCGATACGGTAGTGTCGTCGTGAGCGAACTGAAGGGAGTCGGGAATAGAAGTCAGCTGGGAGCCGCGACGGCTGGCGGGGATTTAGGTAACGGAGACGGCCGCTTATGTCATTAAGCCGTGGTCTAGGGTTGCCTTCTGACCATGGACGTTGAGGAATGGGCGTCTCTATTCTGAAGCGCTTTGTTGATTGAAATAGCTGAAAACCGCTTGGAAAGGCTTATTTTGAAAAGAGACGGAAGGATACATTGATATAAACCGGTTTTCTACAATACGGCCTGCATGGAGGGAGAGGACACACCAGACCAACCGTGCTTCCCTGAGCTTCAAACATTTTTCAAAATTTATTTACTATTTCTATTTTTGAATATACCATTCTCTCGTGAAGGTATTATATACCTTCAAAATCAAAGTAAGCACGAAAAAATCGAGACGGATGTCCTCCAAGTTCGGTGTGCTACGCTTTATGAAACCAAACGATACTGGTCGTCAATGTGGCCTACATTGAGATATGCAGGAAATCTCTGTTATTTCTGCTACTTAATAACTATGCCAAGTTCTATCTGAACAGGTTGATGGTCTGAAAAAGCTTTTTTTTGGAAACATTTTTTCTTTCACCGTGAATGGCACTTGTCGTTAAATTGGCCTACACAGGAAGACAGAGTACACACCGACCAATAATACCGCATCAAAGCTGTTCAGCTGTTCAGAGTCACGATTGGTCCCCTTATTAGCTGGCGTGTGATCAGTAGGTGCATTGGTTTGGATTGGTCATTATAATAATTGTGATTGGGCGTCCATGTAGGCCATATTAACGACTAGTTCTTGTCCAGCTCATTTATTGCTTATTTAATTTCAGAAAATCTTTACCCGTAAATCATTTTTAGATTTATTTTACTTTTTCATTTAATTTTATATTTTTATAAATATGTTCAAGAATTTGATACAAATATGATTTTTCAATATGCCAAGCCTTTTGCAAAATTAATATTGTACCATTTTGGCAGAATATATACTTTTGTTTATTCGTATTTATGTTCTATATAAATAATTACATACAATACAATTTGGCAATAGTAATTTGAATTCTAGGCCAAATAAATCTAGGTAATTCTATCTTTTTTAATAAGCAATGATAATTTGAATTAATATAGTAAATAGTAGGTAAATTAACTAATTTATAACTTAAATTTTATTTTTTATTAATTGGGGCTAATTTTATCGTGCATAGTCGCATATCGGCAATCTGAGAAGATCTTGAGAGAGGATATTAGTTTTCATTCTGATTTTATTTTTATTTTTACTGATTTTTAGATTTTATTTTAGTGATTCTTGATGCGAAAAAGTTTTTAAAATACCAAACTATGCTTAAATTTTTGCAAAACTGTCATAGTCTATTGTACAAATTGAACAAAAAATAAAATTGTTTTATGACGAAAATATATTTCAACATTCTCAAGGCGTGTCGAATTTTATGACTTCTATCATAATTTGTAATACTTTCGGAAGTCCAGTTCGATTTGAAATCGGTGTAGTTTTCTGTTGCGAAATTAATTTCCGAAAAAATCAATATGCGCAGGTTGCGGCAACCATTCTACGTCGGCGAATCGCGACTGCCAAATGTAATTATACGCTTAGTTACTCAGTAGTTAGATCGGAAGCGTAGGTAATTCGGTGTCGATTTCCGCGAGGAAATGGACGTCATCTGAGCTGGAGACCACCTTCTAGAAGATTCTCTTCAGGGGAGAAGATTTTCATACTGCTTGATTTCCTCAAATTTGACCGCGTATTTTCCAGACATGCGAAAGCACTTCGTCCAGAGTCCGACGTCGGATCGTGTGCCAGAAGGCTCCACCGTCCAGCTGCACTGTGTGGCACCGGAAAGTGACCCGAAAGCTCAGGTGGGTGTACGGCGACGGTTGACCTCAGCCGAGCTGAGGCTTCGCCCGGAGTTTGTTTTAGTCTCAGCAGCCCCAGATGAAGGCCAAGTGTGTCCGTAGCGATTAGTCTGATTGGGCTGGTGTGTAGCTGATGGTGGTCGACGATAGCGCCGCGCTCAGCCGAAAAACTCTTCCTCTCCTCGCCGGCTGTTGCCGTTGCGGAGACGACTTCGGCGATGGAACACGCTGATAACGGCGACGTTGTCGGGCTGTGGGGCAACGGGGCACAAAGAAGCTCAGCGAAGGTCCACTGAGGTCAACCAGGAGGGGGACATTTCGCTAAGAAATCACTGAGGTCAGGACGTAGAGATGGAGCTAGACTGGTAAGGTCGTGTTGGATTAGCTGGTCTAGACGTCTTGTTATTCTAAAAATCTGTATATGTCGTAAAGACACACCGCTGGGTACGGGAACGCGCCGTTGTTGCTACTGTGACCATAGCAGCCAATCAGACGCCGGCTCAGCCGCGCCAGCAAGGCATACAGCGGGTTTAGCCCGTGGCCAGTTCAACTGCCGATGGCACCCCGTTCACCTACCGGTGAAACGTTAGCGGTTTCACTAGTAAAATTTCACCGGTAGGTGAGCGAATTTTCATCTGCAGTTGAACTAGTCACTTTGAGCGACGAGAGTTTGGAACGGGTTTAAAGTTGGCGAAAAATACGTTTCAAACTCCCGCCGTAGAAATTCCTTTGAATTTTAGAAGAAATGCTGTTCAGTTGCCGGTCAATTTCCTCGCTGAACTATACAGTTGTCCTTCCAATTAGCCGCTACAAATGTCTAGCTTATCAAAGAAATTGACCACTAGTTGAAAAGTGCTTCTCCTGAAATTCAACGCAATTTCGATGACGGGGGGTCTGAGAGTTCTTTTTTCTGTATTCGGCTGATTTTTCATTCGTTTCATACTCCCCGCGCAAAGTGTTTGAGTCCACTAGCGATGGAATCCCGTTCACCTACAGGTGAAATTTCAGTGGTGAACTACATATATTTTTCTTTCCAGTTGACCGAGTAAAAAGTCTGAATTGAATTGACATGTCGCCGCGGCGAACTGTAGTTCACCTAAGAAATTGACCGGCAGTTGAATAGTACTTCTTTTGAAATTCAGTGGAATATCTATGGCGGGAGTTTGAAACGTGTTTTTGCCGCCAAGTTTTTTCTGTTTTGAACTCCCGCTCGAAGTGTCTAGTTCAATTGCTGGTGAAATTCCGGTCACCTATCGGAGAAATTTCACTGTTGAACTATAGTTGTCTTTCTTCACCTAACGACACGCACTACTAATTCCTCAGGCTCTCGCAGCAATGAACTGGAGGGGCAATCGTAGTTCACCGAAGAAATTGACCGGCAGTTGAACAGTGCTTCTCCTGAAATCCAACGAAATTTCTATGGCGGGAGTTTGAAGCGTTTTTTCGACAGGTTTTCTCCTGTTTCAGACTCCCGTTCAAAGTGGTTAGTTTAACTACTGGTGAAATTTCGTTCACCTCTCGGTGAAATTTCACTGGTGAACTGTAGGTGCTCTTTCAGTTCAGTTGTCTGAAATCAGATCGCATGCAACAGCAGTTGACGGCTGCGAGTTTCAAAGACATCCTCATGTCACGAAGACGCACCACAGGGGGTGCGGGAACGCGCCGTTGCTTCTACTGTAACCGCAGCAGCCAATCAGGCACCAGCTCAGCCCCACAGACAGCGCATATGATTGGTCGCCGCGGTTATGGCAGGAGTGACGGCGCGTTCCCGCACCCCTGCGATGTGTCTTAGTGACATGTACTCAAAAAAAGAACTCTGCGGCTAAGCGTGGAATTCCGATCATCATTGAATTTCTTATTCTTATTTCATTTTTTTCTTTTTTCCTTCTTTTCACTTTTCGAAAATAATGTCGGCTGTCAGTATAAGTGCCACTTTCTTCTTGGGGCTTTTTAGAAGACGAAATTCTTTCAATATTTTCATCTCCGTTCTGATTCCAGTTGACGTGGCTGAAGGACGGCGTCGAGCTGGAGAAGTCCGCTGACTCGAACGTCATCTACGGCAACGACGGCAGCCTGATCATCTCCGCCGCTCGACTCAGCGACACTGGCAACTACACCTGTGAGGCGACGAACATCGCCAATCGACGATCCACCGACCCGGCCACGTTGAGCGTCTACGGTAAGTCGGGGGGCTACAGTATGCCACAAGCTGAGGTGAATCAGGTACAGTGTATTAGATGCAGAAGACATGATTCAGAAATGCTTCGCAGGGTATTCCTCCCCGTCGCGTGCCAAAGTGGCCCAATACGTCCTCTTCAGTTGAGAAGACGTGCTCTCAAACTAGACAAGTTTTCGAGGTTCTATCGCCTGTCGCTGTTGTTCGAGTGGGTGCCAGCAATGTTTCCATTCATCCCTGTTGCGTGCCAAAGTGATCCAATGGAGCCTCCTCGCTCCAGGGAGATGAAGAGGGTCACATCGTTCGTTCTTTGCTTCCGATGGGCTTCCTGGTGTTCTCTTGACATCCAGTGGAATTCATTCGGTCTTGAAGTACTGTAGAATCATCATGAAGACCCAAAGGCTGCTTAGAACCATCAGCGAAAGCAGGAAGTTAGCGACCGCCTTTAAGATGAGGCCTTCCCTAGATTCCCAAACAGTCGATTGAGGTTACCCAATCCAGAATAAGCCTCCCAATAGAGAACGAAGGGTTTTCTAGAGCTGCCAGCTCTATTGTTGTTCGGGTTCAGTGCTTCACCGTTCATCTATCATCTCTCCAGTCCGCGTGAAAAACACTAATCCAAGACGGCGACGACGACGCTTTGTCCCGGCCGCCTTCTACCACTATTCATACGGTCATTAGGTATGAGCGATGAGCTGTTTTCTAACGCCTGCAGCCAGTCAGCCAGCGGTTTGAGCTCTAGCTGCCGCTTTAGATCGGTAGCTGGTAGCAAATGGCTTCGTTGGGGACCGCAAGATAGATGGAAACAGCGTGAAATGGTCGCTTTTCTTCGAAGAAGAACAGGCGTTCCGAATCGTAGAATCATACTACAGCATCTGCAGTGGTGCGTCGATCCCCGCCCAGGCCAACGAAGCGATTAGTAGCGGATTTCTCTTTGAGGAACGCGACAACCACTTGCCTTTCAAATAATCACTACCACTCATTGTACAGGCCAACTACGCAATCGATTTGCCTCCACAACATCCTGTGAAAGCAGAATGCATGGCGCATGTTAGAAAGAGATATATTAACGTCGTCCTTTATCTTAGATATGGTGGATTGCCACCCAGTTTCCGGCTAGCGAATAACAAACACAGTCCGGACTGACAAAATTGTACTAGTCGTTAATGTGGCCTACATGGGGAGACGCGCAATACGCCAGCCAATCGCATCGACCGGATTCCTCAGTGGAACACACGCTGTCTATTTAAATAGCGCACCGCCCGTACACGACGTCTTGGTCTTGGGACAGTACGCCCTTTCAATGGTGAGGCCTAGTTGACTAGGGCGTCCACCTCCCAATGCAGGCCACATTAACGACAAGTTTTTAACGGTTATATACCAGCGAGTATGCGGGGTATAGAGGAAGACGTACCCACGACGAGGCATTTATGATAAACCTTACCCGCCACATTGTGGGTATATCAGTGGGTAGAGAATAGTCGACGATCGTCGTGGGTATATCCGCATACCCGAAGATTTCGCGCCCCATTGACAAAATGGCGCTCCAGTGAGATCAGCTCTACTCGCGAGAAGTTTAGCTCTATCATACCCTTGGTTCCTTTCATGAATTCAAATCGTACCCGCTACCCATTGAGGATAATGGGTAGGATTCCCTAACGGTATCTCTACTTATACCCACTGCTTGGTGAATCCGGTACCTGAAGATGGAAAGACGGATAAGCCAACCTTGGTCAAGAGTAAAAGGATAAAATGAGAGAGGAACGGTGTTGGTGGTTTTTTTAGTGGGATGCGCCACGCACTGTACTTCTAGTCGGTGTCGTGGAGGCAATTTGAATGTGTACTATGCCTATACAACGACTTGTGGTAGCCAGCCAAGTAATAAGTCGGTGTTTTATTTTTCCAAGACAAGTCTTACACGATTTCGCCGACCTTAGGGAGGTGGAAGACTTGGATGGCCTGGACGGGATCCGTACCAGGAACCCTTGATTCGGCATGCACAAGGCAGTCAGCATCGGCTCTTGCATTTCGATTATCACACGCCCTCCTTAGGCCTACAAATTGGTAAATTTCGCTGATGAACATCGCTTCGTATCTATATGAGGCCCGAGCGCTCTTACTAATTGAAGAAGGTCTACTCCACCATTTACAATCTCTAATGCAATCTTTTTAGTTTTCAAACCTCAACGAATTTCTCGAAAAACGGAGTTCATGGCGTAACCCAAGCCGAAGAAACCGCTCAAGGTTTTAGGGTCAGGTCATGATCAGCTCAGCTCGAACAATGCCGGCACCGGTACCGGTGCCGTTGTGTGCGCGGTCCTCATGTATCTGGTGCCGTCAAGTATCCATTACCTACTCGGCATTGTTTGAGCAGAGCATGCAGGTGGTCAGTGACGCAAATATTTTGGTCGCGTCTGCGCTGGCGGGGATTCTTCGGGCAATTAGTGCTGAATATTTACTGGCGATTACCTGAGAGGCACCTGTTCTTTTTCGAAAGGGAGACGGCTGTATACATATCGCTCCGTGGGTCGCCGATTTACTATACTTGTCCTTCCGCGTGCCAGAGTAGCCCAGTAAGTCTTCTTCGTGCTGCCTGCGGTTATAACAATGTTTTGTCGCGATCAAAACTCCAGCGTCAGGCGAGACTCGAACTAGCAGACCCTGCTAATCGGACAGGATGCTTTACGCGGTCACACCACCGGCGGTTTTCAATCGAACAGCACTATCCACCCCTCATGAATTGACTGATTTGGTCTCAGTCCTTCTTTTGAGAACACGCAGTACCCAGTCGGGTACGTTTCCGGCCAACAGATGTGTGCGAAGCGTGGCCGGTCCATCTAATTTTCGACAACTCGCCCCATCGGACAGCGCCTCGAACCTGTGAACGTCGACGATACTTGGGGTTTCATAGGTCTTCTCAGACTTGTGGGAGCTTGGAGCACAGTCAGAGAAGGCGCCAGCTATCGTATGCACCAGATTCCAAGTTCTTGGTTCGGATTTCCTGTTCAGACCATTTTTCCATACCTCATTGGTCGGTGAATTGGTACCGGACTCGTCTGGGAAGGAGGATAGGATAAAACACTGACTTGCCCATCGGATGGTCTCGGCAATTCGTGGTATAGGCGAAACGTGCATGCAAATTGCCTCCACAACATTCCGCTGAAGTAGAATGCGTGGCGCGTTCCAAAGGGATAGATGCCGGCCTTTATCATTGTTTATCCTTTATGGTAATGTAAACTATATTTGGCACCGTATGTCTATGCCACTTTCCGCTCTGTTAATCGTCGATTTGCTGCATTCATCCCTGTTATGTGCCAGAGTGGCTCAAGGTGCCAGAGATCATTACTGACTCAGGGTCTGCTGTTTGAGAATTTCAAGCAACAGCCCTATCAACCAATTTGTATCAATTCTGACGCTCTTCTACCATTCCTCGGCTCGCCGGCGGTGAAATACACTTTACATTTATGGTCCATCTAATTGAAAACCTTCAAGCCGGAATCAAATCTTGGAGCCCCCTATCCCTTTCGGGTTAGTGATTCCGAAGCGGATTTCTGCGGAAAGGATTACCGACTGTGGTGTCCACCGTTGGCCCACCACAACCCATTGGATTATCGGAATACGGGTTCGAATGGCATCTGTCACGATGTTCTGTAAAAGAGCAATGCGTGGCGCATTCCGCCTAGATATTATCTACCTCCAAACTTTATTGCGTCGCCATTCAATATCGAAATCCGAGAGAGTATTGAGATTTGAGGGGCCTCGTGGAAATGCGTAAATAAAATTTTTGGAAAATGTCCGACATTTTTTAAAAGATGACTTTCGGAAGATATTCGGGTTTTTTTCTTCTTCATAAAATATCACTGAAAATTAGGGCCAAGCCTCCTTTAGACCATGAGGATTCTCTTTGTAAGAGGTCAGTCAGTTCCAGCGCTATCTGGCGAGGGATTATCGGGGCGCTTTACGAGCTCCGACACCGGAACACGAGCTCAAAAGTCGGCCGCCAAGCGACAGTACCGCACGCCAGGTCTGGTCGCCTTTTGTGACCTGTGGGAAATCGAGCGTAACTATAAATCCCCACAGGGAGAATCTTCCAACGGGGATTCATGCTGCGTCTACAGTATGCCACGCCGAACAGAAGTTTTGGAGCACATGGGTATGCTGCTAAAGAGTAGATCTTTAAGCCGTTTTTTCAAAAATTACATGAAAGTAGGGGACTCGAATAGTCATGGTCCTCCTGCAATACCTTATATGGCCCTGGATGAAGGAGAAGTGCATGGCGCAGCCTGACGAAGGCATTGTTTCTTCATTTTTCAACATGTAAGTCATTGAAAGCTCTGACTATCTATTGTTGTTCACAGGAAAGGATGGAAAAAGATTACGGATGGCGATAATCAGGGTCCTGACGGGTTGCGCCACGCGCTCTACTTCTACGGAATATCCTGGAGGCAGTTGAATGCACATTTTGCTGAGACAATGAATTAAGGGGCGCGTGAAGTGCAGTCGGAGGAGGCGCCGGCTGTCGCTTGCACCCGATACCAGGTTCCTGGTTCGGATTTCCCGCCCTGGCCAACCAAGCCTTCCATCCCTACGGGGTCGTTCAATTGGTACCAGACTTGTCTGGGAGGGATAAAGCGCTGACTTGTTCATCGGCTGGCCACCGCAAGTCACTGTATGGCCAAGTACGCATTCAGCTCGCCTCCATGACATCCCGTAGAAGTAGAATGCGTGGCAAATCCCAAAGGGGATTGAATAACGCCGTCCTTTACCCTTTTTACCCTTTAATGAATTAAGGTGGCCAACTCCTAGGCAAATTATAGGGTGCCACCAAATCACCCACTCTGAAGGGATGAAAGTCCTAATTAGCCGGTCGAGACCCTAACCATGAATCGATTCGAGGTGCACGCGCCAACCGGCGCCTCTTCCGACTGCACTACCACGCGCAACCATTCACAACTTTCTTGCCCAGAGGTCCCCTCTGCTTCAAGGGCATCAAACCGTCCGTCTTCATCGAGCTTCTCACAATGGCCATCAACTACCGCAGTCCATCAGATCCACGGGGATCCATCCACTCACTGGTCAAGTGATAGGTGGCTCTGAGGTCGGAC
Source organism: Heligmosomoides polygyrus bakeri (assembly GCA_947359475.1). NCBI lineage: Eukaryota > Metazoa > Nematoda > Chromadorea > Rhabditida > Heligmosomidae > Heligmosomoides > Heligmosomoides polygyrus. Next base: position 107,068,182 of record OX375865.1, read on the forward strand.
TTCAACCAGTTCATCCACCGCCGCTTGCAGCCGTCGTCATCGATCAAGCAGAGTGATGAGGAACGAAACGGCTACAAGAACCCGTTTTCAGCCGACGGGCCATTAATTCCGAACGGAGATTATGATCTGAACAGCGCTTTTATGCGCTACGCTGAACTGTGGCGGCCTTTGGAACGTCGTTCGCTGACTGTCGGGGTCAGGCTTTGCTGGAATAGCGGTCCATGAGGTGAATTAAGGTGGCCAAACTCCGGACAAGTTTGCACCCTTGAGGGATGAGAAAGGCGCTAGGTAGACCTGGGCTGGACCCACTTCTTGGTGCTCTCTGCGCATGCACGTGTACAAAAGGACATTCTCTCGTGAATAATCAGATGCTTACTGCAGCTTGGTGAGGCCAGAAGGAGTTTCGCTTCCCCACCTCGTTCACGGTGACTACTTCGTCTTCTGTCAGTCGCTTCTGTGAATCTCAAACGACACCGGCCAGCGCCTACAGAAGGGCATCCGGCATGTCTGGCCGTTTGTCTGGGCAGAGCCTTGACTTTGGCGGGTACAGTTATGGCCAGGAACAGGGCGGTCTGCCGCGTGTGGCTCTTTGTCGGTGGCGGTCCTCAGGTCGTCACGACATAATGCGTTTTTGTCGGCACTGCCGGCTCACTGGCGCCGCCGGTTGAGTAACGGAACAGCGTGCCGAAGTAGCGTGCGCATGACGTAAGACTGGCAGACGTCACGAAGCCAAGACGACAACGGCACGGAACTGGTTTGCATAGGGCAAGAGGGGGGGGGGGGTTGGGTGAAAGTTCCCCTTCTAATTTGCTCCATCCGATTTGTAGAGTAAGTTAGAAGGCGGTCCTGAAAGTAAGCAACAATAGGACCCGTCCCTGATAAGGCTATCTGGTGGCTCCACTTGACCTCCAATGCTAAGGCTCTGACGAGCTTGAAAAATAGAAGGAAAGGCCAATTTTAAATTTTTAAAGTCCTCTACACCAGTTTCGGTCAGCCGCTCGAAATCTTCTGCTATGTCCAAGGAGAACTGGAACGTGGACAAAGTAGAATTAGGTCGGTCCAAAAATAAAGTCGGTTTCAAATAACCACCTCTGATTTCTTCTACCTCCACTAAATGACCAAAGAAACCAAAGAAAAGAGCTAAAGGAGAGGCTGTTCGAAAAAGCGCTCCAAATGCTAAGAATCGGAAGACAAAGGACGGCGTTAATCAATCCTGTTGGGACGCGTCACGTACATATTCTACTTCTTCGGACGTCGTTGAGGAATTTGAATGTGTATTTGGCCTATACAAGGACTTACGGTGGCCAGCCGACGCACACGTCAGTGCTTTATCATTCCCAGGCAAATCCTGTACCATTTCAACGATTTCGAGGGGTTGATTTGGGCGGGAGATCTGAACCAAGAACCTGGAATCGGGTTCACGCTACTGCAGGCGCCTCCTCCGACTGCGCTACCACACTTCAACCTGGGACACGCTTAGGTTGAACCCTGTTGATCAGGCAAATCGTAGGTCGCATGGGTGGTCGAATCACCCTTTAGGCAGTGTGGTGTGCCCGCTTAATTGCTAGATGCATCCTTATGGCGCAAGGTCAGGCTTTTGGTACGGTACTCTTCTTGTCCTTTTTCATCAACGTCGTCGTGGTCATTTCGTCGTTCTTGTTCTTGTTGTTCTTGTTCTTCTCCTGCTTCTTCTCTCTCATCATCTTCTTCTTTTCCTTCTTCTTCTTCATCCTTGGCTATCGTCAAAAGACAGCAAAAGATGGGCATATTTTCCTTTTTCTCCTCCTTCCTTCTCTCCCTCGTATTCTTCTCTCTTTTCTTCTTCTTCTTCTTTTCCTCCTTCACTCTCCCTCCTATTCTTCTCTTTCTTCTTCTCGTTCTTTTCCTTCTTCTTTGTCTTCAGGGTGCTCAATTCATTCTGCTCCCAGACGATCCACCACTCCTGTCAGCTGTTGCCATATCCTCCTACAAGGAACCTTCCACACTTCCGCATCGATTTCAGCAAGACTTTCCTTGATGATGTGTTTTTCTATGGGGATACTTCAAGTAGCTTTACTCCTTTGTTGGAATGCGCCACGTTCTACTTCTTCTTCATATTATGGAGTCAATTTGAGAACGTTGGCTGGCGCAAGAGGCTTCGACTCCTCCAACTGCGCCACCCGCGTCCGCGTTGCAGCGCATCTTAAGGAAAATGGCTGAGAAATTTTGGGCAGATGCGGAATGCATGGCGTATCCTAAACGGAGTGGTGAAATTTTGTCGCTCGGCTTCTTGGCATTTGAAAAACCTCAAGGCTCAAGGCCAGGAAAGGCCGACTTTTACCTCATTGACCTGGAAGCCGCATTTTTAGTAGTTTCAGAAAGTCGCGGTATACTGTAAGAGTAGGCTGAAGTTCGATCTCTACGCTTATGTGCTGATGCTGGATAAGCTGGAGCTCTGCGTGGCAGGCGGCTGATTCATATCGCGCGGGCCGTCCGTCGTCGCGCTACGGCATCTCCTCAGACAGATAGACATCTTCATCACGAAATGACCACTTAGGGGATTAACATCTCGTCCCTGGACGAGTTTCGATTTCTGGTGCCCACGTCGAACTGAGCTGAACGAAGGGGACGAAGAGTTGGCTTCTCCTTCATCATCTGGAGCCTGGATGCTCAGCCCATCTGAATGTTAGACGGCTCCTCAATCAGTCATCGTCGTCGGTTTTGTGTAATTGTGCCATAAATACACATTGCCGGTGGTGGTCGAGGTCTCGTTAGTTAATCCCCTACGTACGCGCCACTTGACCCATGTCCTTAACGCCTCGACGAAGCGGTTTGTTTACACAACAATGTGACGTCATCGATAAGAGCCTTCAAGGGGCTATGCATCGGCCGGACTGGCCAGGGGACCTTTAAGGGCTAGTGCTTCAGAAGTCGTTAATGTCGTCTGAATGGCTTGATGTTTCAGTGAACGGCGGCTGGTCGGTGTGGTCGACGTGGACCGGTGCCTGCACAGCGGACTGTGTAGCGCTGCGTCGAGCCCTGGAGAGCAACGCCGGATCAGAGGTGATTCCGCGACTGCGGCGGACGCGGACGTGCAACAACCCTGCGCCGCTGAACGGTGGAGCCTATTGTTCCGGCGAGGAAGAGGTACGTAGACGTCTTTCGGATGTTTATGTAGAAGAAAGGAGCACAGCTGTGACGAGAATACTGTAGCGGTCAGCTGTCGATGAACTTGCGGTGAAGTGGAATTCACCGGTAGGTGACAGGAATTTCATCCACTGGTGACCGGTCTTCCTCCGGCGGTTCAACTGAATACCAAAAGGGAGATTCATTGAGATTTTTATGTAAGGATCTGTTCATAATCCAGGACAGAGTTGCTCGTGTAAAGTATACGAATTGATTAATTCCAAGCGACCGCCTGGCGAAGATCGATATGTATTCTTTGTTCGGGCGACCAGCCGCTCTCTTTTGTCGCTTTCGCCGCCTACTATGAACAGACCACAAAATCTAGGTGTTCCTTTTAGGACTTCAAATAAGATTTTACCGGTAGGTGAACGGAATTTCATCTGTAGTTGAACTAGCCACCTTGAGCGGGAATTTCGAACGGGATAAAACTTGAGAGAATACGTCTTAAACTAGTTGCCAGTTGACCGCTGGGAATATCTGAGATTGATCAACTGGTAGGGCTACAATAGTTTATCGAGGAAATTGGCCGGCAGTTGAACAGTATTTTTCCTGAAAAACAACGGCATTTCTACGGCGGGAGTTTGAAAGCTCTTTTTTGTTTTTGCCCCCAATTTCTTCCTGTTTCGAGCTCCCGTTTAAAGTGGCCAGTTTAACCGCCAGTGAGGTGTCGGACATCTATCGGTGAAATATCACAAATGAACTACAGTTTTCTTTCTACGCGTAACGACATGCGCTACTGAGTCCTCAAGCTCTCGCGCAGCGGTGAACTCTTGGGCAATTATAATTCACCAAAGAAGTTAAACAGTATTTCTCCTGAAATTCAACGGAATTTCTACGGCAGGAGTTTGAAACGTGTTTTTCCCGTCGAGTTTTTTCCTGTTTCGAACTCCTGCTCAAAATGGCCAGTTCAACTGCTGGTGAAATTCTGGTCACCTACCGGTGAAATTTCACTCATGAATTATGGTTGCCTTTCAGCACCCAACGACATGCACTACTAATTCCGTAGACAGGCGCAGTAGTCGACTGTTGGGACAATTGTAGTTTACGGAAGAAATTGACCGGTAATTGAACAGTACTTCTCCTGAAATTCAACGAATTATCTATGGCGGGAATTTGAAAGTTTTTTTTTCGGCAGCTTTCCTCCCGTTTAAAACTTCCGCTCAAAGTGGCTAGTTCAACTGCTGACGAAACCGTTCACCTATCGGTGAAAATTTACTGGTCAACAGGTACAGCTGCCCTTCGAGTTGACGGTTACAGCTGTCTGAGATAAACAACATTACCGGCGGTTATTCGCCGCTAGAAGTTTCAGAAACGTCCACGTTGGCATATGTTGCGAAGACACACTGCAGGGGTGCGGGAAAGCGCCGCTGCTCCTACCGTGGTTGCGACAGCCAATCATAATACAAGGACTCAGCTCCAGAGACGCGGCATATGATTGGCTAGCGCGATTACTGTAGGAGCAACGGCGCGTTCCCGCACCCACGCGGTGCGTTTTCGCGACATGTATATCCCCGTCACAGCTATGTACTCCCTCGTCCTACATAAATGCCAGAGATCGTTCATAGAGCAGTCTTGAATTAATCCTTGCAGGAGTTCCGCTCGTGCAACCTCACCTGCCGTCTGGACGGCCGATGGTCGCCATGGTCGGACTGGTCGCCGTGCTCTCCGAGTTGCCATCGCTTTCGCTCGCGGACCTGCACATCACCGCCGCCGATCAACGGCGGTCGACCGTGTGCAGGGCGCGAACTCGAGACCGTGCCATGCAGCGAAGAGTGAGTCTCTCAGCTTATTCACCCGGCTCTTTCCTCTCTGACCTACAGTGTTCCGTTCCAGCTACTGCATTCCATCCTCCGCTCCTCAACCTCGACTCGCCAACGACGCCGCCGTCTACGGTGGGCTCGCCTGCGTTCTCGTGCTTCTTGCGATCATCATGGCGCTGTGCACGGCGCTTCTCTGCAAGAGAAATCGTGGCAAGAAGGGCAGCGTGAAGAACATCTACTACGCCGAGAGCGGAGGTGAGCCCTAGGCCTTTTTGGGGGAACTTTTTGAGCCGTTCCGTCTAGTTTTACTCTCGGAACGGGTCATCTGGAGGTTGATCGGGGGCGGCGGACAGAGCAAGAGCTTATGCAAATTTCGAAAGCCGCAGTGCCATAAGTTCCGAAATCGGCATAATCCAAATGGCCACGGAGGCGACGGACAGGATGGGACGGCGACGGCAGCGGCGACGAATTCCCGACGGACGTCGTCCTGGATTTAATTTGACGTCGAGGGAGCGATAGTGAAGAAGAATTTCGAGGCTGACTCCGGATGAGTCAATTCGGGCCACCCAATTCCAAGCTTTTCCATGGGGGTCATTTGAAAGGAGAAATGAATCATGAAGCTTCTGGGCTACTCCAGGCGCTTCTCGAATTTTAGTTGTCATGGCTTGGGACACGCTACGCCTTCGACCGCGATCTAGACTAACTGCGTGAAAACTGCCCTCATCGACCACTAATATATTCTTCCAAACGAAAGCTAGGAGAAAAGAGGAGCGGTAGAGGTTGGCACTATGCAATTTTTTTGGGATGAATCATGCACTTTACTACTATTGAATATCGTAGAGGCAATATGAATGCGTACTTAGTTCACACAACGGCTTGCGGTGGCCAGCTCAGTGTTTTTACTTATTAGACAAGTCTGGTCCTGCAGGACTAGAAGGCTCGGTTATTCTGGGCCGGATTTGAGCCAGGAATTTTCATTTAAGGTGCACGCGGTAGCCGGGCCTCCTCCGGCTGCGCTGCCACACGCCTTTGCGAAAGCTTGAGAAATGGAGTTGCAGGCAGAACCTATCCCTATCCCTAACTTAAAATTCAAAGTAAAACTGATACATGTCGCGAAGATGGGCAGCATTGAGAGGTGAGGGCGCGCCAGCCAGTCAGGTAGTATCGAATGGGCATGCCGTTCAGAGACGGGATCTACGGTCAACACACCAATTTAATGGATTGTGTCCGGTTGGTGCTCTGCTTTGCTGGCTGTCGCTATCCCACCTCCAAATGCTGCCCACTTTCGCGAAATGAACCGTAAAGTTCCTTAGCGGTAGGTGAACCTGGGCGTGGCAGCAAGCAGGGATCGATTTGAATCCGCGATAAACGAAGAAGAGATCACTTGCACTACAAAGAGTGCATATTGGCATGATAAAAGAAAACAAAAGGCGCGTGATGACAGTAGGGGAAGGCGCCGACCATCGTATGCACTCCTATTCCAGGTGTTCGGTTCCTGTCCCGTCTAGGCCGAACACACACGGCATTCCTTCCGAGGTCTGTTCAGGCTTATATATAAACCCTCCGTGTTCGCTGAGTTGCAACCAGACTTATCTGCGAACGATAGAGTGCTGACTTGTTCATCTTTCGGCCTCCGCAGGTCATTGTATGGCCAAATACGCATTCAAATCGCCTCCACGAAATCCCCTAGAAGTCAAATGCGTGGCGCATCCGAAAGGGAACTGACCATCGCCAATCTTTATCCTTATTTCGCTTATGCGAGCTAATCGTGAACTAGGACAGTGCTATGTTCTTGTTGTATCCCACGGCTAGCGGAATCACATCTATTCTGAATAGAGGGTTTCTATTATATGTATACCTTTACCACAGGGTGGTCACGTGAAGCATGTTAGCGGCTAAATTATTTCCCTTAGAACTCTCATTTATATTAAATTCTTTCCGGATGAAGCTATGGAGATTCTATCGACAGCAAATTCATCCAATAGGACGGTAATATATGGTGTTGAACATAGTTTTAAGGATAAAAATGGAAAATGATGCCCTAGTGATGGAATGGATATTGTCGTAACCAGGGGTGCATATTTAACGGTTAACGATTTAACGGATTTAACGAATTAACGGCATTTTGCGTTAAAATCTGGCTTAACGACTTAACGGAAATTTTTAGAAATTAACGTAATTTTTAACGGACTTTTTTCTCAGTGAGTTTATCACATTTGCCCTTAGTCTTCATTAATGTTGCAGGTCTCATCCTCCCTACTAGGACTGTTCCTAAAAAAAACTATTGAAATCAGCAAGAATATTTTAATGTTTTCATGAATGTTTTGAATTAAAAAAATAAGTGCATTTCGGGGGCGCGTGTAGCGCAGTTTGAGGAGATGCCGGCTGTCGCGTGCCCCGCTACCAGGTTCCTGGTTCGGATTTCCCGCCCAGGCCAACCAAGACTTCCATTCCTCCGGGGTGAATTGGTACCAGATCTCTTGTTCATCGACTGGTCACCGCAAGTCATTATACGCCCAAATACGCATTCAACCCGCCTCCACATCCCGTAGAAGTAGAGTGCGTGGCGGGGATAGTGATCGCTAATAACAAAAATTAGGAAAGCTACTTTTTCTGAACGTTAACACGTTGACGACAAAGCACACCTTTTCGGCAGTGTAGGGCTGTGTGACACGATGTCGTGCCACGGTCTCGACGTTGCAAAAAAATGGATTGGTCCCACACACCGGGCACTCGAAAATCGTGCGTTCGACAACGTGTTCACATTCCGCTGATAGGCTTTTAATTGCATCTTTATTAAATCATTTCTGTAATTAATGGGGTGATGCCCGCATCGAGATTGTATATGCTCGTAGAACATTCACTCGAAACGGTTTCGCAAAAAAAAAAACTAAGAAAGGGAACTCAGTGTCTTGCCTGATCGCACATTTTAAGATGCCTTGTCGGTGAGCATCTTGCATGGTAATTCCATATCTCTCTTATTCCACACCCTGTAGATGACTTGTTGTTGAAGGCTTATTTATTATTCTGTGCTTGATGATGATGAACTGTTATTTTACATTGCAAAGTTACACTCCATTCCTTGAACTTCAGCTGTTGACCTCTTGAAGTTGAAACGTATAAGGTTTTCCTTGATTTCTTCACTTAAAAGAATGGTTTGCAGCTAATTGTACCTTTTAACGAAATTTAACGATTTACCGGAAATCTAACGAAAATTTTCCGTTAAAAAATTTCGTTAAAAAAATTTAACGCACAGAATTTTGTGTTCACCCCTGGTCGTGACGTTCGCCACGACCCTTCAAGGACATGCTGGCGTCGCGACACCCAGCTCCCGACGAGAAGGGAGTACGGTCGCGCTCACGCGCCGCGACGCAGTGTAAACGCCTTCTCAGCAGTTGTCGCTAACAGCGTCTCCGTGAGCGGACGGATCGTTCAGCTCACCGCCGCCTTCAGCGACGGGCTCGTCATCGTCAGAAGCGCAGTTCCACCTCCATCGAGACATCGACTCCAACAGCATTGGGGCGAGGCGTGTTCAGTAGAGACAACAAGAGCCCATATTTATTAGGTCGTTACCTAAGTTCTGTCGTTTTTTGACCTCTAACTTCAAATGTGAGTATCTCGGCTCAAACATAACTTTATTAGGCGAAATAAGAACAATTACAATCTACACATCTTTGCCAACGAGATACTAGTCTATTTATTCCAGTAGCATAGAACTCCGAAGATCTAGAAGCCATAAGTTCTTCGAGAGTAGATTCGCCCTTGGAGCTCGCCGTTTGCAAGTATCGTCAGCGCTCCTTCTACGCAACAAAAACGACCCGTTTCTGGAGCGAATTGTGACTTGTGACAAAAAATGAATTGTCTGCGACAATCGACGACGAAGTGCTCAATGGTAGGATATCACCATTGCACCTAAACACTGTCCAAAGCCGAGTATGCACCAGGAAAAGGTGATGGGGACCGTTTGGTGGTGTGCCACCGGTTTAATCCACTATAGCGTTCTCAAACCTGGTGAAACAATCGCGGCGGAAAAGTACTGTCAGAAGCTGGACGAGGTGCACAAGAAGCTCCAGCAAATCTACCCAGCGCTGATCTACAGAAGGGGACCGATACTTTTGCACGACAACGCTAGGCTGCACGTATCGATGATCACCAGGCAGAAGCTCCATTCTTTGGGATACGAGACACTCGACCATCCACCGCGCTCGTCCGACCTATCGTCTACAGACTACCATTTTTTCAAACATCCCGACGACCTCCTTCGCGGAAAATACTTCAGGAACCGACATGATGCAGAATATGCTCTCAAAGAATTCATCGCTCCTACATCTCCGGAGTTCTATGCTACTGGAATAGATAAACTAGTATCTCGTTGGCAAAGATGTGTAAATTGTAATGGTCCTTATTTCGACTAATAAAGTTATGTTTGGGCCAAGATATTTACATTTGAAGTTAGAGGTCAAAAAACGACAGAACTTAGGTAACGACCTAATATATATTATAATAAGTCACAGTGACAGGCATGTCTAGAGCGGCGCATTTGTAAAACCTCGCCAAGGAAGTGAAAAATCAGGGAATGCAGAGGTCTAAAAATAAGGAGCTTAAAGTATATTGTGCCATCTTTGCATTGTTAATATACTCGACGACTGGGCAAATTACATGATATTATATCAGTCTCGGTTTCAGCCCACGTTCGGCGTGTGCTTCTCGAACAACAACAGAAAGCGTTGCTTGCCGACGACTGTGTGAAGGTTGGTGGAACTTCTTGTATTAGCGCTTAGCCTTATGTAGCTCGCCGAAAAAGATTCTTGAAACTATTAACACTGCTGTGCCAAACGAGGTTAGGTGGATCAGTTTTATTGAGCGGCCTAACGTTTCGACCTGTTCGTCGTCTTCAGAGGCCTAAAAGTTGCTCAAGACCCCCCCCCCCCTTTCCGACATCGTCCTTGGTGCCAAAACGAAAAAACCCAATGCATCAAAAATAAACTCACCCGCTGATCCACCGTTGACGCGGAGCGACGTCGCTACCGCTGCCGTTAGTAGCCGAGTAGTGACTGAGACATACTGTGTCATCCCGCACTGATTATACTGAGTATACCAGTGTCATTCGAAAGGACACACATGTCACCACCGGTCGTTCTATAGCTCACAATGCGAAAGGAATGGCAAGAAGTCACTAGTAACCGAGGGACACTCATTTCGACTATTCAGTGCTGGATTCCTTGCGGAAATCCAGAATGCTTCCAACGCTTTCCTAGACGAAGTATCGGTCTCATACGTCAAAACCATGCACTTAATATCATAGTCGGTTTCTCCATGCCCATCAACCCTGTGCTTACCAACGGACTAGACAAAATACCACACCTTTTACTAGTCAGATGTTCCTTAATGCGAACTGCCAGTACCCTTCCAGTTTCTCCTATGTATCTTTGATTGCAAGTCCCACATTCAAGTTGATACACTGCACCAGCTTTGGCGCAATCTCCCAACTTATTGTAGGGACATACAACACAGTATTCTGATATACACTCCCTATCGTAGAGCCTATTTCGAACTAGCTGCTTTTTGATGTTGTCATTCGGGATGTTTACAAGCACAACATTATCTTCTAGCTGAGCCCGAACTATGCTCCGCTGTATGGCAGAAGTGATATTATCAGAAATGAAAGGAAGACAAAGGGGTATACGATCTTGGCGTGGTGGGGAGCAAGCTGAACATACAAAAACTCGCGGCAGCCGCGCCGACTGCTGCGGCAAGCGCGACATCGACATAGTGTGTGCTACAGTTACAAAGTCTAACGCTCTTGTAACTGCATAAACTGCTTTGAATACCTCTGCTCAGCTATTTGAGGGTCCTCCGGTGCACTTAATTAAAGGAAATGGTTATTTTGGGTGAGAATTGGATGACCTAACCCAAGCAGCAGACAATTGCTGCTATTGTGAAACGATTTTGTTCTTTCATGACACGAAGCTTCTTTTATAAAAGCCACATATCTAGATACAATACAGCATAACTCGGGAGTTTGTTAGAGCTCCGTTTCCCCCATAACAGCCCACCCAGGAGCGACGCCTCAGTGGCGATTCATCGCGCGTGCGGCAGAGGTCGCCGCGCGCGCGGCGAAAACTTGTATGTTCGTACTACCAGCCTGGCGTGGTATATTTCGTTGCACAGTGCGGACTCTTTGGTGGTTTTGTGGTACCACATAGCCATTTTGGCAAGCGATCTTTGAGACTAGCCTCAATGACTCTTGCTGCTCTTCCGAGCCCGTGCATACATCACGTGCAGTTTTGAACATGTTCCTTACAACTGCGCGTTTAACAGCTGTAGGATGTGCGGAAGATGCATGGACCGAAATGTTCTTAGAGCTTTCTTTGCGATACCACTTCACTCTGACGATGCCCGATGAAATGAGTGTACCTCGGTTACTAGTGACTTCTTGCCATTCCTTTCGCATTGTGAGCTATAGAACGACCGGTGGTGACATGTGTGTCCTTACGAATGACACTGACATACTCAGTATAATCAGTGCGGGATGACACAGTATGTCTCAGTTACCACTCGGCTACTAACGGCAGCGGTAACGACGTCGCTCCGCGTCAACGGTGGATCAGCGGGTGAGTTTAATTTTCATTCATTGGGTTTTTTCGTTTTGGCACCTAGGACGATGCCGGAAAGGGGGGGGGGTAAGGCGCTTGGTCGGGTAAGTAACAAATCTAAAGTCTTGAACCACTTTTAGGCCTCTGAAGACGACGAAGAGGTCGAGACGTTAGGCCGCTCAATAAAACTGATCCACCTAACCTCGTTTGGCACAGCAGTATTAATAGACTAAGAAAATGCCGAGGTTTTACGAAGAGAGAACTTGGAGATTCTTGAAGCTTTTGCATTTGACAGAGGCCACGATTTTTTTACAGTTACTCATTCAGCCAAAACGATTATAATATTAATTTATCAAAAACTTAAACACAGTTCCACATAAACAAGAAAGTTGTTTGTAAGAGAAATCTTCATTTTACTAGCGGTTTAACTTTTTCTACCTTCCAAGTTATTGAGACTAATTCGCATGCACTGCATCGCTTGAGATAAGAGTTTTATTTACATTTATTTTAGTGGTTCGCTCACTGTTCACTGAAAATTGACTGATTTTGTGAGAGAGATCAGAGAAAATGGTATGCTATGAGCGGTTTCTTACTTATAATAGGTACACTTTAAAACTGAAACTGGCTATCAAGGTGTGTATGAGGGTTCAGCTTTGGAAGTAAGTAAGGTGCGCCAGAAGTAAAAGTGTAGTCTTCTGAACGCGTCGATTGACTGACGAGTGAATGTTAATGAATAGACGAGAAGGAGGAGAAAAAGTGTTTAGGATGCGCCATGAAACCAACTTCTGTTTCGGTTTTAGCAAAGTCTCGTTGCGAGTTCAAACTGCACTTTAAGAGTGGAATATCATTAGGGATCTGCTCTGATGGACAAGCGGAAATCATTCAATATGTGTAGAAAACAGGTTTTTTAAGTATTTATAAGATTCTGCTTGTTCTCGAGGGCACTATAATTGTTTCCTGAGGGTAGAGCCATTTAGCCTGTGGCTAACCCAATGACCCAGGGAAGGCGGGTACTATAGGGTCTGACTTCTTCAAGCCGCTCTCTTTCAGGCTCCACCGATAGGATCGCAGTTTTTCACACTCGGTAGCACGTGTTCTCCGTCGCCGCTGCATCCGTCGATGACGTTACGATCAGCGAAGAGCGCCTACAGCGGCTATTCGGCTAATCGGAATGCGGGTGCGGTTTTTTTCGATGAAAAAAGCTATCGACTGTAGATGTAATTCGCCTCCAGGACATTGACCTGATCCATAGATAGCATAGACCATCCCCGGACCACTTTTACAGTGAATAAGCTGACAGAGTCTTTTGCAACCTTTAAGATTGAACCGTTACCTCGACATTCGCCTATGGTTGCAAACAACTTAATAAAGCCGCGGACAGTACTGGTCGATAATATGGCCTGCTTGAGGAGGCAAGAACACGTAAAGCCAATCACGCTGTGAATGACATGCCTCTCAGGGGCGCGTATTAGTCGGTGCCTTAATTGGCAGGCTCGTATCGGGTCATTGCTATGAGTGGCTGTGATTGGCCTGTAGGCCAAACTAACGACCAGTACCCCTAAGACCACTTGAAGACCTTTCAGATATCTTTGACCCCAAATCACTCTAGGTCGCATGTCATTCTCGTCTAAAACTCTGCATCGCAGGTTCACGTGCAGCTCTGATCACAGAATGCTCTTCGAACTCGTCGTCGGGAGGCGGCAAGCGAACGCTGGTCCGAACGAGCTCCAACTGCTCGGAGGACGAGAACTACGCCACTCTCTACGACTACCTGGACGAGAAAGCCGTTGGATGCCTCGAGTCCTCGCAGGCTGTGCTCGCTGCCCAAGTCGATCAGAGCGGAGCTCGACTACAGGTTAGTCAACCAATCAATCATCGACCGATGCCAATCAATAATCTGAGTATTAGCTCCGAAAATGTGGCGCCTCGCTGTTGATACCGGAAAACGCGCTCGACGGCGATCGCATGATCTATCTGGCCGTGTCCGATCAGCTCAGCGATCGACCCCAGCTACAACGTAAGCGACCACTCGTCGAGTAAGTTAGTATATACCACGATCGATAATCGATTTTCAGCCGGCGAATCGGCGCTGTCGTCGGTGGTGGTGATGGGCGAGTGCGAAGGCGAACCGGTCACCCCGAATCGAGTGCTCCTGAAGCCGTTGATTCTCTCGCTTCGACATTGTGCTTCGGTGTTCCCACGCGATAACTGGTCGTTTATACTCTACGCCGACGAAGGTACGGTAGTCTCGACGTTCTCCTCTCCCTAATTCGCCTGCAGTACCTATTCCCTCTTTCTGTGCAGGATTCGGCTGGCAGCGGGTGCTTACCGTAGGCGAGGAGAATCTGAACTCGACCATGTACGTGCACATGGAAAAGCCCGGTCGAAGCGACGGCGGCATGGGTTGGTGCCATATTATGGTGGACAACTTTGCACGGTGGGTGATTTCTTCAATTATAATTTTTAGGCACTTGTCGCTAATGTGGCCTACATGGGGAGGAGATCAGAGTAATGGTAAGACGAGGTGGCATCGAATCTACAGTGTAGGCTTATAGGGTCGATGCTCTGATTGGCTGGCTAACTGATTGGATGTGAGTGGCCGGCGCCTTCCGCCTACTAATGCAGGCCACATTAACGACAAGCTCCTTATTTTCTATTAAAATATGTCTCTTTTAACGTTATACTGTTATGGAGCAGTAGCCTTAGCTTCGATACCATTTCACATGTAGTTTCTGAAATCTATAGTTTAAACCAGCGCCTTACCTTTTCCTCATGTAAGCCATATTAACGACATGTACCTTATTTTCGACTAAAACATGTCTCTTTTAAACGTATACTGCTATCTCAAAGTAGCCTTAGCTCCGCAACCATTTAACGTGTGGTATCATATAACTTAATTCATTTTCGGGAAAAGTGAAAATGAAAACAACGCAGCAGTTGTCGTGCATTTGTTAATTTCGCTCAATGTCGCGAAAGTGGGCAGCATTGGGAGATGGAAGCGTTCCAACCAATCATAACCAAGCATAACCAACCAACGATTGAATACACGCCAACCAATCAGGGTACCAACCTTATCCTCTGGATGGCACGCCTGTTCGACGAAATCTATTGGCTAGCACGCTCCTATCTCCGGATGCTGCCCACATTCGCGACATGGACCCTATTTTCCTATTTTTTATTGGATTAACTAGAAAATATAAGTGCTTCTGCTTCAGGGTGATGTTAGCCGGTCGTCCACGAAGGCCTTCGGTCACCGCCTGCAAACGGGTCCACCTGGCCGCCTATGGACCGTCGGAACGACCGAGGACGTCCAGCTTCGAGATACGCGTCTACTGCGTACCGGAGACGGGAGCCGCCATGGAAAGCGTCGCCAAACAGGAGCAGCACGGACGGTAGGTATTCTTGAAGGTAATCTAACCCACATGTGGGTTAGACTCTCACCCATAGCGGGTGACTAAGGTTTGTGCTAGTGGTTTCCTTTTCTAAAAGCTGGAGTAAAGTGAAGATGTGTCAGCTGAGAAGCAGGTTGGGACTTCTATTAATCAGTGGAATATTCCAGATTGCTAGCTGAATCCGAGCATTTCCTGCTGAATGAGAAGGGCGATCTTTGCTTCTGTGTCGAAGACGTCTCTGAAGGGTTCTCGCCACGAGGATCAGCACTGGTGGTTAGTTTCTTGCACAACGTCATCTATTCTGAAGGTGTCCGCATCGTTTTCTGCATAAAAAACTCTGAGACGAAGATCGAAGTTTGGAGAAAGGACACTCTCCTTTGGGATGCGCCACGCATTCTACTTCTATGGGATGTCTAGAGGGAATTTGAATCAGTGTTTTGAATGTACGGTGACTTGCGGTGGCTAGTCGATGGACAAAATATTAGGTTGTAACGAAATAAATGGCACTAAACCACTGTAAATTTAAACAGTTAATATCTCGGCTTGTAGGCAAGTTTATTAATCGAAATAAAAACCTTCTGATTCTACACATCTTTGCCAACGTGACACAAGCTTTTTTATCCCAGTAGCGTAAAAATCAGAAGTTCTGGAATTGACGAAATCTTCGAAGGCACTTTCGGCATCCTGTTGGTATTTGAATATTTTCCCTACCAAGAAGTCGCCAAGATGCTTGAAGAAATGGTGGTCTGTTGGGGAGAGGTCGGGAGAAAACGGAGGATGTGGTAGAGTTTCAATGCTCAGCTCATTCGATTTCTGCAACGTCATTCGTGCTACATGGGTGCGAGCATTGTCGTGCAGAAGGAGAACTCGCCTTCGGTTTACCAAGGCCGGCCGGATATCCTTCAACTTCTTCATCATTTCTTCAATTTCAATGCAGTACTTCTCTGCCGTGATGGATTCACCGGGAGGGAGGAAGCTGTGGTGAATAATTCCCAGCGAACACCACCATACTGTCACCATTACTTTCTTTTGGTGCAATTCCGGCTTCGCAAAACCTTGGGGCTCTCATCGCTGCCCACCCACTGTGCCGATCGTCGCCTGTTGTCGTACATTATCCATTTCTCGTCACTGGTTACGATGCGATCAAGGAATGGGTCCGCTTCGTTCGCAGAAGCAGTGCGGACGAGATCTCATATCGTCGGTTTCTTTGCTCCTCAGACAGCTCGTGAGGCACCCATCTTTCCAGCTTTTTGGTCTCTCCAATTTCCTTCAGATGCCGGGCAGCTGTGTTGTGACTGACGTCAAGAACCTTCGCTATCTCCCTGGTACCTTTGTGTGGATCCTCCTCTACCACATCTCTCAGCTTGTCCTCATCAACATCACTATGCCTCCCACGACCTTCATGTTCTTCCAAGCTCTCATCTCCATTCCGGAACTTCTGATACCAACGATACGCCGTCCGAATTGTGGCACATCCTTGACCGAATGCGGCGTTGATCTTCTCGTCCGCCTCCTTAGCTGTAGTGCCCAGCTTGAATTCATACAAGTAAATGCCTCGGATTACCCTGTTGTCCATATGCAAAAAAGTCAATAAAACTCTAAAGTTTTCCCACTTTTACATAGAAAATTTGGTACTCACCGGTAGAGCAAAGTTTGCGCTTCTGAATGATATGCCACATGTTACGGTTCGTTCTTGATCAAACGCGTAAAGACGCACCAAAAAATGGCGCGAGCCAGTGCCATTTAATTCGTTACAACCGAATATTATCCTTCCCAGATAAGTCTGGCACCAATTCATATCGACCTGGAAGGATGAAAGACTTGGTTGGCCTAGGTTGATCTGGGTGGAAAATCCGAACCAAAAATCTGGAATCGGGCGATCGAAACAGCCAGCGCCTCCATCGATTGCGCTACAAGGCTAATAGCGGATTTAGACACTTTTGACTGATTTTTAGAAGCTACAAAAACCTTTAGCTCAGCCGGAGGGGCGGGTGGTAGCGCAGGTGGAGGAGGTGACGGCTGTCGCGTGACCGGATTTCAGGTTCTTGGCTCGGATTTCCCGCCCAGGCCAGGCAAGCCGTCATCCATCCGTGGTCCGTAAATTGGTAAGAGACCTGTCTGAGAAAGATGATACACTGACTTGTCCATCTGTTGGCCATCGTAGTTCATTGAATAGACTAAATATTCATGTAATATTGATATTCTGTGGAAGTAGAATGCGTGACGCATCCAAAAAGGGATTGATGGATTTTCCTTTCCTTTGCGTCGAGAAGAATCCCTTTCGTAAAAGTTGGTGGCACCGTCCAGGGGCCAGATTCATCTACCGCTTACCGACCACTAACGGTGAAAATACGGCCTAACCCCCTGATATGACATTCATCCAGCATCATGTCTGGAGAAATTTTCACCGTTAGAGGGCGGTTAATGGGCGCGTGTAGCGCAGTGGGAGGAGGCGCCGACTGTCGCCTGCACACTATACCAGGTTCCTGGTTTGGATTTCTCGCCCGGGTCTACCAAGCCTTCCATCTCTCCGGGGTCGGTGAGTTGGTGGAAGAATTGTCTGGGAAGGACAGAGCGCTGACTTGTTCATCGGCTGGCCACCGCAAGTCATTGAATGGCCAAATACGCATTCAAATCGCCTCCAGGACCTCCCATAGAAGTAGAATGCGTGGAGCGTTCCAAAATGGTTTGAATAACGCCGTCCTTTGTCTTTTTTTTTGGAGGGCGGTGAATGAATCAGGCCCCAGGTTGATCGACTTTACTTATTATGTCCAAAGGATTGAAAGGTAAAGCACTGGATGCGATTACTCCATTATGTAGTCTTAATTGGATTCGTTACAAGGCATTCTAGCCATGTAAGCAAATGCTCAAACTTCTCCAGAAACATGGGACAAGGTGCATGGCGCGATTCCCTATAATGCAACTGAACTTACTGGCTGACACCCTATATCATCTTCTTCTGCGCGAATTCTATGGAGTCATACGTGAATAGGCATCTTGACTGCGTATTTCATCTGAATCAGCCGTGAAAATTCTCTGGACGTCTTTACAAAATCGTCAAAAAGCGTGCGGTTCATTAAAGCGTTTTATTCTCTCGGCATATATTGAGCTCTTACTCATGCTTATGGGCAAAGTTAACCTATGTTGCGCTAGACCACCCACAGAGCCCTTTCCCGTCCTTCCCCAGAAGCCTCCTCTAAACCCTGCCACCGTAGTACTTCGCATTTGTCTTCCACGAATCCGAGCCTTTTCGCCCGCAGCTGATTGGGCGGCGACGTTCAGTCATACACCTCGTTACACTCTTCGGAACTCATCGCGAAATGACATCATCAGACCGACCGAATCATATACGTTTCGCCCGAAGGCCTCGAATCCGATTAAGATCGCCCGGCGATGGACGGCATTAAGCATACAGCTCGAATTACTGCGTCAGAGTCAATTAGTTCGACTGGTTAGATTTGTGGCGCAACAAGTTGCAGAGCCGCCGACGACCGCGGGGGACGACTGGAGACGTTGGAGGACCAGATGTGAGTCTCAGTCTGTGAATTTTCGTTTCTTCAGGAGATTCCGGACACTCATCACCAGTGGTGCAGTCAGAACGGCCTGCACTGCTCGATCACCGTGTGCAGCGAGGCGAATCGACCCATCGAGGACTTCATGGCTCGCATTGTGATCTATCAGAAGACGAACAACGCCGAGCGACACGTGCTTCATCTGCGATTCGAGAACAGCATCGTGAGTCTTCTACGCATCTGAAACTCTATGAAGAATCTGGCTTTCTTTGGCTGATGCCTTCGATGATAACTGACCTTTATGTTCTGCTTCTGATTCTGTTCACTCCAGTACGACAAGCCACCTCCGGACGAGGACCGCGTCGTGACCGCCGACTTCAACCTACCGATCGAGGTGAAGGACGAGCTGTCGCTGTTACTCGATCCGCCAACCGATCCGGATCGTGACTGGCGAGGTCTGGCCAAGAAGCTGCACACCGATCGCTACATTCAGGTGATTATAGCCCTTTAAACAGCGTACTGCTTCCATCTACATAATACCGTATCCGATCGCTTACAGTACTTCGCCACACGACCCGGCTGCTCGCCGACGACGTTGCTGCTCGATTTGTGGGAGGCGAGAGAGTGCGGCTCGTTGCGAGCAGCACATGACCTGCTGCAGACGTTGCGAGTGATGGGACGGCCGGACGCCGTCGCCCTGCTCGAGCAGTACCTCTCACATTTCTCGTACACAGCCTAACCGGCCCTCCTTTCTTCTCTACTTGTCAATAATGATTGTAGTCATCTTCATCAGCATCACTATGTGCATTCTCTCGTTGTTTCTCTTCCTTTTTTCCTTTCGTTTACGCACTTATTCTCAGGCCTATGGTCGTCAGAAACCGGTATCTACACTCACACACACTCACCCCACTCGTATACACCGACACGTCCGCACAGCGCATCGCATCGCATGCATAGTGTTTAGACTCGACGGGGGCGCGCGCCACACCAGAAAATCGATATTTGTCGCGCGTAGCGCACAATTTCGCGTCGCGCGCGCACTCGTCGCTTCACAGTTTCTTCCCTCAACACGAGTTGCCTTATGACATCGAATTCTCCTAATAATAATATGCTCCTCTTGTATTTTGTTTGTGATGAAAGACGTTGCCAATGTACAGTTTCCCTAGCGGTCATCATCATCATCATCATTACCATCTGCTCATCGTGCTCATTCAGCTCTTATTGATCTGTATTGATTGATTGATTGCTTGTTAGTTTGTCGAGGCCGCAACGCGTTGCTTTTGTTCGCCGTGGTAGAGATCTAGCAGGTAGATGTATGCTTTTTGTCTTAAATCGGGTCCATGATGCCACAATCGCGTCAATCGATAAGGCCTGCTCGTCTGCTGACCTAACTATGTATGTTGGTATCGATCGTGAATCGATATATCGATTGACCCGCTTGCGCTGTCATGTCGCGCCTTTGACACGCCGCTGCTTTCTTGTACAGAGAACCCCACACGTTGACGTTCGGTGATCAGTGTGATTACTTCCATAAGTAATTCTCGTTCTATAGTCATTGCATTCAGTGCACAGAGTTCGGACAATAAATATTGATTGATATTGTGACGGCTCTAGGTCGACCTTGCAACTCCTTGTTTCGATATTGACACGGATGCAACCGGGTAGACACGTCGAGAAAACGCGGGATGAGGCACTTCATCAGGAAACAACAATGTCAGACGAGCGAGAATCGGAAAACAAGACAATCCGGTTCACGGCAAACGAGAAGAATGGACCCTGTTACAAGCCTGGACTTGCTTTTATGCCCTATTTTGGCGCCCTTTGGCGGGAGCGCGGGAGGTGCTTCGAGATCTTTCCTAGATGCAAACTTCAATTCAAATTCAAATTCGTAATGAGTCATAATGGCGGGAAGACACACAGAAATGTGAGAACTCGGGGGCGAGACTAGAGACGCATGGATATGGGACAATATTGATCTTTTGTGGACCAGTCAGAATCATTCCATGGGTGCGTACAGGCGCCAGTCGTTTCCGGTGCGCGTGCGTGTGCCCCGTCGACGACTGTCCGCAGTAATTACGGACAATTAATCGCTGCTAATTAAAACGACCGAAGTGGAAAAGAAGCCGTCGACAGTGATTGGTGGCGTTGCGCAATTGTCGTCGTCGTCGCCGTCGCGACACAGCAGGAAATGGCAACAAAAGACCGCCAGGAAGTGCTCCGTTTTCCGCTGAGGTCATCTCTGCTCGGACCTCCGGTCTCATGGGGACCTGATGAGATACTTAGGAGAGGATCGGTGAAGAGCCACCTCGTTCTGCTTCTACACACTCTCGACTACGTGAACTGTAAATAACAAAAGAAAAATTCTGAAACTACTCGGTCATTTCAAAAATACGACGGCTGGCCGTTCAGAGCCCTAATGACATTCAGTTTCTGTTGCCTTAGTCCAATATTAGATTGCTAACAGATAAGTTCTCTAACATTTGGGGAACAAAACATTTTATTTAATTTGAATATATGTACCACTGACGTTGATCGGTCGATCTCTGGCAACATCGGAGATCTTGATCCGAATCATCCAAAAATCCGTGGTCTCAAAACTGCCGTTATCCGAGTCATCCAATTATCCGAAGATTTTAGATCAGATTCAATGTATAATCGGTGGTGGATGAGCTTCCTCAAGAACGTATTAGGTTCGAAGAAAAGTTCCCGCCACTCACTTTGGCGTTCCGCCAAATTTTTGGAAAGTGTTCCGAAACCTTCTCCAAATAAAGCATATATGTTGTACAGGGTGTCTCAAGAAAATGTATACATTGTTTGGAAGGTGATAACTTTGCTTACAATGAAGGTAACGAAGAAGTTAAAAACTCATATAAAAGCATAAGAAAATATAAATTTTCTTACTAATGAGCGGTATGGATTGCGCCATGCACCCGCCTAAAATTTTGCATTTTGCACTCGATTGATTGTGTTTCGCTGGAATACTTGTCATAATTTCTCCAAAAAGTGGCCATGTTAACTGATTTGTGCTACTTTTAAAGTTTAAAACTTAAAAACAAACTACGGCTTGCGGTGTCTTTAAAAATGCAGGTACAATTTGAAAGGTTCTAACATTGCGGCTAGTGAAGCTTTTGGAGACGTTTAAGACTCCTATAAAAGCACAGGGCAACGAGTTGTCGAGACGTACAAATAGTCAGGGTCGCGCCATACGCCCACCTGAAACCTTGCATTTCAGACTCGAGCGATTGTTGAGGATCCGCACGCATGATTCAATTTTGCGGCAAGCTGATCAAGCTTCCAGTAGCACTTCAGGATAAACTTCTTCTCTTTAAAGAAAAGCTTAAAGCGCGGCGTGACTCTTTTTATGGGCCAAGATACGTATAGAGCGTTATTAGAGCGGTAGCGAAAGCGATAAATTGTGCAACAAACAAGCTCATATGTCACGAGATTGTCAAGTTCTAAACGTTAAAAGAAGCACAATACAGGTTAATCTCGCCAAGTAGTAGCAAGATTGTAATAAGCATTCAGCCCATGCACAATCAATCGATTCCAAAATGCAAAGTTTCGGGCGGGGGCATGGCGAAATCTTGAAGATTTACACACCGCAGAAATCACGTTACTCTTTGCTTGCGCGAGTCTTAAACGTCCCCAAAAGCTTCACTAGCAGTAATGTTAGAACCTTTCAAATAGTGCCTGCATTTTTAGGATACCAAGCATTCTTTGCGAGTCGTAGTGTATTTTTCAGTTTTAAATCTCAAAAAAGCACAAATCAATCAATACGGACACTTTCTGGATAAATTATGACAAGTCAATCGAAACACAATCCATCGAGCGTAAAATGCATAAGATCAGACGAGTGCATGGCGCAATCCATAACGCTCATGTGTGAAAAATCTATATTATTTTATACTTTCATAGCCCTTAGCTTTTCAGCACCTTCACTGTGAGCAAAGTTATCGTCTTTCAAGCAGTGTATAGAGACACCCTGAATAGGCTGACCTATGACCTACATTTACCACTACAGTCGTCATATTCCGTTACAACTATGGCAGAGGACATCGTTCTGGACTGTGAGCAAATTCGACTGCTTCTGCTTTACGAGTTCAGAAAGCAAAGCAGTGCAGGAGTCGCGGTGGATGACATAGGTGGAACGATATGTCCTACCAGTGTCTCCTAAGAAACAGCGGAAGTATGGTTCCGGAAGTTCAGGAACGGAGAATTTCGCTTGGAGGGCGGACCGTGGTGTGGAAGGCCGGTTACAATGGAGAGGAACACCTTCTGGAGTTGGTGGTTCAGGAGGAGGCACCTGTGACCTGGCAGACGAACTAGAGTGCCATCACACCATCATAGCTCAGCACCTTGGGAAGCCTTGAGAAGACATGTGGATATGGTGCATGGATGAACCTAGCGGCCACCAGCTGCAGGTGCGCCAGGATGCGTGCATGAACATCTTGACTTCACGATGGAGTTTTTCTTGGCTCGAGAACCTGGTCACTGGCGACGAAAAGTGGGTAGTCTACGTTGACCACACGCGAAAGCGTCAGTGTCTCAGCCGCGGCGAAGCGGTATTTCCGACGCCCAGACCGGAACCTCACCCAAAAAAGGTCAGTCCGTGCCTGGTGGAATTGCAGAGGAGTCATTCACTGGGAGCTGCTACCTGCAAACACTACTGTCCCTAGTGATGTCTACTGCAAGCAGCTCGATCGCATTGAAGCAGCTCTTCGTGGGAGACAAGACACGACCTTCTTCCTTCTCGACAATGCGTGTCCACACGTTGCAAGGGGGACTCAGGAAAAACTCCAGTGCTTCGGATGGCATGTTCTGGCCCACCCACCGTATCCCTCGGACTTTGCTCCAACGGACTGGCATCTGTTTCTTTCGTTGTCGAACCATTTGGAGAAACATTTTGACGCCACGGGCCAACTTGAAAAGTGCCTCGCGGATTTTTTTCGTCAAAACGCCAGGAATTCTGTAGTGTGGGATCTGCAAATTGCTGGACAAATGGCTATATGTTGTAGATAATAATGGTGCATATGTTCTTTAATTGTTATATGTACAGAACAAGAGAAATAAATTTGAAAAAAAAAATTCCACAAGTGGTGGGATACTTGTCATAAAACCTAACAGAATGATAGACCCTGAAGAACACATTAAATTCCTCTTCGATGTCGTCATAGATTGCGAAGTGCAGGCCATTCATATGACGTGGAATACTGAAAAGTGGTGATAGTCGGAGAGATCTACGCAGGTCTATGGACTATTCTGACTTGTGAACGGTAGTCTAGCCCATTTCGCTAGCTCAGTGTCGTTGTCATGGTTATACTGGTACATCAACATACGAATAAAGGACGGCGTTACTTTACTCAATCCCTTTTGGGATGCGCCACGTATTCTACTCCTTCGGGATGTCGTGGAGGTGATCTGAAGTCGTACATATTTGGCCACACAATGACTTGCGATAGCCAGCCGATGTACAAGTCAGCGCTTAATCCTTCCCAGAGAAGTCTGGTACCAGTTCACCGAGCCCGGGGATGGAGAGCTTGGGTGGCCTAGGCGGGAAATGGTGATACTGGTATATACCTTGTTATATTGCACGTAAAAAAAGATAAACAAAACAAAAAAATTGAAAAAAAACTTGAAATTGAAAGATAAACAAGACAAATTGAACGGACTACATAGAAGTGCACGGCGCATCCTAAAAACGAACGTCAACGCCAGTCTTCTTTCGTAACGTGGACATATCGTGGTTCGTAAATGATGTTTCTAAATATGGAAAGTTGTACACGGTGGAAGCGCCGTTCTTTGAAATCCAGGGCTACAACAAATTGCCCATTTCGATCGACATGCCCGGAATTCCTACGACATGTGGGCCGACGATAAGATCTGAGTGAAAGCACTAACAAGCATCCGAAGGCGAACGACGATGTAGCCATCGGATTGATGGGCTTTTTTAGCTGGGCGCTAATCCCCGTCCATCTGTCCACTAAATCCACACACTGCACACAATGTGATCGCGCGCAGATTCCTCGGCTTACAGTGGAGGGTCCTTCAAAATTGTTCTTCATTGACAATTAAGCTTGTCGAGTGCTGCAGCGATACAGTAGGGTATAAAAACCCAACCCTACATTTTATAGAAGGCACCATCGTGTGGTATTATAAGTGCAAGCCTATGTCAGGATTTGGAAAGAGAAGCCTGTAAACGCGGCGAAGGAGTAGTTGAAAATCGTAATTCATTGAAGGATTAGGATTTTAAAAAACCGCGTTGATCAATCCACTCGCGGAATACGCCAAACATCCCATTTCTGAGGGATTCCACAGATGTAGGTAACATAGGCGTATTTGGCCCAAGCAGAATCTGCAGCGACTTCACCGACCCCGATGTGATGGAAGACCTGGGGGGGGGGATTCATCAAGCAGTGGGTATAGGTAAGGGAATCGTGTCCAGGGCCTGCATTCATCAAGCAATGGGTATAGGTAGAGATACCGTAAGGTATCTCTACCTATACCCATTGCTTGATGAATGCAGGCCCTACCATCAATGGGTAGTGGCTACGAATGATATTCATGAAAGGAATCAAGGGTAAAGTACAACTAGGCCCTTCGCGAAAACAGATGATCTTACTGGAGCGCCATTTTGTTAATGGGGTGCGAATGAGTCGCGGGTATGCGGATGTACCCACAACGATCGGCGGGTTTTCTCTACCCACTGATATACCCACGATTTGGCGGGCAAGGTTTATCATGAATCCGGGTATCTCCACATCGTGTGTATGTCTACCCCCTATACCCAGCATACCCTATGGGTATGCGCGTTGATGAATCCGGGCCCAATACCCGTAGTGGGTAGCGGGTAGGATTCGTATTCATGAAAAGAATCAAGCAAGATCGTAAGGTAGAACTAAGGGCCTATTCATATTCCGCGACGGGATCGACGGTAGCAACAGGAGCGACAAAGCAACGCATATCTATGGCCTATGTTATAATCCGGTGACGCGTCGTCGAAGTATAAGGCCTCGTTTATACTTCTGGCGCCGAGCGATGCGACGCATGCAAAGTGGCCAAACTGATCGATCGTGTTGCTCAATCAATGTGGCCGCCATACAGTACCGGACATGCCGCTGCGTCCAACAAGCACAAGCGGCGCCAGAGATGAGAAGCGGCCGGAGAGCGCCGTTTTCCGCTCGCCAAGCGTCGTGCCGGATGCAAATCGTTTAGGGCGAATCGTCCTCAACTTCTGGAGGTTAGGCTGATGGAAGGAGCCTGCCCATGCGCTTGGACGACCATGGCCTACTGTTCGGAGCAAACTGCCGGCATGGCGTGCTGTGAACAATGCATATAGGCCCGACAGAATCAATCGAGTGGGCGCGACAACCTATAGAGCGAGCGACAGCTTGTAGAGTGAGCGTATGGGGAGTTTTATCAGAAATCCCTAGCCACCCTACTCAGGCATTGCTCTAAGACTGTCCAGCTTGCATCTGGAGTGCACTGAGAACGATGCATATAAAATCGGACCCATCAGTCGATGTGGCGCGACCACTCGCAAATTGCACGCGCGGACGTGTTTGGAGCGCGATAACTATGTCAAGTGTGAACCCTTCCTTCTGCAGCTTGTGTATTTTGTAGTCAGTGAGAAGCGCTAGCAGTTCGCCGAATCACAGAGATTTAGCCTAAGAATTCACAAAGTTACGGTGGTGTGAAAATGCAGGTCAGGCTTGTACTTAGCTCACTCTACAAGCTTTCGCGCTCACTTGACTGATAGGTTCGTTTCTATATGCATTGTTCTCAGTGCACTCCAGATGCAAGCTGGAGAGTCTTAGAGCAACTCCTGAGTAGGACGGCTGGGAATTTCTGATAAAACTCCTCAAACTCTCACTCTACAAGCTGTCGCTCGCTCTATAGGTTGTCGCGCCCACTCGATTGATTCTGTCGGGCCTATATGCATTATTCGCAGCACGCCATGCCGGCAGTTAGCTCCAAACAGTAGTACGCCATGGTCGTGCAAGCGCATGGGCAGACTCCTTCCATCAGCCTAACCTCCAGAAGTTGAGGACGATTCGCCCTAAACGATTTGCATCCGGCACGACGCGTGGCGAGCGGAAAACGGCGCTCTCCGGCGCCCTTTTGAGCCGCATCTCATCTCTGGCGCCGCTTTTGCTTGTTGGACGCAGCGGCATGTCCAGTACTGTATGCCGCGTCGCGTCACTCGGCGTCGAAGTATAAACAGGGCCTAACATAGGCGGCAGGTATACGTATCCTTCGTCGTGTAGCTCCCGCCTCTGCCATGGTTCCCGTCGCGAAGTATGAACAGGCCCTAAGGGCCTCTCGCGAGAACAACTGATCTCACTGGAGCACTATTTTGTCAATGGGGCGCGAAATCCTCGCGGATGTGCAGATATACCACGACGATCGTCGAGTATTCTCCACCCACTGATATACCGATGATGTGGCGGGTAAAGGCCCCCACAGAGTTCTGCGGCAGTGCTGCGGTCCTATGCTTAACCATAGGGCAAAGACGCAGAGCTCACCGCTGGCGGCGTCCCTGCCCCATCCTGAACCATAGCGGCGAGCGGCGTGGCCGCAGAACTCTGCGGGGCCTTAAGGTTTATCATGAATGCGCCGTTGTGGGTATATCTACCCTCTATGTACCCACATACCCAAGGACATAAACGTTAATGAATCCGGCCCCTGGTTGGCATGGGCAGGACATGAACTAAGAAGCTCGATCTTGCGGCACTTGGTAGCCCTCCTGCAACTGCGCTGAAGACTGCAAAAGCGAAGTGGAGCTGTAGGTTCAGGGTTTTCCGGCCTA
The DNA here is from genome assembly GCA_947359475.1 of Heligmosomoides polygyrus bakeri. NCBI lineage: Eukaryota > Metazoa > Nematoda > Chromadorea > Rhabditida > Heligmosomidae > Heligmosomoides > Heligmosomoides polygyrus. The sequence continues at coordinate 107,095,413 of OX375865.1, forward strand.
ACAGCTTCGAAGTGGACCGGAAATGAGACAGGAAACGGGCAACTGATTCTTTTTTTTGAAGTCCTCAAAAGTACCCTTTAATCTCTGACGTAAAAGCGAAGCAAACGAAAATAGAGGTCAACGAAAAACGTCGTGCTGCATAACCTGTCAAGTAAACCTTTCCCAAACCAACCCCTAAACCTCGGTGCCGTCAAAATCTCAAAGACTAAGTGCCACCATTGAAGAAAAGGGGATAAAGACAAAGGACGGCGTTGGCCAATGCCTGGTTGGGATGCGCCATGCGCTCTACTTCAGTGGAATGCGCACGAAGTAATTGGGATGCGTATTTAGTCATCAAAGGATTTTCGGCGGCCAAGTCAGAGTGTTCTCCTCCCCAAACAGGTCTGATACCAATTTACCGCCCCTCGATTGCGCTACGCTCACCTGTAAAGGAAGAGGAGAAAGGACGGCGCTTTTAGGCTGTGCCATGTATTCTACTTTAGCCGGATGAACGCGTATTTGGCCATTCAATGACCTGTGGTGGCCAACCGGCGAACAAGTCACCGCTCCCCGACCCTAGGGATGGAAGGCTGGATTGGCCTGGGGGAAATCCGAACCAGGAACCTGGTACCGGATGCAATCGAGAGCCGGTACTTCCACCGACTGCGGCCCGATATTTTGAAAAATCAAAAACATGTATAGTATTTGGTTATGTACAAAAAATCTAATTATTGGTGGCAGATTCATGAGTATGTAGACGAAGCTTTACGACCAGTAGGCAGTGCTTAAAATTCGAAGCCTGAAGCGAACAGCCTAGACTCCAATGCCCTTTAAGAGTCCATCCTTAAGGTCATACATGCCTTTCCACATCGAGCTTGGATTTCATGCCAGATTTCCATGTCTTCGAACAGACGAGTACTGACAGGGATTCTAGACTGCTTCTTGAGGGCTTTAGATACGACTTCAAAATCATGCAAATCGTCGGCCGCGCTCAAGTGCGTCGATCTCGATGCGGATTTCCGAGTGTCCGACGACGGCGCTTCGCCGATGAGCCTCCTGCCACCGCATTCGTCTAACGCAAGTTCTAGCCTCTATTCAAGGATTGTAGGGATGGTTGAAGGAAATCGAGACCGTAAGAACCAAGTGTACGTTAGGGAGAAGCGGTTAGGAATGCGCCGTGGACTTGACAAATCAGTGTTTTCCCTTTCAAGGAAAGTCCTGTACCAATTCAGTGATCTTAGAATTCATGTAAGGACTGGCTGATCTAGCTGGGTTTAGGCATGCGCATGGGCTTTACATTTGTATAACATTGAGGAGTAGTTTGAGAGGTTGTGGTGACTTAAGGGCAGGGTGAAGGTGATGATTCAGGCTGTCACAATTTTTTGATGCTCAAAACCTGCAAAAATTGAATTGTTGGGTTTCTTGGGTGCCGAATCGAGCTAGGATTGGGTCTGATCCTTCAAGTGATTTCTAGAACAGTATCTGATGAGCATAAGTAGAGTTCTTATTTCCTGAAAATCTGGTCGAATTTGGCAAATTGCTCAAAGACCTGCTAGCTGTTAAAAAGGGTGAAGATGGGCCATAGACAGTCCGTGTTTGGAACGCGCCATGCACTCTAGTTCTACTTCATATCGTGAAATTATTTTATTATATTGTAAAGAATAAAACAATGACTTTTCTAGCAATGGGCCATTAGAATTCACTGTACATGAAGATCAATATGCGTTCATGTAAATTTTAGGATCTATCCTAGTCGGGAGGGGCAACCATAAAGTGTCAGTTGCGTTCGTCAACCCATACTACACAACCACTTCTTTGGACTTAAATAAAAGCCCTTGCATAATGGGGCGGCAGTTAAGGCTGCCGTAAAACCTCAAGTAAAGGATTGGAGACGCAAATCACTACATGCCTCTTCCGATTAGGATGAATCCGATTTAATGCGTGGCGTATTCCAAGAGGGATTGATTAACGCCGTTCTTTATCCTGTAACTTTTACCTAAGCAAGGTTTACTCTCAGTGTGTAGTATTATATGTATAGTGCAACTAAGTTTGTGTGATTGGGCTGAACAATATAGTAAAATAAAAGGATAAAGGACGGCGTTATTCAATCCTTTTCGGGATGCGCCACGCATTCTACTTCTATGGGATGTCGTGGAGGCGTGTTGAATGCGTATTCGGCCATACAATGACTTGAGGTGGCCAGCCGATGAACAAGTCAGCGCTTTATCCTTCCCAGACAAGCCTGGTACCAATTCACTGACCCCGGAGAGATGGAAGGCTTGGTTAGTTTGGGCGGGAAATGCGAACCAAGAACCTGGTATCGGGTGCAGGCGACGGGCGGCGCCTTCTCCGACTGCGCTACACGCGCCCAAATAAATATATATTATTATTTTTCGGCCTACAAAATGACCTCCATTGGCCCTTCGGTAGAAAAATCAGTGTTTTGTCCTTTGCAGACATGCCTGGCACCAATTCTATGGCCCCTTATGATGGAAGACTTGTTTGGCCTGGGCGAGAACGCGAACCAAGAACCTGGAATCGGGTGCAAGCAACAGTCGTGCAGTCGGCGTGACTTTAAATAAAAATGATTTTTGCTTTTTTCATTGCGCTTTTTACTATAAATCGGACACTTTTCAAGCCAAAGTAAGTGCAGGTGATGTTCAAAAGAGCGAGTTTAAGAGAAGTCAAGTAATCTCGTGTTTTACGAAATTTTTGGTGACAACCTGCCCATGCATGGTGTCTCCAAAGACCTGCTGAATTTTTTGAGCATACAATTTCTATTCAAGTGGATAAAGCAATATTTTTAGATTTGTTCCATAAGGATTGGCTGGCTTATCAGTGAGAGGAAATTTGAAACGAGAACCTCGTCGATTCGGAGCGCACGCAACAGCTGGCGCCTCCTCCAACTGCGCTACCATATTAAGATACGATATCTTTCTGGATATGCCTCTATCAATCTTCATCGAGCCATTCCACAAATCGCTCGCGAAAATCTGATTATTTCGTCGACCTTGCAGGCCGTTCAGTCACGTTTTGCTTCAAACTAAATCCCCAATGTCCCCAGTGTGCTGAATTGTTCTGTAGATGTACAAACTCACTCTCCTTCTATCGTTTTGACAATCGATGCAGCTGCTTCGGAATTCAGTGCGCCGCTATCAGAGCATCGAATCGCAATTTGTCTCACTTATGATGTCGAACGTTTCGCGCCGGTCCGCTGGGAGCGGCACGATGTCATTGTCTTGTCGATTAGCCGTCCCCGGGCCTGAACTCCGGAATTGAATGTGAATAATGCCCTCGGGTATTTCGAAATTCTCTCGCCGGAGACAAATTGCTCGAAACGGCCGCTACCGTATCTCAGTGGGGATTTGGTGGGACGTCAAGGATGAAGGGGTAAATGTCGGCGTTATTTAATCCCTATTGGGATGCGCCACGCATTCTACTTCTATGGGATGTCGTGGAGGCGACTAGAATGCGTATTGGGCCTAGACAATGACTTGTGGTGGCCAGCCGATGAACAAGTCAGAGCTTTATCCTTCCCAGACAAGTCTGGCACCAATTCACCGACCCCAGATGGATGGAAGGCTTGGTTGGCCTGGGCGGAAAATCCGAACCGGGAACCTGGTATCGGTGCACGCGACAGCCGGCGTGCACCGATACCAGGTTCCCGGTTCGGATTTTCCGCCCAGGCCAATTTTCCTCCGACAGCGCTACACTCGCCCGCTGGGACGTTAGTTTGAGCCAAACTTTGAAATTCTTTGCATGAATATGTGGACCAAATTAGATCCCGGCCCAACCGTTGAAAGACCTAATCAGCGAAAGAAGCGCATGCTACCTGAATGAATAGATAGGGCTTCAATCTACGACAACAGACCCTTTCGCAGTGTAGACGAATTCATGACAGATTCTTCTTGTGTTGGAAGCCAAATACTTTTCACCAAAATTCTTGAAATAAGCGGAAACCTGTATGGTTAACAAACACCTCGCTAAATGTAGACATGCTGCGTCTCTCCGATATGCATACCTGTCCTACATTTCCTTTCCCCGGTTTCTTTTATTTTTTGTTTTTCCTCAACTCCATTCCTCATGATGTTTCTGTCGTTTGTTTGTTTTCTGCATTTCTTTTTCTTAGGAGTGATATTGCTGTGACACATGAAATTTTTCATGTAATAAATAATAATAGTAACCTGTTCGACGTGATTACTCGGAAGCACTAACAAGTAGGTTTGCGCGATTTTCTTTCAAATGTACGAAGAGGGCGAATTCGTTTTGTTGCCATTTTTCGAACTCCTGAAAGCAAACCGAAGTGTGAATAAACAAAACGAACAAAAGGCGATTTGTTTTTACACAAATTCCGCAGTAATTTGGCAGTCGACGCGATTCTGTTTCAGATATGAAGTTCGTCCGAAAGCAAGGAAGAATTTTGAACACCGCATTTTAAGTAAAAGAAAAGGCAAAGTCGGCTTCAATGGATCGGTTTGTGGTATACGCCACACATGTCATCGTTGCCGGGTACTGCGAACGTTTCGAATGGGAATTTGTCCCATACAATGACGTTCCATGAACAGTCCAATCAACCATCCTTGAGGGATGGAACGGTTGGTTGTTTCGGATCAGTTCCAAGCTTTAAATCCTAGCCCGAGCCATCGCCTCCCTGGGCAGCGCTGTCCGCACTCTCGAAACCGAAGTATAATACCTTCGCTCAACGGCAATTTCTTCCCCCTGAATATGTAAGTACCCGTTAGGCACCGGATAGTGCAGTGGGAACAGGCGCCGGTCCTCGCGTGTGCCCGATTTCACGTTCATGATTCGAATTGTTCACCTAGGTCAACCATCCCTCTGAGGTCGGTGAATTGGAACCAAACCTGTCTGGAAAGGAAAGGCGCTCCATCGTCTATCGGTACCACCGCAATAGCCTGGGCCAAATTCGCACTCAAATTTTATTCCGGACTAGAATAGGGCGCGTGTAGCGCAGTCGGAGAAGGTGTTGGCTGTTAGAAACCCCGATACCAGGTTTTTGGTTCGGACTTCCCGCCCAAGTCAACCAAGTCTTCCATCTCTCTGGGGTCGGTGAATTGGTAGCAGACTCGTCTGGGAAGGATAGAGCGCCAACTTATTCATCGCCTCGCCACCGCAAGCCATTGTATGGCCAAATACGCATTCATATCGCCTCTCAGACTTCTCTCAGAAGTAGCATGCGTGGCGCATTCTTAGAGGAGACATGCCGTCCTTTGTCCTTAATTCTTCTGAAAACATCTGTTCAAACCTGGACATGCTGACATGAAATTTCAAACAGTACTCTACTCCATTCATACGAAATTCGAGGCTTGTGAAGTGGCATAAGTTTGGAATTCATATTGCTCATTCGCTCTGCATTCCGTCCTCGATAACGACATCAGTTGAAGCTCGACGAGCCTGAGTCTGCACAGAGCTTCGGAGAGGTTCATGTACGTAGTGTTTAAGAGCCAGAGTTCTCATTCAGATTCCTCCACCATCTGGAGTGTTTCGAAACATAACATCTTGAGGAGTCACCAAGTAGAACCCAAAGAATAACATCTTTTGTAACATAAACGCTAGTTAAATGCGTATTCTTTAACCGTCTTCATGTCTGGAAAGTCATGACCAGCTCTATGTTGATCGTAAGGAATTCGTTCCATAGATTCTTCTTCTTCTTCTTCTTCTTCAGCGTTTGTCCCGCTTCATGACGGGGTCCGCTTTTCTGGTGCCATGTCGCCATCTTTCCCGATCCCGTGCTAGATCAGGGTGGACACCAGCTACTTTAAAGTCCTTGTGTAACGTATCAGCCCAGCGCTGCTTTGGGCGCCCTCTAGGCCGTTTTCCAGACACTACGAAGTTAAGGCCTATCTTACGGACGCTGTCTTCATTTCCACGCAGAACGTGGCCGTACCATCGTAAGCGAGCTTCACGCATCTTGTCCGCTATCGGCGCGACACCGAACTTCTGCCGGATAGCCTCGTTTCGGATGCGGTCCAGGCGCGTGACTCCAGCCATCCAGCGCAGCATCTTCGTTTCCATTACGCTGAGGCGACTTTCCGTTTCCTTTGTCGCAGGCCAACATTCCACCTTCGCCAATTCGTTCCATAGATTGCTTCTGGAAATCTCGTCGTCACTTTAAGCTAGATTTGTTGGTGGTTCAGAATAAGTCCGTTGGTACACACATACACCAGATGTTCGACACCGTTTACCTCAAACTTGGGTAATTAAACCGAAGTTATAGAATACAAATGCAATGCGCATTAGGTCGACTTAAAAACATCTACAAGACGTTAAAAATGAAGAAATAAAAATAAAAGCAACATGAGAAGAGCGCCATGTGAATTTTCCCATATGACCCTTTTATAAGGAGTTTTTTGTTTGCATAGCTCCCAATCTGATAAAGCTCTAAGCGAAAATTCCTCACAACATTCCACGAAATCGCGAGAAAGTCGCGATTCACTTCTTGAATGGAATTTAAGCATCTTTTAGAGCAAATCGATGCGTTCACAGCGCATACCAACTATTTTCGGATTGGTGATGCTGAATACAAGAGAAGGAACCGTATGGAGCGCAAAGATTTATTTATTTATTTATTTAATACATTCAAATGTACAAAAAAAGCAGAAATAATGATGGTACCAGACGTTCTCGGACAATGCTGAAGGCTCGATGAGCATGCAGCTTGTTGAGGAGGACCTTGACAAGAGCAGTCGGTGAGAAGCCCTGATTTGCCTTAACCGTGGTGAAACCTATCTATCTACCCACGATCGTCTTCCCCCATTGCTTCCAAACTCTCCAAACGCTCACAATACGAATATGTTGCCAACGGCCCACCTATATTGGTCGTACTGCAGTGAATAGCGGCTATACAATATGACCTTATTAGCGGTCATAACTGCCTTCGAAACGGTCTGTCAGTCGTCTCATCTTACTACGGCAGATGTCGTGTACGAAACATATTCTGCGCTTGAATGGCGACGTCGTTCAGCACCAAGATGGACATGGTTTGGATAAATCTCGCCGCTTATCGATCACCCTTGCGGGATGCGCCACGCACTCTACTCCCGCGGCATATTGTGGGGGCGATTTTAGTGCGTTTTTTAGTCTGTGTAGGAAGTTCCGCTGACTAGTCGATGAGCAAGTAAGTGACATGGTATGACTTTCCATGAACCTCAGCATCATAGCAGCGGTGTATCGTTTAAGTTTCACAAGAGGTTTTTTTTCAGATAAAAGCGAATAGGACAAGCATACATTTTATTCTAGTATCGGACTCGAAATTCATGAATACGAACAGTTTTCTATTCTCGAAAAACCTGCTTCATCACGCCACGGTGGACGGCGAAAAGTATTCAGGAGGTTGTACTGTGTTTCTGGGGCATCATTCCTCTCATGGTTAAAACCTAACTCTCGTTAGAGCCCTTGGAATAGCCACGGAGCTCATCAACCGTTCAAAGACCCACTGGACCTCCCGAATGATGCCATCGTGTGGAGCTCACTGTTCAGACTGTAAATCGACACCAACCGCTGCAATGTGTTCTCCGCGTGTAACTCCAGCAGATGATCGTCGCCTAAGCCAATTACCGTCTGATAGCAGTAATTAGTGCAATTAGGCGTGGGTGCGAAAATTACCCGCATCCGCTCGGACCACCACCACGTGCACATCTCGAATTACCGTAAACAAAAAACGGACGGCGACACATCTGGACAGATGAAATCAGCCCTGCATGGCGAATCTCCACCGCGGGGACGAAGGGGTGTCGATAGGGGACGTTAAATATGTGCATATGAATGACGAAAAAGAAAGACGAGAGCTATAGGACATGGAATGCTGCGTCGAAGAATCTGGCAATAAATAGGAATCAATGAGAACAACAAGAAGCCCCTATCGCCACCATTGCATTTCTCGACATTCTTCTGCTCCACCTTTTCCCGCGACTACAAGGATAAAGGATAAAAGATGGCACTTATCATCGGCGTAATATAAAGGATAAAGGGTGAAAGACGGCGTTATTCAATACCTTTTTGGGCTGCGCCACGCATTCTACTTCTACGGCATATCGTGGAGACGATTTGAATGCGTATTTGGCCATACAATGACTTGCGGTGGCGAGCCGATGAACAAGTCAGCGCTCTCCATACACTCTGGTACCAATTCACCGACCCCGCGGGGATGGATGGCTTGGTTGGCCTGGGCGGCAAATCCGTACTAGAAACCTGGTATCGGGTGCACGCAACAGCCGGCGCCTCCTCCGACTGCGCTATACGCGCCCTATGGCGTAATCTATTTTCTGAAATGCACTACATCGTTGTAATCCTTGTGCGCTTTAAAACAAAACTTAATTCATTATTTTTCTTAAAAGGCTACAATTTTATAAAACTCCTAGCAGTGTACTCACCTGTTGCGGTTGGCAAATTAAAAAATTTCAAAAAAAAAATGGCGGGATATCTTTTTTAAATACACAATATCATTGTAGCGCTTGTCTGGTTTAAAATAAAATCCATTTCATTATTTTTTTTGAAAGGCCACCATTTTATAAAACTGCAAACATTTTATTTACCTGTTGCGATTATACAGTATCACTGTAGCTTTTGTGCGTCTTAAAACAAAATCCAATTCATTATTTTTTATAAAATTAAAATTTTATAAAACTTCAAAAATATATTTGTCTGTTTCGCTTGGTAAATTTTAAAAAAAATCCGAAGGAAATTGAGCTTTTTCTTTTTTTTAAATTTTACAAAATGTCATTTTTTGTGAAAATGGTGGTTTAAAACTTGCTTTAAAGAGTAACCTAAGAAGGGAAGATTTTGGTTGAAATTTTATGAAATTCTTGTTTCCTTGAAAGAAGATAATAATTTATAGCTTGTTTTAAAGATCTGGAGGGCGGCAATTTTTTTAGTGCCGAAACAGGAGATTGAGCCATGTATTCTTCCGAGACGTGCGATTTTAATTCGATTAATAGCGAAATTTTTGTTTGCATAAAGTGCCACGCCTGTAAACAAAACAGCAAAACTACAGTTGTAAAAAACGCACATATTTCAACTTTGATGCTTCATGTAATCGTCATTTACACTATCAATTAAATAAAAATCGCGACGAGCTTTTTGAATGCACGGAGCAATCTGGTCTTTATATGCACTAAATGGTTGTTGTTTTGTTGTGCTTTAAAGCAAAATTTATTTCAAAAAATTTTCAAAGAGACAAAAAATTATTAAAATTATCACACACATTCGGGCAGCTGAAGTCGAACAAAATTCAAAAAAGGTTATTTTAAATTTTCCTTGAAAAAAAAGTATTTTAGCCATCTTGGTAAGTCTGTAGTTTAACGTGTAATAAGCCGTTTCAAATTGGAAGACGTTCAATTTGACTTCAAAATTCTTAGTCTAACTTAGAAGAGTGTGTAATTCGATGTGAAAATAGTACATTTTATTGCACAAAGCTGTGCGCTATATTAAATAGGTAGATTAGCATATAAAATAATGAAAAAACTAAAAATGTTAATAAAAACTAGAAAAAATAATATAAATTGGAATAGTAGAGAAAAAATGTTAATAAAAATTAGAAAAATTTTTAAATATAGACAGATAGCGGTGCAGATGTGATTGTGAAAATATTTGAACTTGAACTCGTCATCGCCAGAAAACACGTGCATTACATGTGTAGAATACTGTTTAAAAAATGCTGAACAGACGTTTGGAGCCTTTCAAAAATATTTTCAGTAGAAAAGAAAAAATAAAAAAACGCTTAATTCAGAAAGATGATTAAACATCTACTTTTCTACGTCGTGGCAAACTATTAGGTTGTAACAAAATAAATGGCACTGAACCACTGTAAATTTAAACAGTTAATATCTCGGCTTGTAGGCAACTTTATTAATCGAAATAAAAACCTTCTGATTCTGCACATCTTTGCCAACGTGACATAAGCTTTTTTATCCCAGTAGCATAAAAATCAGAAGTTCTGGAATTGACGAAACCTTCGAAGGCACTTTCGGCATCCTGCTGGTATTTGAATATTTTCCCTACCAAGAAGTCGCCAAGATGCTTGAAGAAGTGGTAGTCTGTTGGGGAGAGGTCGGGAGAAAACGGAGGATGTGGTAGAGTTTCAATGCTCAGCTCATTCAATTTCTGCAACGTCATTCGTGCTACATGGGGGCGAGCATTGTCGTGCAGAAGGAGAACTCGCCTTCGGTTTACCAAGGCCGGCCGGATATCCTTCAACTTTTTCATCATTTCTTCAATTTCAATGCAGTACTTCTCTGCCGTGATGGATTCACCGGGAGGGAGGAAGCTGTGGTGAATAATTCCCAGCGAACACCACCATACTGTCACCATTACTTTCTTTTGAGGCAATTCCGGCTTCGCAAAAACCTTGGGGCTCTCATCGCTGTCCACCCACTGTGCCGATCGTCGCCTGTTGTCGTACATTATCCGCTTCTCGTCACAGGTTACGATGCGATCAAGGAATGGGTCCGTTTCGTTCCGTAGAAGCAGTGCGGACGAGATCTCATATCGTCGGTTTCTTTGCTCCTCAGACAGCTCGTGAGGCACCCATCTTTCCAGCTTTTTGGTCTTTCCAATTTCCTTCAGATGCCGGGCAGCTGTGTTGTGACTGACGCCAAGAACCTTCGCTATCTCCCTGATACCTTTGTGTGGATCCTCCTCTACCACATCTCTCAGCTTGTCCTCATCAACATCACTATGCCTCCGACGACCTCCATGTTCTTCCAAGCTCTCATCTCCATTCGGGAACTTCTGATACCAACGATACGCCGTCCGAATTGTGGAACATCCTCGACCGAATGCGGCGTTGATCTTCTCGTCCGCCTCCTTAGCTGTAGTGCCCAGCTTGAATTCATACAAGTAAATGCCTCGGATTACCCTTTTGTCCATCTGCAAAAAAAGTCAATAAAACTCTAAAGTTTTCCCACTTTTACATAGAAAATTTGATACTCACCGGTAGAGCAAAGTTTGCGCTTCTAAATGATATGCCACATGTTACGGCTTGTTCTTGATCAAACGCGTAAAGACGCGCCAAAAAATGGGTCATTTAATTCGTTACAACCTAATAATTCTTCAGAAGTCCCAATCACCACGCATTTTTATCAAGGAAAATCGAATCGAACCAATTTTAAAAAATAATTCGATTTCATGAAGAACTAAGATTAAGCTTTATGGTCCGTTTCGTCACTTTCCTTCAGACAAACCTTGTTTGTCATAACACCTGGCTTACCAGTGAAATAAAAAGGTGATAATCTAAACATTGTTTATTTTTAATGTTAACATAATAAGAATTTTTAAATAATTTTTTAAATAATGTTTTAAAGATTACACCAAAACGGAATATAAAAAAGAACTTAAAACCTCAGTAGATTTTGTAATTGGATAAATATTGATATATAAAAGGATAAAGGACGGCGTTACTCAATCCCTTTGGGGATGCGCCACGCATTCTGCTGCTAAGGAATGTCGCGAGGGCGATTTGAACGCGTATTTGGCCATACAAAGACTTGCGGTGGACAGTCAATGAACAAGTCAGTGCTTCATTCTTCCCAGATTAGTCTGGTACCAATTCACCAACCCCGGAGGGATGGAGGGCTTGGTTGGCCTGGGCGGGAAATCCGAACCAGAAACCTTGTATCGGGTGCAAGCGGCCGTCGGAGCCTCCTCCAACTGCGCTACACGCGCCCGTAAATATTGATATATATTATAAAATATTGCTCTATTATAGCGCAGTCGGAGGAGGTGCCAGCTGTCGTGTACGCCCGATACCAAGTTCCTGGTTCGGATTTCACGCCCTCGCCAAACAAACCTTCTATCCTTCCAGGGTCGGTGAATTGATACCAGACCTCCTTGGGAAGGATAAAACGCTGGATCGTTCATAGCTCGACCACAAGACTTTGGATCCGAAGCCGATTCGGCTAACTATAATCCGTCTTCTTTTTCTAACCCGGTTGAAAGGACTATGCGAACAACGGCATTTTTGAAAAGCTCCAGACCTTGGAATGATTCAGGTAAGAGTAATCTTAGCAGGAAGATTTTTTGTATGATTCACTTAACTGATTTGTCTTCGAATCCTAGATCAGATATCCGAATCGGAAAGGACATCAGATTTCTTATCAAAATCAGTTACATATCTGAATAACCTGAAAGTCCGATCTGGGGAAAGACACCTTTATTCAAGCGCCCGAGATTCGGCTTCTCAGAAAACTCACTTTTAAGCCACAATCTGAAAAAATGACGGATTGGAATTGTCCAAATCGGCGTCGGATCTGCTGGCCACCTCAACTCATTGCAAGACCAAAACAACTTGCCTCCACGACATCCGTATAGGTAGAATGCATGGCGCATCCCAAAGAGATTTAGAAACGCCATCTTTTAACCTTTGTCACTCGTAATATATTGCATAACAGTATGAACATGGACGTGATCGCGCAGTAGAAGGCAGCATCGGCTGTCGCCTGCACTCCGAATCGAGGTTCTTGGTTCGGATTTCCCGCCCACACCAATCGAGCCATTCATCAATCGGTTTGGTGAATTGCTTCCAGACTTGTCTGGAAAGGATAGTACACTGACGTCCATCGATGACGACCGCAGGACATTGTATCACCTGTATCATCTGTCGTCCCGTTGATCATCGACTTGCTCGAGCGGGCGCAGCAGCGTCTCCATTCGTCCCTGTCGCGTGCCAGAGTGCTCCAATGAATCCTCCTCGCTCGAGGGACACGAAGAGCGTCATATCGGTCGTTCAGGGCTTTCACGAAGAAGTTCGACCAACGCTTTGGTGGGCGCCTTGGTGTTCTGTGCATTCAAATTGCTTCCATGATTTCCCTTAAATAGAGAATGCGTGGCGCATTCCAAAGGGAACCACCCTACGTCGTCCTTTGCAGCTTTTACTGATTGTCGCTTTATTTCGAAGTCTCATCCGTACTGCTGGCAACGAGCTTTCACAATCGACCGTATCGGAGAGGAAGCACTCGATCATGCGGCGCGTATCAGTGCTGCGCCATCTCTTATGAGTCACGGCCATAAATCCTCTACCGAGTCGCATGTTCCCCATTGCATAATAGATAGGCATTCCCTAACAGAACACCAGCAGAGTTGCATTGCCATCCCGAGGCAGAGGGACCAGCAGCACCGCTGTTCCGACCGCCACAAATGACTTTGCAGGCGTTTAATATTAGGTTGGTGCATAAGTTCTCGGACATTTGGGGCGTGAAATATTTATTATCACAACATACGAACAACAACATCAAATCATTTGAAGTAACCACCCTTCACATCAATTGTCTTTCGCCAACGTGCTGGCAAGTCATGGATGCCTTTTCTCCAAAACGTGGCCGGTTGTGATTCGAAAAATGTGAGCAGTGCCTCCTTGACATCCTCTCGGTTCCTAAATTGCTGGCCGTCCTAATAGCGTTGAAGGCTTGAAAACAAATGATAATCAGAAGGAGCGAGATCTGGTGAGTAAGGTGGATGTGGAAGAACGGTCCTTCCGTGGTCCGCCAACTCAGCCGCCGTCGCTCTAGCAATATGCGGTCTAGCGTTGTCGTGTTGAAAATACGCCTTCACTTGCTCTCCTCGTGTGGTTTGAAGGTGGCCCTCAACTTCCTCAGTTGGTTGACGTAAACCTCTGCCGTCACTGTTATCCCTTCGTCCAGCAGCTCCCAGTATTCTACGCCAAGAACGCTCCACCAAATGCATAGTATCATCTTTTTCACGTGAAGGTCGGGTTTCGGAACGTCCTCTGCCTCTGCAGTTGCGTCAACCCACTGTGCACGCCGGTGATAATTAGAGTAGTGTATCCACTTCTCATCCCTGGTGACAAGGTTGTGCAGCCACCCGTGGATACGTCTGGGGGTAAGGAGAGACAGAGCGACATCGGCTCTGCGATCCATGTCATGTTGTGTCAAGTCGTGAGGTACCCAGCGACCCAATTTTTGCACCTTGCCAGTCGACTTCAATCCTCGAACGACTGGTTGAGTGACTAACACCAAGAGTGCTTGTTAGTTCGCGAGTGGTTTGGTATGGGTCCGCTTCCACTCTACTTCGGAGGCCCTCCAAATCCAGTGTCATCGGGCGCCGTTCTCGTTCATTATCTTCAACGGAGAATTCACCAACTGCAAACTTCGAGAAGCACTGGTACACAGTACTTCGAGCAGGAGCACTCTCGTTGTAAACATCCTTCAGGCGACGATACGATTCGTTGGCATTGAGGCCAGATTGATGCAGGAATAACATGACGTGCCGAATATGCGTCTCAGTTGGGATGAATTGCTTAGGCATAATAGCTGACGTTAACAACGCAGAAGTAAATGTTAGGAACAGTTTTGTAGCCCTTTCCTTTCTCTATCGATCGATCATTTGCGCGTTGATACATCTGAGAAATTTGGCGGGAAAATGCGCTTTCAATTCAGGAGGGATCAAATGTCCGAGAACTTATGCACCAACCTAATAAATTGAAGCGAACTGTCAACAGTCCTCTCCGACCCGCCTTTTTTACTGGAAACCTGTGATGACTAGTTCATAGATCATAATTCATTTCCTATTTCTCAGTGTTTTGTTTAGTTCTTTAAAAAGTTGGTTTTATTTCGTTACTAAAAATGGAGTGTAATTAGGAAAGAAGGGCGCGGTGGCGCAGTCGGAGGAGGCGCCGGCAGTTGCATGCATCCGATAACAGGTTCCTGGTTCGGATTTGCCGCCCAGGCTTAACAAGCCTTCCATCCCTCCGAGTCGGCGAATTAGCACCAGACTTGGCTGGGAAGGACGAAGCGCTGACTTCTTCATCGGCTGGCCACAGCAAATCATTGAATGGCTGAATACGCATTCAGATCGCCTCCACGACATCCCTTAGAAGTAGAATGCATGGCGCATTCCAAAAAATATTGAGTAACACAGTCCTTTATCCTTTTTAATTGGAAAACACACAATATTTGTAGTGAATATAGAAGTGATATATGGATCTGTTCTGGTCAGAGCGGGCAGCGTGAAAAAACAACAACAAAAAGCACAAAAAATTACGAAACCAAAACTGAAACGAACACAGAGTGGTCTTTTCTGTCTGGAAAATTGCAAAGAATAGTCCTCTTCTAGGCTAATTTGATGATCTGCTCCAGCAAAATACATCACATTCAATTTTACTCGTTGTCAGAAAATCTGAACAAACTGCCCCTCCCCACTAGGATATATTCTTTGATATCATTATGCTCTCCCGTCTCCACTGGCTAAGGAAATTGTAGGGCGGAATTTCGCAACCTCCTGACATTCTTCCCGATCACTGAACCGTTCGATAATCGCCTTTGCACAGGTGGCGGCGACGGCGTCAATTTCTCCATTTGCCATCCATCGGTGACGAGACGGTGTCGGTGGTGTGTGTGTTTACTGACGTGGGGGCGAAACATCGGAAATGCACACATGCCGTCTGAATCAGCCGCGCCAGCTCCGAGCCCATTCAACGGCATTTTCGTCGGGGCCGGCATCGGGTTACCTTCGTTCGAAGACATTCACCATGCATGCCTTGGCTTGTCGAAGACCATCAGTGGTGCTTCAGCGTAGTCCAGCCCGACTTCTGATGATTCTGATTCTGTTCCGGTAAGGATGCTCCGCTGCCTTGAGCAGACCTTATCTTTTTCGCTATGCCATCTTCTTGCCTGGCATATTGTAGCGATGATTCCTTGTGGTAGTCGGAAGAGGTAGAGTGCCGTTGCTCAATGTAGTCGTCACTACTGTACCCGCCATCGGCGAGGTGTTGCATTATTTTCACGTCAAATTAGACACTTTTCAAGCAACTTTCGGCGGTTCAGTTCACGCCCGTTTTCTTGTATAACACATACACGAGTCGTAGATCACATTTTACCATAAACTTGGGTAATTAAACACACAGTATAGATACATTACATATATCACACCGCGATCGGCAAGGTACTACACTATTTTCATTTCAAATTGGACATCTTAAAAATTAAATTGCAGACTTTTCAGATCACAATGGACACTTTCATGTCAAATTGGGCGCTTTCCTCGTCAAAGTGGACACTTTTAAAATCAAGTTGGACAATCTTCCTGTCAAACTGAGCACTTTTAAAATCAAGCTGGATAACTTTGAAATGAAACTGGACACTTTTCACGTCAAATTGGAAGCTCATGTAAACCAAAGTGATGATTTTGAAATCAAGTGAATGCATTGCAAAATCGAGACGAGCTTCTTACAGATTAAATTACAGTCTCTTCAAGATGGTTAGAATAGGTTTTTGTTGAAGACAGTTTCGTATAACCTTCTCTGAAATGTCTAGTGCAACTGC
Source organism: Heligmosomoides polygyrus bakeri (assembly GCA_947359475.1). Taxonomy (NCBI): domain Eukaryota; kingdom Metazoa; phylum Nematoda; class Chromadorea; order Rhabditida; family Heligmosomidae; genus Heligmosomoides; species Heligmosomoides polygyrus. Next base: position 107,111,684 of record OX375865.1, read on the forward strand.
CCGAAAGAGTGTAATAGTTTTGTAAAAAAAAATTTGATAAAAAATATTAAATGAAATTTTATTTTGTAGCGGATAAGGCGAGGAGGTCGCGCCATGTGATCGAAAGGCTCGTCACGATTTTATTTGTCTGATGCTGTAAATGTTTTTTTTAAATGAAGCATCTATGTGAATATATGTGCGTTCTTTACAATTGTTTTTGCTGTATCGTTTACAGGTGTGAAAAACTCCATGCAATATGAAATGTTGCTATCAATCGAATAAAGCTCGTAATGCTCTAGACGAGAGCATGGGCCAATCTGTTCCTTTAAGGATAAAGGATGGCGTTACTCAATCCCTTCTGGGATGCGTCAGCGCATTCTACTTCGACGAGAGGTCGTGGAGGCGGTATGAATGCGTAGTTGGCCATACAATGACTTGCTGTGGCCAGCCGATGAACAAGTCAGCGCTCTATCCTTCCCAGACAAGTCTGGTACCAATTCATCGATCCCGGAGGGATGGAAAGCTTGGTTGGCCTGGGCGGGAAATCCAACCAGGAACCTGGTATCGGGTGCACGCGACAGTCGGCGCCTCCTCCGACTGCGCTAATATCTATTCCTTTAGCACTATACAATGGTTGCCTTTCTGTTCTTTAAGCTTTAAATCAATATTTTATTTCTGAAAAAAATAAAATTTCATAGCTTATCAAGCGGTGTGTCAGCTTTTTGGTTCAACTGAAATAAAATCCTTCGATGGACGGTCACTCAAAATTTTCATTGAACAAAAAATTATTCCAACGTTTTTGGAGAGTCACTAGTTTAATGTGGTGGGAGCTCGTTTTGATTTGGAAGATGCTCAGTTTGATTTCGAAACCGTTAAGCCTGTTTAGAGGGGTGTCCAACTTGACCTGAAAATGATATAATAAACGGGCATACGTCTGCATGTATTAATATTTTCTTCGGTATCTGTCGGACGGTGCGATGGAACGTGACAGAGGTTCGGAGCCGTTTAAAGACCCTTGTCTTTTAAATTGAAAAATATTTAAATTTAATATATAGTGTGCTCAAGAAAGCTTCTGGAATGCGCTGTCCTGTAGCGGCTTTAGCTATGTACCAGGCTGTCCAATAATTCTTGTCCGAAAATTTCACCATTTTTAATTTTTTCAACTTTATTGAAAAACAAGCCTAATCAGCAATATAATCACCACAATTATCCACAACAGTGGCCCATCGATTGGGCAGGTCGACGATGCCCTTCGCCCAGAACTCCGGGGGCTGCGACTCGAAGAAGTCCGCGATGTCGGATTTGAGGTTGTCGTAGTTGGTGGATTTTCTTCCGGCCAAATGGTGCTTCAGCGGGCGGAACAAGTGGTAGTCGGAGGGAGCGAGGTCCGGGGAATACGGCGGATGGGCAACCGTCTCCCAGCCGAGCGTCGCCAACTTCTGCTGGGTCTCCTCCGCCACGTGGGGGGCGCGCGTTGTCGTGCAGCAGGTGGACCGAGGCCCGTCGGGGACGCTTTTCTCGGATGGCGGCGGCTAGTTTCTCGAGCTGATCGGTGTAGATGGAGGCGGTGACCGTCCTGCCTTGCGGGAGCAGCTCGAAGTACAGCATGCCCTTGGCGTCCCACCAGCAGTAGAGCATGGTCTTCAGCGGGTGCAGGTCGGCTGTCGGCGTCGTCGGCGGCTCTTCTCCGCGCGAGATCCAGACGGCACGGCGGGCGACGTTGTCATAGAGGACCCAGCTCTCATCCCCAGTGACCAGGTCCTCGAGAAACTCCTTGCGATGCGGACGAAGGAGGAGGGACTGGCAGACGGCCACGCGGCTCTGCTTGTTGGCGTCCGTCAGACGGTGGGGGATCCAACGGGCCAGAACTTTGTGGTAGTCGAGTAAGTTGAGTCGATTGTGGATGGTGGACGAGCTGCAGCCGAGCGTCGTCGCCAGTTCACGGGTGGTGGCTTCCGGCTTCTCCTTGATACAGCGACGGACTTCGTCATCATCCACCGTAGAAGGCCTCCCGCTGTGCTCCCTGTCCTCGAGGCTCGTGTCGCCGCTCTCGAAACGATTGAACCAGCGCCTGACTGTGCGTTGGGACACTGCATCCTCCTTGCACGCTCTGCAGATGTTGTGCCCGTGTCGTTGCCCAGCAGCCACTCGTAGTAGACGAACGTACGAATTTGACCTTAGTCCATTTTAGCTTGCACTGGTAGCTAGACGCGGCGACTGCGCCTTATATACCCCTAGCGTGGAACTCTGGAGAACCTTCTAGAAGGTTTTTACACTACCGGATATTATAACACTTCTAAGGAAAATTATAGAATTTTGAAAATTTTCGGACAGGGATTATTGGACAGCCTGGTAGATCATCATGTAATCTCTAAAGTGTTGTGGGACTTTTCGACCGAATATTTCGCCTTCTGATGTCAGAGAAAACGAACAGCCCTCTAGGCTGGTCGAAGCGAACTTCATGTGCTTAGTCAAGCTATTTCAGCTCTGTTTACTTACTTCACACCCCTGCGCTATCTTATCAGTGTTTTATGGCATGTAGCTCTTCAGCTTAAGCACCCACATTCCTTTTGTTCAACTCGTCATCAAACGCGTACTGTAATCGGGCGAGATTCTGATGTGTTTGGGCTTCCTCTGAACTGTTTTAAAGCACTTTTCTTCTTGTTTAAATTCACGGGCACTAAACGATGGAGTTTAGTCATTTATAATAATAGTAGTAATTTAATTAACTAATAAAATTATTAACTATTTTCACTTTCTGCTTGAGCTTAGAGCGGCTGGTATATAAAATAGAAGTTGTTAGATGGATGTCTAGTTACAATCAAAACTCCGGCGTCGAGCAGTACTCAAACACTCACCTTTGGCTTTCTGGGCACCAATCTATGTCTTACACCACCGGCGCTTTTCGATCGAAGCGGAACATCCACGATACCACTACGGCTGAGCCGTGGTCCTCGACGGCAACCACCTATCAGGTCAGTCGTGTCCACTGCAACTTCCATCACTGATCCTGTCTCTGCGCTCTCTCTCTCTAGGAAGACTACTCTGTAGGATGAAATGACGTCTGGACAGGTGGCGTCGTGAATATTTCTGGCTTCTCCAGTCTGTCGAACAACAAAAAATGGTAGTCAAAACGGCCAAAACGCCAGCCGGAATAAACCCGCTATCAATCTTGATCGATAGCTTATCAAGCACACATCACAATCCATGATATCTTCCTAGTACAAGCCTACCAGCGTCAATAATTATTTTTGAAAGCACTTCAAAATAAGTTCTGTACGTATCATGACGATCGACTAGTCTCGTGGCGATGGCGTATCCACTCTAGAAAGGCATTTCACTTGTATCACCTGTCGTCCCTTTGAACATTGAGTCGCTCCACGAGCGCCAGCAGCGTCTCCTTCGTCCCTGTCGCGTGCCAGAGTGATCCAATGGATCCTCCTCGCTCGAGAAACCCGAAGGGTGCCCTATCGTTTGTTTCGGATATTCATGGAGAAGTTCGACCCATGCGACAGTGGTCGTTCTTGTGCTCTTTTGACATCCCTCGGAGTCTATTCGGTGTCGGCCCTCCTCCGTCGGCTGCCTGTGAAACGCATTTCGTAGCCGGCCCACCTAATTTTCGACGACTTAGCTCATGGCCCATGCGACAGCGTCTCTGATCTTCGAACGTCGACGAAGCTCGGAACCTCGGAAGCCTTTTCCCACTTGCGTGAATCCTAGGTGGTGGTCCGAAAAGGCACTATTTTTGGAAGCAGTTTTTCTTTCGCCACGAATGGCACTTGTCGTTAATGCGGCCTACACAGGAAGAGAAAGGAGGCACCAAGCTCTGGTCCAGCGGGTGTCTGCGAAACGCACTAGGGGATGAAAGTTGTCATGTGAAGCCAAGTTTCGCTGTTCCTATAGTTAATTCCTATAGTTTCCTTGCACTCGTAGAGTCCTTCTAGAATGGAATATTGTGGTAATTTGATAAAAAAGGATAAAGGACGGCGTTACTCAATCTCTTTTGGGATGCGCCACCCATTCTACTTCTACGGGATGTCGTGAAGGCAGTTAGATGCGTATTTGGCCATACAATGACTTGCGGTGGCCAGCCAATGAACAAGTCAGCGCTCTCTCCTTCCCAGACAAGTCTGGTACTAATTCACCGACCCCGGAGGGATGGAAGGCTTGGTTGGCCTGGACGGGAAATCCGAACCAGGAACCTGGTATCGGGTGCACGCGACAGCCGGCGCCTCCTCCGACTGTGCTACACGCGCCCTGGTGATTGAATTCACATATAATCTATTCAGTGAATAATGGTGGCCAGGGCATAGACAAGCCAGTGGTTTATTATTCCCAGACAAATCTGCCGCCAGTTTACTGACCCAGGCGAGAGCATGAAAAGGCTGGTCGGCCTAGGCGGGATGAAGAACGAAGAACCTCGATTCTTGAGGTTTTTTCTCCAAATTTTGTCGCCAATTTCGACACACCTGCTCGGTTAGTAATGAGCGCCATTAGAGCAATCTCAGCACCCTCTTATCGACACAACGCCTCGCTACAATCAGTGCCATCCGATTCCGGATGCGTTCGGAGAACGACTGGCGACGTCGCTGCACTCGTGTTCGCTTATTACAAAGCACTTTGTCGGCCAGACGGCAACTGCTACTAGCGGCCCCGATGACCCGTTGTGTCCACGATGTAGCTGTGAGTCATCACACGTCTCTGTCGAGGCATCCTATCCTCTGCAATCGTCGCTGCGGCTAATATTCTTAGTTGAGAGCTTTTCTTGGCCACCTTCACGAGCGCAGCTGGACAGTTAAACCTGGCAGCATTTCGCATCTAATCTGCTCTATGATGAGAGAAGTTATCAGGCGAAGTTAGCACATGTCTTCCTCATTCTCATTGGAGCGCGTTAGCCGTCCTACCTCATCATTCTTCCCATGACTCGTATTTTGTCCCCAATTCTTTCCTTTAACGTTCATTAAACATTAGTAACATTGCAGCATTAGTGTCCTATCCTTTCTCATTAACTCTCATTGATCCTAAAATGGTTTCTTTTGTGAGCCACTTTATAAGTAGTTGATGGAAAAGTGAAAAATAGCACAACTTTCTCTGTAGCTTTAATTCATCTACCCAATAACTGGACACATTGTTTGAAGTTTTATAAAATTTATATTTTTTTGAGGAAAAATAATGGTTTACAGCTTGTCTTGAAGAGCAGAATGGCGGCCATTCTTTTAGTACTAAAAATAGATTGCGCCATCACCTCTTCGAAGAGGTCGCGATTTTTATTCGATTGATAGCAGACTTCTGCTTACATGGAGATTGACACCTGTTAACGGTACAACAAAAACAACTGTAAGGAACACTCATCTTCACTTTAGTGGTTCATGGAAGAGGCATTTTCACTATCAATCAAATAAAAGTTGCGGTGAACTTTTTGAGTGCAATCGCGATCTGACCTTTTAATGCGCTATATGCTTAACTCTTTGCTTTAAGAGAAGTTTTGTAATGATTTATTATTTTTCTCTAAAATTAAAAATTTTATAAAATTATTGCACTTATTGGGGCAGATAAACTAAAAAAAATCTCAATGAATGTTGCACCACATTTTCCTTGAACAAAAATTTTTTTACCATCTTATTGAGTCTCTGGTTTAACCTGCCTGAAGGTCATTTCGATTTGGAAGAGTTCGCTTTAATTTCAAAGTCTTGGGCTAGCTTAGAAGATTGTCCAATTTGATTCGAAAAGTGTACAATTCGACGTGAAAATGGAAAATACAGCGTTTTAATAAATACTGATTCATTCGTATGCTCTTAAATACTGCTTAAGGTAATAAACCTTTGAAAAAACATTATATGCCTTTATCATTGATAGGGTCGAGACACTGGTGATGCGCCTACAGCTCCTGTTCCTGTTATGAGTTTAGTTGCAGTATTTTCATCATATTATTAGCTTTTGATGTCCTCGAAAGGTATGTTGAGGAGTCTAGAGCGTGACATTCATGTTGGACTCTTTTTATCAGATAGAATTCCTGCACTAACAGTGAGAAAAGTTCTACATACATGCTTAGAACAAATTGTGGCGAGTGCAAAAGTAGAAATATAGCTACCACATAGTACTCGTCCGATTTTATTCCTCTTCCGTGGATAATCTTTGTCTTTTTGTAGTTGCTTCAGTCTTCTAATAACGTTTATAACCATAACAATACTAACAATACGCTGAATGAGCAGGTAGGGGAGAGTAATGGTGGGTGATAACACGTTCCAGTGCGAAAATCGTGTCCAATGAGAAGGTAGGACGGCTAACGCGCTCCAATGAGAATGAGAAAGACATGTGCTAACTTCGCCTGATAACTTCTCTCCTCTATGATGCTGGAAACTGGACGAAACTGTCACCCTAGACCCCTCGACTCCCGGCTGTGATCCAGATCCAGTCCCGCTACTTACTGAGCGCAACATCTGTGCGCTTCACGTGCTATTTATTCTCTTTATGCTTAGGCAAAAATAGGATTAAGATTTGTAAATTGCACACCATAAAATATTAGGTTGTAACGAAATAAATGGCACTGAACCACTGTAAATTTAAACAGTTAATATCTCGGCTTGTAGGCAAGTTTATTAATCGAAATAAAAACCTCCTGATTCTACACATCTTCGCCAACGTGACACAGGCTTTTTTCTCCCAGTAGCATAAAAATCAGAAGTTCTGGAATTGACGAAATCTTCGAAGGCACTTTCGGCATCCTGTTGGTATTTGAATATTTTCCCTACCAAGAAGTCGCCAAGATGCTTGAAGAAATGGTAGTCTGTTGGGGAGAGGTCGGGAGAAAACGGAGGATGTGGTAGAGTTTCAATGCTCAGCTCATTCAATTTCTGCAACGTCATTCGTGCTACATGGGGGCGAGCATTGTCGTGCAGAAGGAGAACTCGCCTTCGGTTTACCAAGGCCGGCCGGATATCCTTCAACTTTTTCATCATTTCTTCAATTTCAATGCAGTACTTCTCTGCCGTGATGGATTCACCGGGAGGGAGGAAGCTGTGGTAAATAATTCCCTGCGAACACCACCATACTGTCACCACTACTTTCTTTTGGTGCAATTCCGGCCTCGCAAAAACCTTGGGGCTCTCATCGCTGTCCACCCACTGTGCCGATCGTCGCCTGTTGTCGTACATTATCCATTTCTCGTCACAGGTTACGATGCGACCAAGGAATGGGTCCTTTTCGTTCCGTAGAAGCAGTGCGGTCGAGATCTCATATCGTCAGTTTCTTTGCTCCTCAGACAGCTCGTGAGGCACCCATCTTTCCAGCTTTTTGGTCTTTCCAATTTCCTTCAGATGCCGGGCAGCTGTGTTGTGACTGACGCCAAGAACCTTCGCTATCTCCCTGGTACCTTTGTGTGGATCCTCCTCTACCACATCTCTCAGCTTGTCCTCATCAACATCACCATGCTTCCCACGACCTTCATGTTCTTCCAAGCTCTCATCTCCATTCCGGAACTTCTGATACCAACGATACGCCGTCCGAATTGTGGAACATCCTTGACCGAATGCGGCGTTGATCTTCTCGTCCGCCTCCTTAGCTGTAGTGCCCAGCTTGAATTCAGACAAGTAAATGCCTCGGATTACCCTTTTGTCCATCTGCAAAAAAGTCAATAAAACTCTAAAGTTTTCCCACTTTTACATAGAAGATTTGGTACTCGCCGGTAGAGCAAAGTTTGCGCTTCTAAGCGACATGCCACATGTTACGGTTTGTTCTTGATCAAGCGCGTAAAGACGCGCCAAAAAATGGCGCGAGCCAGCGCCATTTAATTCGTTACAACCTAATAGGATTCAATGATGTGAATTGGTTCGAAGCAGTACCGTGACACATTGTTTAGGTGTCCTTCGTCCTTCAATGGATCTCGTCTTCCCCATGATACCCATCTATTCGTCATCTGTTTTTGAATTCGTGAAATTTCTAAAAACGTCCGGTTTTGCAATGTGAGGCGGAGGCGTGTGTGCAAATGCTGAGTGAATCGGAACTGGTTTTCGTCGGCGTGTGTGAGAATACTCCTTTGAACGACCTCGTAACGGCCAACATTGTTTCGCGCGCCCTTCATTCCCTCTTATTCACCCGATCCTTTCCATTTTCTTCTCCTTACTGGATAACCGAGTTCTGGATTTCCCTTGCTTCACATGTCTTCTTGTTCTATTTCATCCTAGCTTCTTCCAGAAACACCTCGAATCCCTAGCACTTATTTATTTATTATTTTATTTACTTATTCCAGAGCCGAATGCATATAATTCCTGCATATGACGGACTAAAAAAATCGGATCTATCTTAATCGGAGGGGCATAAAGTTGATTTGCGTTTCCAATTCTTTACTTGAGTTTCTTGGGCAGCCTTAGATGCTATCCCTTCCCCTGATGCGAAGGCTTTTATTTGAATTCAGTAGATGCGGTTGTCTAGGATGGGATGACGAGCGCAACTGACACTTTACGATTGCTCCCCTTCCGACTAGGATGAACTCAAAAATCTTTTTACAAGGAATGATCAATACGAGGCATCGTCCAACTTGTAGAAGAAGCTTCCCACAGTAGCACGAGCTGAATAAAGTAGAAGTAGGCTATTCCTGGAGCTCAGAGATGATCTAGATGGTCTCGATCGTCGAATGCAGCTTGAATGTTTTTTGACAGAAGGAATGTGCCTAGAAGGAATGAATTCTTCTTCGAACTTCAGCAGTTTCGAAATCTAACTCGAGTTTCTTAAAATATTCTTCATTTCTTCTTTTCTCATAACACTGTAAGCGAAAATCTCCAGCTTCCATGTTATTGCATCCGTCATTCTACGTCGTTTATGCCTGGTGTGGCTTGGTGTCCTGTTATCGACATTTTCCTAGATTTCTTAGAATTCCATTTCCAGAATTACTAGCTTTGTGAGTTTGTGGGGAATAACTTTTTGTTGTAATAAAATTTAGTACACTTTTTTGTTGAAATTTTGAAATTCAGCTGCCCCGACAAGAGAACACACGGTCTGAAAATTTATTAAAATGTAATTTTTTCAAAGAAGATAATAAACTAAACTTTGTTTTTAAGCGCAGTAAGGCAAGCATTTTCCTTCAGTGTAATAATGGAAGAGACCGCGCCATGCACTCAACTTAACCATCAATTTCCATTTGATTGATAGGGTAAGCGCCACTTACTGAAACGGTGATGTGATTATACGTGTTTTTTTTTGTAACCGTTATTGTCGTACTGCTTATATCTGCGCTACTTCACGCAAACTGAATTTTCGGGACCAATCAAACGGAAGTTGATTCGGTCAAGTCGACCAGTCGTTGCATGGCGCGATCTCTTCTTTTAATGTATTATAGTACATATTTACTGCTATCTTGATGCGCTTAAAAACAAAGTTTAATTCACAAGTGCTTCTACACGCCTAAAGGCGTGTCTCGCACTTGCGCGCTTTACGCGACGTTGCAACATCATTGACCTATGGAAAGTAGTTTTTGTAAAACTTAAAATTCGCTAACATCTAGGACCTGCTGCGTGCTTTATCGGCATCAAGCCGTTCGCCACTTCGGTACCTTCATCATAGACATTCTCTCCGGACCGTCCATTGGTTTGCTCTGCGCAGTACTTCTGTCCCTCAGGTTGCTCTTCCGCAACCGTTCTCATGCTCAACATCTAGCGTTTCCGGGTATCGTTGACATGTCTTCCGAAGCCAGGTTCCCCTCACTCACTTATTTTCACTGGATCTAATTGCTGGTCCGCCTTTACTGGTCTTCCCTTCCCTCTTTAGTTCCCTCACCCTCCTGGTCCCAACTCCTGGCCCACTTTTTTCCACTTTTAACCCCTACTGGTCTCTTCTTGCTAGTTCTCCCGTCCTGGCCCCTTCTCCAGGTTGTTCCTTTCCTTCTTGCTCGCTCTCCTGGTAAACCCTAGAGGTTCCCTTACTGCTCTTCTCCACCACATCCTTAGTGGGCCTCCCATGCTAACGGCAGACGTCGGTGACACATATTTAGAATCAGTACGCTTGTTGCGCGACGTAGAGGGCCCATGTTCTGGATCCGGAAGCTCAGAAGACCCGCCTTCCGAATTAAGAAGCTCAGAAGCGCGCGCAGTCGCAGCTATGTCGAGCCTGATGAGGCTATGCATATGGCAGATTCCTTGTTCCCCGTATACCCCTCCACCTCGGAATCCTCCTTACTACTCTCCCCAATTAAGTAGCTCTCCCACGCTCACACACGACGACGGCGAGCGAACGCCCATTGCGTGTCATCGATGTCACATCTTCTAAATCCGTACTCTCTTACTGGTAATGGATCCCCTCTTACTGGTAATGGATCCCCTCTTACCTGCTCCCCCCCTGATTGTTAACTCCCTACTGGTTCCTTCTTAATGCCGCTTAAGCCCTTCTTGGTGTCACCTCCTGGCCTGCTTCATTGATACCCCTCATCCCGATGCTTCCTCCAAGTCGCTACCTCCTGGTCGCTGTCAGTTCTCCACCCTCGAAGTTTCCCCTTATACTCTAACCCCTTTAGTGGTCTTCTTATGCTAATGGCACGAAGTCGGCGGCACGGCTTCTGAATCTGGACGTTCAGGGACGCGCGTAGGTGCTGTTGTGTCAAGCAGTAAAAGGATGCGCTTCCCATGCTGCAACAATTCCCACGTTCAATGGGAAATTTTTACCGCGCTGTGGATGATAGAGCGTACCTCACTTAGGTTAGATCATTCGACCGCTCTCGCTGTGGGTGATGCGGCGTATCTCACTTAGATTAGATCACTCGACGGACAAACTCTTTTATATATAGGTGGTGATTATTTTTCTTGAAAATAATATTTAAGTAAAATTTCAAACAATGTGCTCCCATGTTGGGGCAGCCGTTATTCTAACCGTGCTGGATTGTCACCAGTTTAATTTGGAAGGCGCCAGTTTTGATTCCAAAGATGTTTATTTTGATTTCTAAAGCGTCAATTTTGCCAAGAAGAGAGCCCAATTTGATCTAAGAAGTGTCCAATTTATTTATACTATTGTAACGTTTTTTGGACACACTTTTCACGTCAAATTGGTCACTTTTCACGTCAATTGGACACTCTTCTAAGTTATCCTATGACTTTCGAAATTAAAGCAAACTCTTCCAAATTGAAACTAATTTTTTACATTAAACTAAATACTCTCCAAACGGGGCGCGTGTAGCGCAGTCGGAGGAGGCGCGACTGTCGCGTGCATCCGATACCAGGTTCCTGGTTCGGATTTCCCGCCCAGGCCAACCAAGCCTTCCATCCCTCCGGGGTCGGTGAATTGGTACCAGACTTGTCTGGGAAGGATAGAGCGCTGACTTGTTCATCGGCTGGCCACCGCAAGTCATTGTATGGCCAAATACACATTCATGTCGCCTCCACGACATCCCGTAGAAGTAGAATGCGCTGGCGCATCCCAGAAGGGATTGAGTAACGCCGTCCTTTATTCATTTATTTATTTACTCTCCAAACATGTGAAAATAATTTTTTTTGTTCGAGAAAAATTCTAGTATGATTTCCTTGAACTTTTAATCCGCTTACCCAATAAGTAAACCTTTTGTTTGAGATTTTATAGAATTCTTTTTTTCAGTGGAAAAGTAAGGGTTTATAGCTAGTTCTAAAGAGCAGAATGACGGCGATTTTTTAGCGCCAAAAAGACTGCGCCATGCACTCGTCCAAGACGTCGCCATTTTTATTCGATTGACAGCAAGATTTTGGTTTTGATGGAGTTTCACACTTACAATGGTGCAACATAGACAAATGTAAGAAACACACATTTGCTCTAGTGCTTTATGTAAACAGCATTTACACTATTAATCAAGTGAAAATCGCGACGATCTTTTCGAGTGCATGGCGCAATCTGGTCTTTTAGTGCACTATCTGGCTGCAGCTTTGTTGAGCTTCAAAACAAAATTTAAATTATTATTTTTCACAAAAAAATAAAAAATTGCATAAAATCATTACACTCATTCAGACAGCTGAACTGAAATTTAAAAAAACTTGTTATAAATTTTCATTGAATAAAAAATTATTTTAATTTTTTATTTAATCATTTTAGGTATTGTATTTTTGAAGAGTATTTAGTTGAATGTAGAAGAAGCTCATTTTGATTTGGAAGAGTTTGCTTTGATTTCAAAAGTCATAAGATAACTTAGAAGAGTGTCCAATTCGGTTAAAAAAATGTCCGAGTTTAAGTGAAAATGGTATTTATTTATTTATTTATTTATTTGCATAAAATTGTGCGTTAAAACGTGTAATGAAACAATGGACACGATGAATAGAAAATCACAAATCAACGGACAAAAAAAAAAGAAAAAAAAGAAGGAAACCTCAACAGATCAATATAATGCTTCAATCTTAATTTTCCGATGAGAACATCAGATTTGTGTTGAGCGACCTCGACTACCCCCAGAGCTAAAGTTTCAGACCACCTGGAGGATATCCACAGAAAATCGATAGTTTGATCAGTATCGATTGACGGCGATCGATACTTCAAAAACGAACCAACCAGCATTCAATCGAGCATAAGAAGTAGTTTCACAAATCAGGTAAAATTTACACCAACATGTACTGGTCTTGAGATGGGAAGGGGAACTTGATTGACGTGAAAATGGTATGTTTCTCTTTAACCTTTCGGTCTAATAGAGTGGCACCTAAAATACGGAGCGGAAGAACAAAAATGGGCGGAACACAGACACGGCAGTTCTGTATATCCCTGAAGAGGAGTGTCTTCGGAATCAAAATGTGAATTTTAATCGAAATTAATAGAGGCTCTCCCAGCAACCAGCAGTTTCTCATCGTCCAACATTCAATCGTGTGCCGGAATTTATCCGCTGCGGAAGTCGTTACTGGGATGGGACGGGGGGAAATCCGCCGGCGGCCGATGGCCGCGGATTTCGGCGACAATGCCGCCGCGCCGACGCATTCCGTCGCGCGGACCTTTGAAATTCCTCCTCTCATCCACTCTGACCACAATTGCACGCCCGGTTCGCCCACAGATTCCGCCATGTCGCCTGTCAGGTCGCGACGGACATGGATTTACTACTGCTGTTATTCGAGCTGGTCCGCTACATTTACTACTTCGCACCTTCGTGGTGCATTACTTCGCCTGACGCTCCGAAAATGTCCTTCTGACCCATATATGGGTCACGTCTAGATTTTTTCCGTTTTTTCCATCCTCTGTCTATTTTTTAAGCCGTCGCTCATTTGGTTTTTCGACGCGATATTTGCAGGCGCTTTTGTTGTCGTTTAACAAGGACGTTGTTACACGTTCGGTATTTCAGATAAACACGACAGATGCCCAATTGTCCGGCTTGTCAGAAGCCTGTATACTTTGGTAGGTCATTAGACTAAATCTTTCTTTATACCGGACACCTTCCAACCAAACTAGAAAGTGACATCAATAATTAGTCATCGGCTTTTCTCTTCTTAAACTTAAAAGAGGCAGTTTTTATCAGATTCAGACTAATAGTTTTGCTTTGAAATTTGTTTTAAAATCTCACTTTAACACGTGATTTAAGAAAAATGATCACACTCTGTAATAACGCACTAAGCGGTGAGTCATACTATCGATCGGCGCCGCTCCAGAAATTAGCGGGGGGAAAATCAGGGGGAAAAGTAGGGGGAGGGAATTACAACACGAAAATAGCGAAAAATACCCAGACGTCTTCTCCCTGCCTGGGATCTTCGGCTCTGGGGCAATCGAGGTCGCTGAACACGAATCTGGGGCTCACTTTTGAAGTATCGATCGCCATCAATCGATATTGATCAAACTATCGATTTTTTGTGAATGACGTCCAGGCGGCGCGAAACTTTAGCCCTGGGGTTTTCGAGGTCGCCCAATATGAACCGGAAGTTTGTTTTTGAAGTGTCGATCGCCACAAATTGATGTTGATCAAATTACAGTGCGGGAAGTTAGCAGAAAATACACAGATGTCTTCGACGTGCCAGGGGATTCAGAAGACGTGCGGAATACATCGCATGACATGCCAGGGACTCAGAAGACGTGCCAAAGAAGTCGCTCAACATGTTTGGCGATGAGGTAGACGTGCCGAAGACGGCGTCCAATATGCCTGTGGATTCAGGTGTGCCGAAGACGTTGTCCGCTAATGATGGATCATTGAGGGGGCCAGTACGAGTAATGGGGGACGGTTTCACTAGAGGAGGACCAGTAGTGAGGAACCAACAGATTGCCCTATCATACTATATGTACTGTTCGAACTGCGAGCCTTTTGTACTCCTTGGTGGGGAAGAAAGCTGTACAAGTAGAGCAGCTAGCTTGATGTAATTGTCCTTAGCTTAGTGATACTGTAACATCGCGCGAAGCGCGCAAGTGCGAGGCGCGACGATAGGCTTGACGGAGCACTTGTTTACAAATATTAATAAAGATAATGAAGAAGCACGATTTTTGAATGGATATAATCTTCCTATTCCTTGTCCTAAGCGATATTTTTAGGTTCATTCTGAACGCTCCGAAGCAATTCGTTTTTTTGTTGTTGCGAAGACAGTGCGCCATGCCATCTGCCAGAACATTGCAATGTCTGATTGATTGCTAGTGTAAATGCTGTTTACCTTACATATGCTAAGGCAGGTGGAGACAATTGCGGCGTTTTGAACTGTTGTAAATGCTTGTTTTTCCTAGATTTATAAAGGATAAAGAATAAAGGACGGCGTTATTCAATCCCTTTCGGGATGCGCCACGCATTCTACATACTTCTACGGCATGTCGTGGAGGCAGTTGAATGCGTATTTGGCCATATAATGACTTGCGGTGGCCAGCCGATGAACAAGTCAGCGCTCTATCCTTCCCAGACAAGTCTGGTACTAATCCACCGACCCCGGAGGGATGGAAGGCTTTGTTGGCCTGGGCGGGAAATCCGAACCAGGAATTGGTATCGGGTGCAGACGACAGCCGGCGCCTCCTCCGACTGCTCTACACGCGCCCTCCTAGATTTACACGCTTGGAGCACATAGCGCATAGCAGTTACACTGTCAATCCAATAAACAACCCAATACGTAGCACGAAAGCACGGCGTACTCTCTCCTCATAACAGATTATCGAATTTATTTTCAAAAATTTCTGTTTAATTCTACCTTTAATTATATTTTTTCATATTTTTTGCCTTCCAGCACCCTAGCATAGGCTTTAAAATATTGTTGGAGGTGAAATAATATAAAATTTGTGTCTAATTATACACTGAAGTCATATTTTCTTAAAGCGCTTTAAGGAGGTGATTTCTTATTGAAAATTTTTCCAAATAACGTAATTTTAACTTCACCCATGTCTATTTAAAATTTAGATTCGTCTAATTTGGAATGCCAAGTGTCCAGTTTATTCCTGGTAGTAGGCCACTATTAATTTTAAAAAATCTCCAGCCTAAAGTAAAGTGTTCAGTTCAAAGAGGGATGGTGTATCTTTGGGGCGTAGAGCGTGCGAGATAGCGCAGGCGGAAGAAAGCATTGGCTATCGCGTACACCCGATACCAGGTTCTTGGTTCGGATCTCCCTCCAAGGTCTACCAAAACTTTCACTCCTTCGGAATCGGTGGATTAATACCAGATTTGTGCGTGCTTGAATAGGCGACAGGCAGATTGAAATTGTCTACCTTATATTCCATAGGAGTAGAAGAGTAGATGTAGAATGCGTGGCGCGCCCCAAGCAGGGTTGAATTAGCGCCTCATTTATCCCATACACTTTTGAGCTTGAGGAGCTGGGAGAAATCGTTAAAAAACGTATCGAAAGCTCAATGCGACCCGATGCTTATATTCTTTTTCTTTTAGTTTCTGTTCCTTGTAGAAAAAAAGTAATGAAACCGTAAGAAGAAAAGTAGAGAAGGAGGAGAACCTGAGCTTCGCGTGGTTGTAGCTTGTGGTTGATGAAGAGGTTAATATGCTCGCAGCTAACCGCCTTGAAATTTCCATCAAGTTAAACCTAAGCGCATTTCAAAGACACGTTTTGAAGTGCTCGAGGTGGAAAGTGGAGGTCATTTCCTGAACCTTCTAGGTGAGCGAGTGTCGTCTCTTGGAAAGGACTGGCACCGACCATGTCTCCGCTGCTGCAACGATTCCTGCAAGAAGACGCTCACCTCAGGAGGGCATTCCGAAGTGAGTTGACAGGAAATTTCTCTTCTTCTCTGAGAAGCTGCTCTATGACTTTGAACCGTGTCGTTTATTATATTTCATTTTTCTATATATTATTTATCGCCCTTATTTTTTATTACATTACATACTTGTTTTGCAAATTTGCAATGATCCAGTTAATAGAAGTCTTCAATCGGTAACACAACTTCCAAACCGGCGACCACGATATGTCCACCAAAGTTTGTTGTCCACGCATCAAGCAAGCGCATCCTCAAACTTGGGTAACTAAACCTTTACAAACTATACCTAATGAATCATCGAATGAAATGTATAGCGAACAAAAAATAACTACATGAGCAAGTGAAAACAGGGCATAATTTGGAAATCTGGTTTAAGAGGACATGGTGTGTTTAAACGTTCTAGTAAAACCCTTTTGAACTGCTTCAAGCCTTTATACACTATTCTTCAAGTGAGAACAAAGACTGTTGTGCCGTATTCTAATATAGGGACAACGTATGATTTTTATTTATTTATTAATTTATTTATACATCCATAAGGATGCGCCAACATTGATCGTAATAAAGCCGCGAAAACATTGCCCAGAAAAACAGGCAAAGAAAAAACTCAGAACTCAATTACATTTAGCGAAAAAAAAATTAAAAAGAAGGCTGTTGAGGGCATTGAGGAGAAGGCCTACCATCAATGAACCTACGCTATAAAGGAAGAAAATAACCAGAGGAAGGGTAGGACAGCCAACCGATAGGTAACATGCTCACCACAGAAAATCAGATCAGCTTGCTCAATGTAAGCTATGGTGGCATAATGCACCGCAATGTAAGAAAAATAACTGAGTAATAAGTGCTATATAGAAGCAGTATCGAATGGAAGAGTAATGAAGGCCTAGGTATGGCCGGATCTAAGACCGGACTCCTAGGTGCTTCCCTCGTATAGGCTGCTCGAAAGTGATTTTTCTCATCCAGCCGGAATCACGCCATAACTATACTGAATACCTAACCGACCTCTGCACCGTTATATCACGACCTAGTTAACTGCTTAAACTGCATTAAATTAAATTACTTGTTACTGTCATTCTCATCTATTGCATTCGTTGGGTTAGGCTCCTTGTATGTGACCTTCTGAATGCTGCAGAACACTTGAAAATAACGAAATTCAGGGCATAGTGATACTACGATCGTTTTACATTGTTGTTTTCCTAGTTAGGTTACCAGTGTTGTGGAAGATCACTTTGTTTGTCATTTCCCTGTTTATGAGAGCACTAAGGTGCGGTTATAAATAAATAAATAAATATAGTGCCTACGAAGATGACTATCCGCAGGTCAGTTGTATGAGTATGAGACAACACTTTTGCCTGATGCTTGAAACAAGCTGTCAGAAACTGGCAGTATTATCATGTTAGGCGCGTGTTATATTCCCGCGGGAGCATCCGCGGAACGTCCGTGGACGAAGGGTGCACCGCGGAAGGCGGGCGTGGCGGGGGGCGGCGATTGGCCAGGTGAGGGATCTCGGTGCGATTCCCGCCCTTCCGCTGATGCTCCCGCGGGAGTATAACATAGGCCTTAGTTGTTAGATGGATGTCTAGTTGCGATCAAAACTCTTGCGCAGGCGGGACTCGAACCCGCATCTTCTGCTTTCCGGGCAGCGATGTTCGCCTTACACCACCGGCGCTGTTTGGTCGAACTGAACATCCACGATATCTTCCCAGCAAGTACTCACCTATCAGCACTCACCCGTTATCGGGATGAGCCGGCCGCTGATATCAGCATGAAACCGGTCAAGCTGAAGGCACTCGAAGAAATGGTTTTTAACTCTGCTTGAGCCTAGAGCGGCTGGTATAGATGAGTGCTGATAGGTGAGTACTTGCTAGGAAGATATCGTGGATGTTCAGTTCGACCAAACAGCGCCGGTGATGTAAGGCGAACATCGCTGCCCGGAAAGCAGAAGATGCGGGTTCGAGTCTCGCCTGGCGCAAGAGTTTTGATCGCAACTAGACATCCATCTAACAACTTGAATCTTCTATACCAGCCGCTCTAGGCTCAAGCAGAGTTAAAAACCATAGGCCTTAGTGATCCTGAGGCACTTGAAGATCTAGCAGTAAATAAACCATGCCAATGTGATGATGCTCCAGACCTCCATTGCATTAGAACCACGGCAAGGTGCCTGTTGGGAAAATGTAGTGAAAACATGAAAACCAATAGATGGTTAACAAACCCAACCCTGGCACATGGCACACATTATATGCTATCAAAAAGTGTAGTGCTCATTTCAGAGGCGAGGATTTAAATATGTTGTGTACGGTTCTCTTAGCCTTGTTCGCGAGGCTTTCACAGTGGTCAGCAAATGTTAGTTTCTTGTCTATAACACATCGTACATCCCGCTACGTTCCGGGACTAACTTTACGGGTTCCACCAAGCATGTAGTTGTATCTAGCTGACTTCGAATTACCAAGATGAAGAAGTTTATACTAGATGCGCTACCTCTCTGTTGATGTGAAAGATACTATATAACAGATTGAGTTTTCCCAAAAATCATTGTTTACTGTTTGAAACCGCCGTTGACGAACTTGACAACAAACATAATCACTAAGGCCCCGTTTACACTTCGACGCCGAGCGACGCGAAGCGACGCCTTATTGATTGAGCGACGCAATTGATCAATTTTGCCACTTTACATGCCGTCGCGTCGCTCGGCGTCGGAAGTATAAACGGGGCGTAAGGGGTCGACGCATTAGTGTTCACGCGACGCGCATTGCGATGTAGTGATAACTTTCCTTATCGATCGTGCGACGCGATGAATCGATATGGGAGCTTATCATCACGTCGCGTCGCGCGTCGCGTGCACACTAAACGATCCCTAGTGAAAGCGTTCGGATGTTCGGTAGAATGTTAGGGTCACGTTTGTTGAGTATACTGCATGGCGTTGATCTCTGATTTAGGTTTCGTTCTATTTCAGTCCTTGAAATATCGCGCAACATGTTTTGAATTGCTGCTTTTCACAAGCTTTAGATTTAGCAGCTTCATTTATTGTATCAATTATTATATGCCTCTCGGCCGAACTGACGGCTTCTTAATGGCTTCGTACTTGGTAATAAGTTTTCATCATCAATTGTAGCTATGTCATGGTTACCTCAGGAAGAACACCCTAATAACGTCGATTGGGGCAAGTTAGAAAGAAATCGAAAAAATGAACGACATCTACAAAAAATCGCTTATGTGACCAGTGCCGATTAACGGTGATCGATACTTCAAAAACGAACTTCAGATTCGTGTTCAGCGCTCTCACTGCTCACAACGATATTTGAGATCTTGACACGAGGAGCTTTAGTAATATAATTTTAATAGATTCAGTGGCCTTCTTGGATGTAGCACTGAAGAGATCTAGCAAAGGAAGGCTCAGTCCATATATTCATGTTATTAGATCCCAGATTAGGTCAAAATTTTCACGCAACTTACGGAAGTTTAAAAAGATACGAAGCGATAAGGAGGATATCTCAGGCTTGTCTGTTCAAGCCTTTCAAAATCTGATTATCCGCAACATGTCATCTTAAATTTGAAGGATGGCAAACATTCTGAATATGCTAATAAGCTCCCTTTTTCTCACACACCTTTTTACAACTTTTGTATATAAGAGAGCTTTCGTTTATATCAGTTTTTTGAGGTTTTGTTTTCTGACTTCAACCCTCATCTGTGTCTATAATGTACAACAATAAATAGATAAATGATTTTCATGTACGGTTTCTCTGTATGTCATAGTGATAGTGCTTTGAGTTGATTCAAAAAGGAAACGACGTATCAGTCCGGCTGCTTATCCCCAGAGTGCTTCGGATGCAAAAGAGGCCATAAAGATGCACATAGATATGAGATCACTAATTAAAACATTGGGCTTGGTATAAAATGCCACTGCTCATGCTGCATTGTAAAGGATTTTTTTTTTGAGAAGTCAACGTGTTGGAATGTGTTCACCCTCAAGTTGCGAGAATCTGTCTCATTATCCAATGTATTTTCCCTTTGTTATTTAATACTTTCATATCCAAATCCTGTATCCGCAACTGTGCTCCTTGCTGTGCATCTTCTTAAAGCCAAGGGTATTTTGTATACTAGTAAGCTAAGTGTGTAATCAGTGAAGCATTTTGCGTAATTATGCCCTATAAGAAGGACATATTTCAGCGTGACGGAAAGCCGTACTGTAATCGATGCTACGGAGCGCTCTTTGGTCCTAAGGGATACGGTCATGGCGGCACCGAAAGCCACACCTTCCACCACGGAACTACTGGATGACCATCGCCTGCTGCTGATCAATACGAACTACTTGTGATCATTGCCACAGCACTTCTAATTCTTCTTCAATCATCGGTATATACAATTCATGCCGAGGCTTTTCGGTGGCATTCGGTGGCATCCTATAACATGTCTAATAATAGTCTAATAAACATGTTTGTATTAAAGAGGCATAGCACCTGAAGTGAGAGCTTTTGCACACCCGGGGCATGCTTTGGAGTATGTTTTTGGAACATAGAACCACTTAGAAGCGGTCTCTTCCATTTCCAATCAATAAATAGTCTTTATTACGACAACCAGCCAAGTCTGACAGTAGTATGTTCAACGACACAGATAACAACATGTACATGGGGAGAACGGGTGGGAGCGGCGGCGGATTCGGTGAGATTCTGTGAATCACGATTCACACTCGGTGTTGGACGCACGTGTTCAGGTATCCGGTCAGCGTACTCTGGATGTCGTTCAGTCGTGACAGCTGTGATAGAAGGTCTGAGATCTTCTCCGATGCGCAGAGCTGCTGTGCTGGCTGATGTGGCTGCTGTGGCTGCTGTGCTTCGCTGTAATGCATAAAACCTTGAAGAAGGATGCACTTCAACGAATTTGTGAGCTTTCTTGAAGTAGAATAGCTTTCTTGAATCAGGAATCAGTGGGATAGCGGAAGGAGATGACAAAGGAAACGGGCGTAGCTTATAACTGCGCCAAAGAGCAACGCGGGGGCCTAGTTCTAAATAGAAGTAGATTCTTTGCCGCATCCAAGGAAGAAAAATGCGTCGCACCGTATCTACGTTAGTTTATACCTTTTCATCGCCACGCGACGCGAGCCTAAATTGAATGATCGCCTCGCTCAGCGTCGATGCCTTCTGGCCAGAGCGAATTGCGTGAACCCGTGAATAATCGCGCCGCTCAGCAAGGGATCGCGTCTCCCTCGAAATCGCAGCGATGCGATTGATCGCGGTGGACTGGAGCACGATACTGCTGCTCCAGCTGTTTGCATAAGTGAGGTACTGTGCGTAATACGTGACCACGTCGCCGGCTGTTCAGAGTACTCATCGTAGTCCGACACTTTTTTCTTTCGTCAAAATGCAACGCACACTATAGCATATCCGCTTTCCTCCATTATGTTTTCACCAGTCGTTCAGTGGCCTAGCGGCCGCCTCCGACTGGTTGGGGGCTTCGCCCCCAAACCCCGAGAAGAGAACACTCCGACCATCTTCTTTTCCCAACTTTTAGACCTTCATACCTCAAAAACAAACTTCAGATTCGTGTTCAGCGACCTCGATTACCCCCAGGGCCGAAGTTTAGCGCCGCTTGAACGCCATCCTCAAAAAATCGATAATATCGATCGATATCGATTGGTCGACTTCAGATTCGTGTTCGGCGACCTCGATTACCCCCAGGGCCGAAGTTTCGCTCCGCTTGAGCACCATCCTCAAAAAATCGATAATATCGATCGATATCGATTGGTCGACTTCGGATTCGTGTTCAGCGACCTCGATTACCCCCAGGGCTGAAGTTTCGTGCCGCCGACGTGTTTGGCACGTCTACGGCTCGCCATGCATGGTTGCCGACGTGTTTGGCACGTCTCCGGCTCGCCATGCACGGTTGCCGACGTGTTTGGCACGTCTACGGCTCGCCATGCAGGGTTGCCGACGTGTTCGGCACGTCTCCGGCTCGCCATGCACGGTTGCCGACGTGCTCGGCACGTCTACGGCTCGCCATGCAGGGTTGCCGACGTGTTTGGCACGTCTACGGTTCGCCATGCATGGTTGCCGACGTGTTTGGCACGTCTACGGCTCGCCATGCAGGGTTGCCGACGTGTTTGGCACGTCTACGGTTCGCCATGCATGGTTGCCGACGTGTTTGGCACGTCTACGGCTCGCCATGCAGGGTTGCCGACGTGTTTGGCACGTCTACGGCTCGCCATGCAGGGTTGCCGACGTGTTCGGCACGTCTCCGGCTCGCCATGCACGGTTGCCGACGTGCTCGGCACGTCTACGGCTCGCCATGCAGGGTTGCCGACGTGTTTGGCACGTCTACGGTTCGCCATGCATGGTTGCCGACGTGTTTGGCACGTCTACGGCTCGCCATGCAGGGTTGCCGACGTGTTTGGCACGTCTACGGCTCGCCATGCAGGGTTGCCGACGTGTTTGGCACGTCTACGGTTCGCCATGCATGGTTGCCGACGTGTTTGGCACGTCTACGGTTCGCCATGCATGGTTGCCGACGTGTTTGGCACGTCTCCGGCTCGCCATGCACGGTTGCCGACGTGTTCGGCTGCCGCGCCTCAACTCAAAGTGGGAAGGACGGACAGTGTGACACACACAGTGACACAGTGACACAGTGACACACACACACACGCTTGCTCCTTTATATATAGTAGGATAAGAACCCGCTTTGTGGAAGCATTTCTATGTAGCTCCAACTTTGAAAAGCCATCCCTCATGCGAACCTACCAATTATAGACCCGTTAGCGTCCCTCCCTTGTTTTGTAGGGTATTCGAGAAACTTCTTAAGCTTCATGTCCTGGAATATTTTGATGCTCAATTCCATCAGCTCGGCTTTGTAAAAGGAAAGTCTATTGAGAGCAACATGTTGGAATCCTTGAATGAATGAATGCCCATTACTTTACACAACAAAAAGGTGTGGACGTAATATACTGTATACGTAATATACTGAGTTTGCCAAGGCATTTGGTAGAGTTGCCACGAAAAGCTTTTGTATAAACTGGACAAGCTTGGATTTTATCAAAAAATTTACGGCTGTCTGAAAGGTTTCCTGACAGGCAGTATTCAGTAGAAAACCAGTGAGAAAACAGTATCAACTCTTCTTTTTCGAAAAGGAATACTGAATATTATTCACTTTTTTAGGAATGATTAATAATCAGTATTCTACTATTCTCCGAGCAGGAATTGATAGTTTGGATAAAATGGCCCGAAGATTGGCAGTTGCTGCTTTCACAGCACTAAACGTTTTACATGTGGCTAGAAAATTTCCTGACTTCTAGTAAGTACTATATAAATGGCTCTGAAATTGCAAAGGTAATCCAAGTCCTTGAGTTCAGGTACCAAGATTCGCGTGACTTTCTTTCTCATTATAAGGAATTACACAGGACAGCTCTTGCTCGTGCGTACAATATATTTAAAGGATAGCAAAGTGCTTATTAAAGCATATAAGACTTATGTTTGCCCGATTGCTGAATGTGGTACTGTTGTGTTTGCACCGCACAAGAAACGTGATACTGCATTACTTGAAAGGATTAAAGAACTTCACCAGGAAGATACTAATACGGGGAGATTTTTCCATTCAAAAATTGCTAGCGCCTTAGTAAGCCACAAGTTCTTTGGTCTTCCAATTCTTGAATCAAGACCTAAACTATTTGACGTTCGAATAGGTCAAAACTTCTGGATGAGCAATCCGCACAATTTTACTCTCTCGTCCTTCTACAACCAGGAGTAGGCAATAGAAATTGTTTTCCCAGAGCTAAAACCACAATTGGAGCCAACTTCTTCACTGCTATAGCAGGACTTGCATATCTTCACCTCCTTAAAACTGCTTCATCCTTGATCCCGTAGCCTCATTCAAACGTCTTCCAGCAGCAACCTCTATTCTATAACATAGGTGCATCGCAAAGCTGTATCTGATGCCTGTCTTATAGAGCGTACCCAAATAAATAAATAAAACCTGCTGAACACTGTCGCCGACAATGCCGCCGACGGGTAGCGGAAACGGAACATATGCCTATGTTACTTTAGGCAACGTTACCATATATACCTTCACGAGAAGTTTCGAGAATGATCTGCACCATGGTAGCTCACAGCGATCTCGGTCGGCATGGCGGGTAGGGCAGGTCCTCATGCGGATGGTCAGTGGTTCAATTCTTATGTAGTGGGTTTATATTGCATAATATTTACTTTTTCTTGGTGCTGTGTCAACAGAGAAATGCTTCTTGTGAAGAATTTCTATATAACACTGATCAAGACCGTGGAGATGGCGACAACCTATCGACTATTGTCTCATGTCTGTGTCTGGCGAGAGTAAAGAGTCGTCAGCATCGGGAAGTAGTGAGTTTCCTGCTCTAACACAAATTCATAAAACATTTACGGCAGAACGGCAATTGTGTCAACGTAGTAAACTGCAGAACCGTAGCAGTACGTCTGAAGCACATGAGCTAAAAAAGAAGACTAAATTGGACCATAACTGGAATAGTGAAGCAGTTCAACGCTGAATCTACTCGTGTATTCACAGTTGAAAAGTTGAAGACGCGTCCACTTATATAGTGGTGAATGGATTATATTAAAGAATCTTTGAAAACAATAGAAATTTGAAGTCGAGACGTCGTTAGCGTTTATTATGAAGTCATTAGATTGTCGCAATCTCCACGGTCTTGATCCGTGTTATCTGAAAACTTTTTAATGAGAACCATTTCTATGTTAGCAAACATGAAGAGCATAATAATTCAAAAGTGACTCAAGGTACAGGAACCTAACTCTCAACACTTAACTCAGATTTCAGGAAAGTTCTGTTTTTCGACCGAGGCGTGTCAATTGAAAACGGCTATGTAATCACGTCTTTTCGCTGCATTACACTATTTGTGGGTATTTAGCAGAATGCTAATAGACCTTCACGACCTCCCAAGGCAGCGTTTAGGGTGCGTAACAGTTAAAAGAGGCCTTTGAGATTCAGGGCACGCCCCAAAGGTTAATTGTGTATTCTGCCTACTGGTAGTAGTATCGTGATGCATCTGCTAATGTACATGCCCATGTTCAGCGCACCTCCGTCATGACATCACCAGGTGCTCCACTCAAGCTCACACTTATTTTTGTCACGACTCACTCTTGTATGCAATCTCGCAGCGGACAGGCGCATTTCCCTTCGTTTTCTGTCCCATTTTTTCTTTTTTTCTGTCATTTTTCTCAGCTTCTCTATGCTTTTTGCAAAGTGCCAACCATTATCTGAAATCCTCCCTGTTTACCTATGCGTGCCATGATTTATTGTTGGTCAAATAAATAAAATAAAATAAAAAATAAAAAACTGAGGACCAACTACCCTATCACTGCGGTAACTGAGTTCACTGTGGGTCATCGTTGGAAGTTTCACCTCACACGGCTCGTCCTTGCCAGCGTCGACAACGCAACAACCGTGCTATGTTAATTCGCCTCCACCCACGATTTCTTTCGGAGTGGCGATGAGCAGCTGTAGTTTTTATTTCTTCTACATTAATGGCGAGAAGTCCAGCCATGGTGATCGTTTTCGTAGGCCGTTCCCTATGACCCTGTTTATACTTCGACGCCGAGCGAAGCGATGGTCACACATTGAAGCCAAATTAATTGGTCGCGTCGCCAAGCGTCGACGCCAACCGGCCGGAGTGAATCGCGTGAACCCGCAACAAACCGCTCCGCTCAGCGTCGCTGTCGAAATGATCGCAGTGTATTGGAGCACGATATTGCTGCTTCAATTGTCAATGTGGACCAGCACTTGATTTGCTTGCTAGTTCTATTTTTTTAATGATTACTGCTGGTATTCTTTATTCTATTGTTGATGTGTTTTTTATTCTATTGTTAATGTGTTCCATTTTTGCTCTGTTTTAGGTTTGCGGCGTCCAGATTTGAGGCAGTTGTGTGGGCTTTCTGCACAAAGGTGAGTACCACTTGCATTTTAAATGTTCAGTAGTGTTTGTTGATGTAAAAAGAGAAAATAAACGCTAGTGAACATCCTAAATGCAATCGATATTCAGTTATGGGTAGGAAACCAACACGCCTCATTCGAATCAGGGCACTGCCGAACTGAAACGGAACAAGAATGGTTAAGAAGGTAACAAAAACAAAGCAGAGGACGAATGCAATCAACACGAGAGAGGAAAACATACTAGGTAAAGCAAGGAAGTCGGGGTGGATCGGGAAATCTGCGCAAAAATACGTGCGTGCAAGTGCGCAGTTGTGCGAAATCGCGTCACCGCATCGCCACTGTTCGACGTTCTCATCGTCGTCCGAAAGAGCGTGTCACGATAGGACACGTCAAATCGCGTCGCTCCGAGACGTAAGTATGAACGGCCCCGTGACTAACGAAGAAACTCGTCTGACGTCATGGTTTGTGCTACCACTTTTTGCGATTCACCATGTTCTGAGTAAAGTTGCTATAGCTGGTTCAAGTTTTGTGTTGCTTTTACCAGCTGTTTTTCTACAGTTCTGACTGCAGAGTGGATTTCGTTCAATTTGCTGGGGATTTTTTTCAGTCTGGAAGCAGCACGATGAATTCCAGTCGCTGCTTGCTCCTTAGCTTATGTAACTAACTGTTGATTATATAAAAAAGTCAACGTTTTACAAATAAACTAAGAGCCTGGAATGCTCACCTTTCTGTAGGCTTGAATCGGGGGAATGGTACGCTCTTCTTGCTCCAGTGATCGGTGAATGTCATCTGTGAGAGAGCGCCGGTGCACAGTGCGATGATGACGGCGACAATCAGGAACCGCATACTGCTCTCTGAATCTAATTGATAAGCGCTATATGATCTTAAATAGGAATCGCACGTGTGACGCAAGAGCGCAATGAGCCGTGTATAATGAAGGAAATAGCGAATATTTGCCTTCTTCATTATGTTGCGTATCTTTGCACAACAAAGTACGTCATTAAAAAGAAAACCGCTACTAACTAGGGAAGAGTTTCGACCTCCCATGGAAGTTCAAGTTGAGACCAGGATCATTAGGAAGATTTCGGAATGCTGATTACGAATATGGGTGTCAAAATTGCAAAATGAAACTCCTGAGCGAGTTTGGCTTGCCGAAATCGGGGGCTCACCACAGGTTGGCTGTGCGACACATCGAGTCATCGGGGCTCCGTAAGAATACCGTGCCAGCTGCAGCGGTGGCGCAGGGGTAGTGCTCACGCTCGTCGGGTGCGATGTCGTTGGTTCGGTTCCCGTTACTGCAGCCTTTTTTGCAAATCATAATTTAACTTCGAAATTACCTTTTGTTCTGAATTATGACAATTATGACATTATGACATTGTGTCTGATTAAATAGCCGGGAAAACTACCATACGCGTTAGTAAAAACGCTTTAAAAATGGCAAAAAACTGCTATGGTGACATTTTTATTCACTCTGGCACCACAAATTGAGCGAGAAGAATGGACACCACCCTTGCTATCAACGACATTTTCTTCTTCCTCATTATACATTCTACTCACCTTTTTACTTCACACTTTTTTGCCTTGTTCCATGAATGCCAAGGTTGTTAGAAACATCTCTAGTTATTCAATATATGATTTGGACTCTATTTGTGCAAAATAGTGAATAAAGATGTCGCATAATAATTCTTATCTTAAAGCATTTTTACAAACGTGTATGGTAATTTTCCCGGCTATTTAATCAGATACGTGTCATAATTCAGAACAAAAAGTCATTTCGAAGATAAATTATGATTTGCAAAAAAACGGGCAGCAACGGGAACCGAACCACCGACGTCGCACCCGACGAGTTTGAGCACTACCTCTGCGCCACCGCCGCAGCTGGCGGGCTCAGCTTATGGATCCCCGATGACTCACCACTTTCGCGCCTGGTGCGTCGTACAGCCAGCCTGTGGTGAGGCCACCCGATTTCGGCAGGCCATAACTCGCTCAGGACTATCATTTTGCAATTTTGACACCCATACTCGTAATCAGCATTACGAGCTCTTTTTAATGATCCAGGTCTCAACTTGACATTCCATGGGAGGTCGAAACCCTTCCCTAGTAAGAAACAACAACAAGAAAGCAATCACTGACCACAAAGAAAGAGCAGACTGTTTCAAGGTAAAATGAACAGCGGCGGTGTGGCGGAAAAAGTGTTCAAAAGCATTCGAGCTTAACCAAACTCGGAGTAAAGGTAATATTAAAGATCGGGAGTTGTGCACGATCAAGCAAGAGACGGATGACGCTAGGGAAAGCGATTCTATATGACCAGCTATGGCATGCGTAGAGAATCACAAAGCTGTATTTTCGGTTTTCAGTGCTTTGTGGGAGGAGCATGGATCTCTTGTGCTAGAATTTTGAACTTGTCTTCAAAGACACGTGTAAAGGAATTGGCTCCAAGACCTTAAAGCGCGCGATTGTAGTCTGTTGTGTATATCATGAATTTCTGTACTGCTTATATTGTCCGTTGGCTACGTATGGAAATCCCTTTATCCAGTAGATATGAAATTCGCGCCCTACAGTAATCCTATGTCTACAAAAGGCGCGTTCTCAGTAGTTGTAGCACTCTTCGTAATCTGTCTTGGCAGCGAGCGGCGGCTCTTCAACAAAGCTCCTGGTAAGGAACCGTAGTACCCTTGCCTATCGAACGAAGGTTCTGTGAGATCAAGGTTGCAGGCAACCAGTACGCAATGGTGTTGTATACCTCTGCCTGGTATACAATTCTGCTGGGTCTCCTTCCTGCTACCCGTCTGCTCCGAGAGCCACTTGGTGAGAGACAGAAGTGTAGAGAAGATTTATTAAGGGAAAAATAAGGAGAACAATATCCACAACTGGGGAGTCGTGGAACCGACCTTAGCATACGAAGGCTCTTGCTGCCGGCCTTTTATGCAGTCCGCTTCCCGCCTCGCCTGCTCGCGATCTACTTACGTGTTAGCGGGAGACCACTCCTTGGGTGGTCATCGGCGTCCAACTTGCCGAACACGGACTCAGCCATCAGGTCAAACGTCTGGGTCACTGCCACAAGAAATGGTAAAGCAACAAGAGAGACTCGTTAGGGTCCTTCGGAGGTGGAGATTCCTTTATATAATCCACGAGCTCACCCTTTGCATCTCGTGCTTTTATGATTTTTTGCACTTTGCATGTTCTTCTCTCGTCTTCTAAATATTGAGGATGTCAACATCTTTGATTGATAGGCAGGATGGCGGTTCCAGGACCTAACTCCAACGCGACGTCGCGCGCTAGCCACGTGCGATGTTGCGGCGCTGAAACGCGGACGTGCGCTCGGTGACGCATGCTTGGCCGCGGAGCACGAAATGTTCTCAGTGTTTAAACTCCAAGACCACATTTCTATCAAGGAACTTAAGATTCCACAGAATGTGGTAGGCAACAGTCTGCAGTAGGATAATTGATCCGAGGATGGGTGATAGTGACCTCTTCTATAGTATAACCATAATCGTGGGTGAAAATTGACCGAAGAAGTTGTAGACGGCAAATACTGCCGCTAGAAACCATCCACATGACCAGAATTCCTGTATAAACTGTCGCTGATCGTCCTATTTAAACCACATTCATATACCATCTCCAAGAAACGTTGAAATAAGGCAAAGGCGTGCCGCATGTCCCTGTAGGAAGCGTTTCTAGCCGTCGGAAGCATCGGACCGCGACAACTCGTCCTGTTTCGCCGCGCACCGTACGCGACGCCAGGGGGTTCGCGCGGCGTTGGAGTTATGTCTGCCCCCGGCAGGATGTCTGTCCAGGAGCTCTGTGAATTTTTGCAAGATTCGTGGCAACCTGGCCTTTACCTATGTCTAAACTTCAGACTCTGGAAGAGGCAAAATAGCACTCATCGATATAGCTCGCTTACAATCTCAGATTTGAGTTTAACACAAAAAATTACGTACTTCGATCATCTAATCAGCAGATTTGAAGAATATGTTAGAAATAGGAAGTCTATTCATTGAAAGAAATTGAAACCAATGATAACTTATCTCAAAAACTGCGAATTGCATTTCACTGAGAAATGGGGTCTTCTAGGTTTTGGCAGTCACTTAATCAACGTTACACTCCAGGGCTGTACGTCATCAGCGACGCGTAATTCTTAAGATCCTCAGGACATTCCTTAAGCATTGGAGGAGATGCACTAATGAGCTGTGCCAAACTGATCTCAGCAGTACCTCTTTGCAGAAGACGCCTTAAAAAATCTGAAGAGAGCTTGACTTGCTGACGTAGAAGACATAAAACAGAGAAGCCGGATACGCCCGCTGTCGCTGAATCAGGATATGATTGCAGGTCTTCATTAGACCAGTATACTAATCCTTTAAGCCTGGCGAGGCATAACACCTTTTATGCTGGCGTATGCTGAACAGGTCTACGGCGGCAAATAGAGCGTGATTCTCAAGCAGTTGTAGAAGAAGCTTATTGAAGCGATGAAGAAGTCGAAGAGGAATGCAAGCTTCCATTTACTTCGTTAAATCTGCAATGCACTCATAGCCCAGTGGCACTGATCTTTTGTAGCATACTTATACAAAAAGAATTGTATGGGTTCTAGTCAGGTGAAGGAGAAAAGCTTCACTCTGCCTGCTTGACAAGCGTATGTTACTTATTTATTTTGTGCATGAACTATCACGCAAGGTTAAACCAACAACCTAGAACAAACGAAGACAACATGTTAATAAATAGGAAGACACAAACAGCGATAACTATAATAGATACTGCATGGACCAGCACGTATGATTTGATAAGCTCTTTAGAAGCTTCTTGGAGATACGGTTCAATGAGCCTTTTGTAATGCCTTAGTGAATTTGGCATAACAATTTTCTTTAAGAACTTTAGGAACTCAGAACCAGCCCGATTTGTGAAAAATGTCGGTCTCAGATTTATTCTAGCTTTTGGTATTTATTTATTTATTATACATGGCTAGCCACGCTGGTAAGAAGGAACAAACAGAACAGAAACAAAAATAGTTACAAAGCAACGAAAGGCATTGTAAATGAAGTCATAGGTTTCAATCCTACAAACAAGCACAGAAATCAACAAGCCTAGAAAGGAAACAATTAGGAATCCTCTTGGAAATACCGCTTAATATTCTTGGAGAACTTCAAGAATTCGCTGCCAGCACGATTAGTGAAAAAAGCTGCTCTGGTATTACATTTTGCCTTTGGAACAGTTGTCTTCCACTGGCCATCCCTAGTGTGAGTTGGAGGGACAGAGTAGAATTCTTGGAGCGAAAGGATAACCATATCATTCACCATCTTGTAAATCATGATTAAGTCGTCTCTTTTTCTGCGAAATGAAAGTGTACGCAGACTAATGATTTTATTCCGAGTGGATTGTGAAGGGATGGTGGTGCTATAGAAACCGTGAAGTATTATCCAAGGTTTTCTTATGAAGCTATTTTGAACAGATTCTAGCCTAGCGACTTCTCGTTTGCACTTAGAACTAAATACAGTTGTGCCACACTCTAATATCGGCCTAACATATGTCTTATAGGCGAACAATAAATGTGTAGGTGATTTTGTGCGTAGAGATTCGAATATGGACTGCACAACACGATTAGTTTTTTCGCTGTGAGTTCGCAGTGTTCTCGGAATTAAAGACTTGTGTCAAAAACAAATCCTGAGTCACGTATAGTAGTTGGACTACCGAGCTGCATCCCATTAAGGTGATAACTCTTTCTGTTGATCTGCTGCCCAAGATGAAACGCTTGGGATTTTTGTCCTGATAGAGGAAGGTTCCATTTCGCTGACCAATCTGCAGTTGAGTTTATTGCCGATTGAAGAGCAAGCAACATGCAATGCACCGCGGGAGGTTGTCGGTCAGTGTTATCAAGAATGTTATCAAAAAATAAACGTGGGCCAATTCGAAAGCGACCGATTCCGTGAACTTGGAACGTTCCTAGTTCACGGAATGATAAGCGCGCTCCAATGCGATTATCATTCAGTGTCGGCCGCCGACCGTACTGGTCGGCGACCGCCTTCCGCGGTGCACCTTCCGTCCGCGGACGTCCCGCGGGTACTCCCGCGGGACTATATCATAGGCCTTAGCCAACTCCAGTGCTAGAAGGTGATACAGAGTAGAAATTTCGAAGACGAAGACCCAAAGTACCATTTATCAACTTACAAATTGTAATTAAATCATATCGTCTTTAGATGAAGTATAGTTACAGTTTATATGTAGTTATCAATAAACTGTTTTACAGAGACGGCACATTAAACTTGGCTAAGAGGGTACCTTACCTTACTGTGAGGTCGGCAGAGACTACCCAGTTGTTATTTTTTTCTTGGTGCGTCACGTCCATGAGCATTTAAAGGGTGAACGACAGCGTTAATCATTCCCTTTTGGGATGAGCCACACAATCTACTTGTACTTGATGTCGTGGAATCGAGTGGACACATAGCCGGCGCTTTTCCACGTGCCGTATTACCATATATCTCATGAATTACATACCGAATGTTGATTAGGGACTTTATGCTAATCAATATTCTTCTTCATATGGACCATCATAGATGCATACACCCTTGCTCATGAGGAGTGGCTCTATCCCTAGCGTTACCCGCCGTTATATGACTTCAAACCAATGGCCAATAACAAAAAAGTGAACAGCGGCTGAGTCTTTTTATTCTCATTTCTTGCCGCTTCTGGACATCTGTTTGCCAACGTCTCAGCTTGATTGTTGTTTTGCTTTGCCTTTCATATGTTTGTTTCGTTTTTTTCTTCTTTTCTTCGTTCAAGTGTTTTTTCTTCACAGTATTAGGTTCTGTTTTTTTTGTTGGTTTTATTGTTGCCTGGTAACACTCACTGTTTTAGCGCACATCATTGTGCATAAATAAAATAAATAAATAAATAAATAAATAAATAAATAAATAAATATTCGGTTTGGAGTTGGCTACTGGTCATAGTGGTAGCGCTCAAGACGGTGGAGCATTGTGCGTCTGAAGACAACGAGACGATTGAAACGTTAGGCCAATAATAAAGCTTCCTCCTAACAATCTTGTGGCACAGAAGTATTTCAAATATTGGTAACAAGAATGCCAAAGTTTCAAGATCAGAGGATATGGAGACTTTCAGACCTTATCCTGCATTTCAAATTGTTTGTAATATGCCACCTAGAAAAGCACCTATGGGATGAATTCTATTCAGTGTCAGAGGAACTCTTCTCAAGCAGTTTC
The DNA here is from genome assembly GCA_947359475.1 of Heligmosomoides polygyrus bakeri. Lineage (NCBI taxonomy): Eukaryota > Metazoa > Nematoda > Chromadorea > Rhabditida > Heligmosomidae > Heligmosomoides > Heligmosomoides polygyrus. The sequence continues at coordinate 107,144,854 of OX375865.1, forward strand.
TTCGATATCCTGGAGCCGGGTTCGTCAGTGGCTTACAGCAATTTAGCGGAGAAAATACAGCCGAAATCCTTAATAGCGCAGCCTATCAAGCGTGAAATGTTTCGCTAAATCGCTTAATACGCTGCGCTATCAGGAATTTCGGCTGTATTGTCGTTGTTGAATTCCTGTAACTCGTTGATGAGTCTCGCCTTTGGACGAACAAATTGACGATGTTCATACCCCTGGTAGGGTCACTGCGTGACTTCGTGATTCAATAGTGACGGCCGGCTTGCACGGCGCGATGAGTAGGTATAATATCACTATGCACTGCGAACTAGTATTTTTTAATGCTTTGCAGACATCCAGAGGCCGAATTCATCAACGGCTTACGTAACTTTGTAAAATGAATTGTAAGCTTATCAAGCGATGTGGTGAGCGATAAGCCGCGTTGTCTGAGCTTATCTTTAGGTTTCGCTCGGGGTGGGCGGTGGTATGACATAGGCCTATAAGATGGAAGCACCTAGGAGTCCAGTCTCAATTCCAGTCATACCTAGGAGGGCCACAGGCTTATTACGCTTCCATCCGATACTGCTGCCCTAGGAACTGAATTAGCCTAACCGACTGGCAATAAAACATTGTATCTATACATTAGGTTGTAACGAAATAAATGGCACTGAACCACTGTAAATTTAAACAGTTAATATCTCGGCTTGTAGGCAAGTTTATTAATCGAAATAAAAACTTTCTGATTCTACACATCTTTGCCAACGTGACACAAGCTTTTTTATCCCAGTAGCATAAAAATCAGAAGTTCTGGAATTGACGAGATCTTCGAAGGCAGTTTCGGCATCCTGTTGGTATTTGAATATTTTCCCTACCAAGAAGTCGCCAAGATGCTTGAAGAAATGGTAGTCTGTTGGGGAGAGGTCGGGAGAAAACGGAGGATGTGGTAGAGTTTCAATGCTCAGCTCATTCAATTTCTGCAACGTCATTCGTGCTACATGGGGGCGAGCATTGTCGTGCAGAAGGAGAACTCGCCTTCGGTTTACCAGGACCGGCCGGATATCCTTCAACTTTTTCATCATTTCTTCAACTTCAATGCAGTACTTCTCTGCCGTGATGGATTCACCGGGAGGGAGGAAGCTGTGGTGAGTAATTCCCAGCGAACACCACCACACTGTCACCATTACTTTCTTTTGGTGCAATTCCGGCTTCGCAAAAACCTTGGGGCTCTCATCGCTGTCCACCCACTGTGCCGATCGTCGCCTGTTGTCGTATATTATCCCTTTCTCGCCACAGGTTACGATGCGATCAAGGAATGGGTCCGTTTCGTTCCGTAGACGCAGTGCGGACGAGATCTCATATCGTCGGTTTCTTTGCTCCTCAGACAGCTCGTGAGGCACCCATCTTTCCAGCTTTTTGGTCTTTCCAATTTCCTTCAGATGCCGGGCAGCTGTGTTGTGACTGACGCCAATAACCTTCGCTATCTCCCTGGTACCTTTGTGTGGATCCTCCTCTACCACATCTCTCAGCTTGTCCTCATCAACATCACTATGCCTCCCACGACCTTCATGTTCTTCCAAGCTCTCATCTCCATTCCGGAACTTCTGGTACCAACGATACGCCGTCCGAATTGTGGAACATCCTTGACCGAATGCGGCGTTGATCTTCTCGTCCGCCTCCTTAGCTGTAGTGCCCAGCTTGAATTCATACAAGTAAATGCCTCGGATTACCCTTTTGTCCATCTGCAAAAAAGCCAATAAAACTCTAAAGTTTTCCCACTTTTACATAGAAACTTTGGTACTCACCGGTAGAGCAATGTTTGCGCTTCTAAATGATATGCCACATGTTACGGTTTATTCTTGATCAAACGCGTAAAGACGCGCCAAAAAATGGCGCGAGCCAGTGCCATTTAATTCGTTACAACCTAATAGAAACTTCTCCGATATTGAGCATATGAAAACGATACTAATGTGTGATAAAAGGATAAAAGCATCAGGGATTCTATGGACTGTGAGATCATTGTAAATAAAGAAAAAAAGGAGGTAAATATAGCGAAATGCTGAAGAAAAAAACGTCCAACATAAGCGAAAAACGTGAAACAGAAGGTTAAGCGTGGACGATTGGAAGGTACCGCCACCACAAGTGCAGTTACATGGAAGGCTAGTTCAAATATCACATTCATGTGCTCACGACAAGTCAAAAGTGAGTTGTATGGCCGAGAAATATGTTTTTCTGTGGCCATGAACAGCAGGTCTGAATATCAAAGCTTATGAGAGAAAATCAACGAAAAACAAGCAATCAGCGAACAATAGCGGAAAATAGAGGTGGCAGCTCCCTTCCTTCCATATATTTACAATCAAGATGAGCTTACAGTTCCACCAGAAGTTGATAAACAAGACTATAGAAGCCAGAGGAGAGTTTTGTCACTCGTCGCTGTTCAGTGCATGGAACTGAAGTCCTGTATAGAAAATTATAATGGGCTCAATCAGTACTAGTCATTTGCTCTGTCGCTGAGGGCTTCGCAGGAATATTACAAGGGCCTAAATGATTTTTGCTCTCCTACGCACGAAAATCGATGTATGTCCACCATGGTGCCGCGCGGCGCGGCGACATGAGTATGAACTATGACTAACAAGGAAAGGTTCCCAATTCATGGTGAGATTTTGCGATGCTATTTTAGCAGGATGTAGGGCACTGTGAGTTCAGAACCGTATCTACACTTTTTTAAAGGCCTGAAGAAGAGGTGTGAATATGTGTGCTAGAACCACATCTACACTTTTTTAAAGGACTGAAGAAGAGGTGTGAATATGTGTGCGCAACACCCTCCAACCTCTATGACACCCGACCGAGATGTGCCTCGATGGCGCAGTTGGTAGGAGTGTCGCCCCATAGGAGCATAGAGGCGGGTTATCAGTTCGAACCCGAGTGCTGCCAGTATTCTTGCACATATTAGTTTGTTGTCATTACACTTTTTCATGATCACAGAAGTCAATTTTAGACCATCAATGCTTACAACAAGCCAAGGCTGTCTATCTGCACCTTCCTATGTGCTGGTTCTTCAACTATCCATATCTGTACCATATCATTTTTCTGGAAATAAAAAATCATTATCAAATTAAAAGTCTTATAATTAATATTTCCTTTTTAGTCAAGAGCTATGAGACAAAAGTATGAAGCAAGTAAAATACAAGCGCTTGTCACACCAACAGCATCGGAAAAGCCAGAGAGGAACAATCTTCTTCTTGGCAAGGAATATAGAGATTCCTCTATTCTTTTGTTAACAGTTTTGGTAGGTTTACGGTGTATTACTGTAAAATGGTCGATTTCATATGTATGGACGATTCATCATGTATCCGTTTGTTTCGCTATCAGTAGGCTGATCTGTTGAGGATTTTGAAAACATTTCACAAACATTTGCTTATCATGCTTACATCTATTTAGCATATCAGTCAGCTCCGCTTTCGTAGCCTGTATAAAAGAAGCTTCCGGAGCTTGAGAGTTGTGTCTTTTAGTTAAAGTTAGTTGTTAAATAAAAGTTTAATTACCCAAGTTTGAGGTACCGCCCAACTAGCAGGCGTGGCAAATGGAATGACCACTTCTTCTTCGTTGATCGCGTAATCCGCGGGTGTAGAGAAGGGTCCTGGGTGAGCATCAACGTAACCACGCCGCCACCTACGCGTATGACAAATACGGCCGAAACACTGGAACGCAGAACTGTCGGTAGGTCTGGCTTATCATCTGCAATCGAAAGAAAAGTCACGGGAGGTACCCTTTTTGTATCATATTTTAAATCCGGTGTGAGCAACACGACATTTTTGGTGCACTTATGTACCGATATGGCCCGGGTTTATAATATTCAACCGCAAGATAAGTGTATTTGTGTGCAGTTACGGTATCATTGGTGATACGGCGTAGTATGGTGGTGGTGCAGATATGTATAGTTTAAAAACTAGCACATATAAAGACGCAAATAGACAGACTTGGTTTGTTGTAAGCACTGATGGTCTAAAATTGACTCCTGTGATCACGAGAAAGCGTAATAACAACCAAATAATACGTGCAAAAATATTGGCAGTACGCGTACACGAACTCAAAAGTCCGCCGGTGTGCTCCTCTGAGGCGGCACCCCTACCGACTGCGTCACTGAGGCACAGCTCGTTGAGAGTCATAGGGGTTGATGAGTGTTGCGCACACGTTTTCACATTCTTTTTCAGGTCTTTTAAAAAATCGTTCAGCAAAAACTAACTGTGGTTCTGGATACCGCTCACACGGCTCCACATCCTGTCAAAATAGCATTGCAAAAGCTCATCTCAAGTTGGGAATCCTTCCTTGTAAGACGTCATCCTGTGATAGTCTGCGGACACGAATTGGAGCATGGTCAATCATAGGTCAGCTGGTCAGAGAATTCAAAATTGAACCCTTTTTTTATTTGTAGCTTTCTCATTAGGCAAGTACATAGACAGAGGCAATGCATGCAGAGAAACTCATAAGAAAAAAATCTAAAAACAAGAAAACTTTAGGAAAATAATAAAATCGCAGCTTTATACTTCAAACTTCATAGTTTGAAAAAATAGATCAATAAAACTAACCAGGGAAGGGTCTCAGTGGTAGGTCTGAACGGAGGAAATGGATAGTGCAGCGAGAATCTTCACCCTTCATATAGTAGAAAAACATGTTTCGTTTTTGCTGAGTCCTTGAATCAAAATAGCTACTGGCCCTCGAAGGGGGGGGGGTGCAGTAGCGCACCGTCAGCACGTGCCCTCGTGCATGCGTGTGCGCGTGCTGTTGTATGAAACGCGGCGAAAGGATCAGCGACGAGCTAGCCGGTGGCTCGGCCGGATACGGGTTTACTTCGCAGGTGCTAGGTCAGGTGTTCGATTCCCGTGCCATGCACTATTTTGCATTTTTTCATGATTGCCGTCTTCTTTACCAATTTGCTTCCTACACATCTCCTACATAGTTATTCCACTCTAAATTGTCAAATAAGGATTAGATTCGTACTTAATGCGAAGTTTGGGAAAAACGTTGACCATGACCTAACCATTAATCACCATTACCTATTGTATTTTAACATACTTCAGGGTAATACGGAAAACGGATGTCAGATTTGTGATCCCCATCCGAAATAACCTTCCTGGGAGAAGTTTGTGCGAGATCGGTGATTATGACTCCGACGGCCCTTGTCACCCTTATCCACCGTAACCTACCGCATGCTAGATTCGTGATCAGCACCCCAGATAGCCTCCCTAGGCAAGGTTTGGGCGCAGTCGGTGATTATGACCTCGACAGCCCTAGTCACCCCTACCTGCTGTAACCCGTACCTGTTGTAAGGTCACTGTTTAACGTTCGCTGAACAACACAAAACATAGTATAATTCAGAAACTGAGAGAAGTGAGTGAAGAACACCTCACAGAAACCTTTATTTGACAATTTAGAGTAAAATGAATGTGTAGGCGATGTGTAGGAAGTAAGCTGATTTAGACTGCCATAAGGCACGACTTTCACGACACCACTTTCGCGATTCCAGAGGTCGAGGAGAGGTCGAAAAATTTTTTTCGCCCAAACCTAAGAAGGTTATTTGGGGTGCTGATCACGAATATGACATCCGTTTTTCAAATTTCGGCCGATTACGGTAGGTTATGGTGGGTAGGGGTGACGGACGGTGCAATACTGTACCCTCAATTTCGAGGGCCCGTAGCTCTTTGGGTTCAAGGACTCAGCAAAAACGAAACACGTTTTTCTACTACATTAAGGGTGGAGATTCCCGCAGTACTCTCAATTTTCCCCATTCAGACCTATGCCTGAGACCCTTCCCTGGAAAGGAATGATACACAGCTTATAATATACAGCTTTTTGAGGGTATAAGAATGAAGTTTTAGGTGATAAGACCTCACTGCTTGACTGTTTTTTTTTGTTAAGAAAAGGAAGAAGCAGTAAGGCGTAACCTCAGAGTGATATGTGGGGACATTACACGTTTCTCTTTGTGCTGACGCTTGATTGCATAGTGAACCACCTTGAGGAAGGCCCTCTCAGGACCATCCTCTAGTAGCCGACAGCCGAGAAGAGCTGGAGGAGAAGGTGCAGTTGTGGCAAGGAGCCCTCGCAGGCAACGGCCTGCGGCTGAACGTGAGGAAAACGAAGTTCATCAGCTCTGAGCAGTGCACCGAACCGATCCTAGACAGTCAAGGGGAGGTGATCGAAAAGGTGGGACAATTCCACCAACTCAGAAGCGATCTATCCGAGGAAGGAAACGTGGGCCAGGCGGTTAAGAGACGGATAAGTGCAGCATAGCTCAAATGGAGGGAGTGCACAGGAATCCTCTGCGATCGTAGGTGCTCCAGGACACTCAAAGGCAAACTCTATAGAACAGTAGTGAGGCGTGCCCTCCTCTACGGCAGTGAATGCTGGGCCCTGGGTAAGGAGCAGGAGCGGCAACTGCAGGCTGCGGAAATGGGGATGCTCAGATGGACATGTGGATGGACCCGCCGGGACAGAGTGCGAAACGAGGATGTTAGAGCAGTGGTGAAGACAGCTCCGATCCAGCTGAAGACGAGGGAGCAGCGCGTAAGGTGGTACGGACACATCCTCAGAAGACCAGAGGATCATCCCACGAGGTTCCATCATCCCTAAATTTCGAGGCACCCGGAAAACGTCCGAGTGGAGCCCGAAGGAAAGGTGGAAGGACGTCATTAAGAAAGATCTCGCCGAAATCGGCGCTGCGCCAGACGACGCTCTTGATAGGATGAGATGGCGACGGATCACAAGAACAACGGACCCTGCGACTGCGCCGGACTTCAGGAGAAGAAGAAGATGTGGGGATACTATAGCATTCGCGAAAGCAAGCTAGGTCCCATAAGCTGCCGTCGAGCCGTTGACTCATTTGAATTTTCGTCGAAACCGAGCCAGACGTGGGTGAATATTCCAGGAGCACGAAGCTACTGGCCTCCTAAGCATGTCGACATGAACATGTATGTTCTACTACACCTCAGAATTGAAAGGGGGGGGGGGGGGCGACGCGACTTCGGTGGGGATCAAAGCTCTAGCCGTCGTGCTTTACGGCATCTACTCAATAACACCAGGACTTATACTAGAATCTAAGATGGAGGAAGTATTAGGTTGGAAAAAAAGTCTCTTCACACTTCGAATTTTTTTTTTACCCTTCCCCTTGTAAACGCACTAGCCAATGTTGATTGCTGATTTCGTAATCCTATCACACTTGTCTACCGTCCGCACGCGGACACAGGTCAAGACCCTTCTTGTAATTCGTTATCCATCCAATCTTCCGAACTCAATGCCAGATCTACCTCATGGCCATTTTCAGCACGGCATTCTTCATGAATTCATTAAGGAATCCACAGCACGTCAGGCAGCAGACCAAATTGACCATATATATGGCTTGGGATCTACTACTCATCGCGCCTGTTATGAGTGGTTCGGAAAGTCTTTAAAGGGAGATTATTCACTGAGGGCAAAGCATGGTCAGGAAGGCCAGCTGGATTGGACGACACTGAACTACGCCATCTTCTTCGTACCGATAGTTGGCAGACGACACGTCAGCTGGCAGAGAAGCTCGAAGTGTCTCATAGGATAGTAGGAATCCATCTGAAGAATCTTGGCTTTCATGGAAATTTGGAGCTTGGATTCCACATGCCCTGTCAGACACTCAGAAAGGTCGACGGCTCTCCATCGCTGCTTCTCTTCTGTCCAGATAAGGAAGAAAATCGTTTCTTCCGCGGATTGTGACAGGCGAAGAGTCCTGGGTTCTGTGTGCCAACTTCCGAGGAAAAGGCAATGGGTACAAAAGGAAGAGAGCCCTAAGTCTGATCTCAAGCCCAATGTTCACGAAAGGAAGATTCTCTTGAGTGTTTGGTGGGATATCAGAGAAGTGATTTATCGGCAAACTCTCAGAAGTGGAGAGACACTTACTGCTGTCACATACTGCGGCCAACTCCACAAAGTCGTCGCAACTCTCTAAGAAAACAGGCCGGAGAAGTCGAAGGTGATGATCCTGCATGACGATGCAAAACTACATGTTTCAAGACTCACAAGAGAAACAATAAAGGAGCTGGGCTGGGAGGTAATGTCACATCCACCGTATAGCCCTAACCTCGCTCGTGCCGACTACCATCTCTTCCGTGCTCTCAAGCAAGAAATTGGAGAGAAATATTTTGGAACGGATGATGACCTCAAAAATTGGATTCAGCAATGGTTCGACTCCAGAACTGCAGTCTTTTAAGCGAGAGGAATTGGAAAATTACCCAGTCTTTGGAGAAGTGTAGTGGGACAAAATAGAGTTTATCTCAGTTGATTTGACTTTGTAGTTGTGAAGTAATAAATCTTTGAAAAAAATGAAAAGACTTTTTTTCCAACCTAATAGTAGTCGGCAAGACGACGGCGGCATTATTCATAGCTGCTCCAACCTCCGCCACCCCCTCCTCACACCGATACACAACTTTTCTTCTTTTGACCGGAGAAGGAGCGGAATCATCTTCAATAACATCACTACTCCTCTACTAGTAATTCCTTTAAGGTCCTGGGAATTAGTGAATAAAATTAAAGCTCTAAATAACTTCGATCAAGTCTCGAATGTTTGAAGAACCAATTCGTCGCCTCAACCCTTAATTAGGGAATATTCCAGATTTTTTAAGAGAATTGAGCTTTCACGAATTTTCCTATAATAATCCGATAATAAAAGGATAAAGGACGGCGTTACTCAATCCCTTCTGGGATGCGCCAGCGCATTCTACTTCTACGGGATGTCGTGGAGGCGACATGAATGCGTATTTGGCCATACAATGACTTGCGGTGGCCAGCCGATGAACAAGTCAGCGCTCTATCCTTCCCAGACAAGCCTGGTACCAATTCACCGACCCCGGAGGGATGGAAGGCTTGGTTGGCCTGGGCGGGAAATCCGAACCAGGAATCTGGTATTGGGTGCACGCGACAGTCGCGCCTCCTCCGACTGCGCTACACGCGCCCTTAATCCGATAATAAATAAAGAAAAAGAAAAAATATTCAAAGGATAAACAATAGAGGGCAGCTCAATCCGTGGTGGGATGCGCCACGCATTCTACTTCCACTGGATGTCGTGGAGACAATCTGTATACGCATTTGCTAAATAAACAATAATAAAAAGTAAATAAACAGTGGACGTCGTTGTCTTGTTTCTTGCAGGATACGCCACTCATTCCGCCTTTAAGAGATTATCCAGGAGTCAGTTACGAGATCTATTCAGCCTATATCAGACCTGCTATGGCCAACCAATAGAGAAGTCAGTGTTTTTCATTCAAGGGCCGGATTCTTCAACGATTTAAAGAGATTTAACGAAAAAATTACAGCCGAAATTCCTGAAAAAACGCGAATTAACGCTGCTTATCAACAGGCGGTACGATGAAATGTTGGCGTTATCAGGATCTTCCGCTGTAATTTCTCTGTAAATTCTCTGTAAGTCGTTGATGAATCCGACTCCAGAAGAAGTTCATGCATCCCGCATCAATAAAAGGCCTGGTTGGCATGGACGGAGACCGAACCAAGAACCGTGAATGGTAGTGCATGCGACAATCAGCGTCCCTTCCGACTGCGCTTCGGCGAGGCCAGTGGTTAACAGCGCACATAGAGAAGTCAAAAGAGCGTCTCCTCAAGTAGCTCAGATTTTTTCAGATTAAACTAAAGATTGATTATAAAAGAGTCAATTATTTATATTTTTATACAAAATATAAAACATTCACAGAAATGTTCTTGCGTTTTGGTTTTTGCCTTTTATTGGCTTAAAAATTATTCAACTGATTGAACTAAAATTCAAATGTTATAAGCAGCGAGGAGTTGTCCAACCTCGAGTTCACCAACTTCTGACATCGAATAGCCATCAGAATCGCCACACCGCTGTGGCGTCCTGCAAACTGCGAGCAAAAATCGATATGGCAGAGTCGAAAGGATCGAATAAAATCGAATGGACATCAATCGAATAGATATGGGCGAAAATCGATATGGTCGATATTATTTTGCCCATCGATTTCCTTCTTCCAAGATACCTTAGAGCATATCCCACCAACATTCATCATCAAGATTGATCGCTCGGGTACACTTATTCATCTGTTTTGACGATTTTTTGTATATTTTATGTTCAGTGTCAATAATTTTGCTTGTACGCACGTACAGACCGACGAAGGCATCAACTTTTGTGTTGCGTTGAAGGCTCCGTGATTTTGTTCACAAAACCATAACACGGCTTAGAAAGCATTAAAGGATAAAAGGATAAAAGACGGCGTTACTCAATCCCTTTTGGGATGCGCCACGCATTCTACTTCTACGGGATGTCGTGGAGGCGATTTGAATGCGTGTTTGGCCATACAATGACTTGCGGTGGCTAGCCGATGAACAAGTCAGCGCTCTATCCTTCCCAGACAAGCCTGGTACCAATTCACCAATCCCGGAGGGATGGAAGGCTTGGTTGGCCTGGGCGGGAAATCCGAACCAGAAACCTGGTATCGGGTGCAGGCGACAGTCGGCGCCTCCCCCGACTGCGCTACACGCGCCCAAAATGCATTATTTCACACAAATTTAAGGTCGATGTGACAGAGAGAATACGTGGCGTATCCAGGGAGGGCTTAATCCATCCTTTATTCTTTTTTTAATAATCACCCTTGGAATTGCTTGATATATTGGGTTACTTCGAAAATTCCCGCCATTTTTTGAATGTGCTTTTGTCTCACTAACGATACCTTATAGTAACCTATATTTTGTTCACATAAAGAGATCATGTATGTATAAGATTACCCTTATTGCTAGCTATTCACTCTCCCGTAAGGCCCCGTTTATACTTCGACGACGAGCGACGAGACGCCATGTATGGTGGCCATATTGATTGAGCTACGCGATCGATCAATGTGGCAAGTTTACATGCCGTCGCGTCGCTCGGCGTCTGAAGTATAAACGGAGTCTAACTCATTCTAGAAAAACGGAGCTTTAAAAAGGAGTACATCCGAGGTCTTCTATTGTATGACTTCAAATTTGGTGAGACAGCAGCCGCTTCGCATCAATGGTGCATTTGGGGAGTGCACAGTGTCCGATCGCTCTGCACGAGAATGGTTCGCACGCTTTCGCAAAGGTGAGCTTAACCTTCAGGATTCGTTCTGGTCAGGACGTGAGTCCGATGTCGACAACGACCGACTGCGACAGCTGGCGGAGTCGGACCCACGGCGGACTACTCGTGAACTTGCGCAGGACTTGGGTGTACACTGTACCTCCATCGCCAGGTATCACCTGGGTAAGGGCCTGTTCATACTTCGCGACAAGAGCGACAAGAGCGACAAAAGCGACAAGAGCGACAAGAGCGAATGGAGCGACTGGGGCGACGGATGTAGTGTGGTGTACGTAAATTATTGCGTACTTCACACTCCGTCCGCGACGAATGTAGTGTGAAATGCGTAATTATTTACGTACACCACACTACATCCGTCGCCCCAGTCGCTCCAATCGCTCTTGCCGCTCTTGTCTCGAAGTATGAACGGCCCTAAGGTGCACAAGCTGGCACAGTTGGTTCCCCATGACCTCACCGAACGCGACCGCTAGCGACGTGGTGAGGTGGCCACTCAATTGCTCTCGTACAAGCGCACAGATAGTTGGCTGAAGTCCATCATCACAGGAGATCAGAAGTGTTGCCTGTAGGTCAAAATCAAGAAGAGCAGACACTAGCTTGACGTGGGTGGGTAGCCTGAGCCACAGCTAAAGGAGGGTCCTCACCCCTTCTGCTTGGTAGGATTACAAAGGTGTCATCTACTACGAGCTGCTGGCCCGCAGTGAAACTCTAACAGCGGACTTGTGCTGTCAACAGCTGGACATACTGGTCGTCATGATCGCCGAAAAGCGTCTGAATCGTGCCACAATCCGAATCCTGCATGACATTGCTCGACCACACACTGCAAGAATGACTCGCCAAAAGCTTCTCGGCCTCAGATGGGATATGCTGGCTCGCCCGTCGTACAGCCCAGATATTCCTCCAACAGACTACTACCTCTTCCTATTTCTCTCCAATGCCATGCAAGGAAGAACGCTCGATGACGAGGACGACATGGAACGCCGGCTGGCTGGCTCTTTCGAATGAAAGCCAGAAAAGTTCTACGCTGACGGGATTGGAAGTCTGCCTAAAAGGTAGGGATGAGTGATAGAACATGATGGCGGTTACTTCGTTTCTTGACGTGTTTGTTCTTTTTTGTAAAACTAAAAAAATTGTTGCGTCTTGAAGATGGCTAGAACTTCTGCGACAACCTAATACAATGCTTTTTTCATGAAACTATGTAGAAGGAGTCGAGGAAATTTTAAAGCAGATGGGAAGATGTAGAGATAGAGAAATCAAAGACAGAAACCTCTCAGGAGAGGCGAAATGGAGTGGAAGTTACGGAGCAGAAAAATTAGAGCGGAAGGGAGGAAAAAAGGACTGAAAAAGCAACAGTGGCAGAAACAGGAGGTGGAAAGCAGGAGCAATGTAGCCGCGGTGAAGACGATTAAAATCTGAAAAAAAAAGACGTGGCAGTATATAGTGGGAGAATAGAGCATCATGTGAGAAGTTATTAGATACACCCTGTCAGTATCGAGGCTGACTGATGAATGAAACCTCCGTAACCATGAAGCCCCTCCTAATTACACCCCAGATTGAAAAGGTTATGCGGCGCTCTCTTCGAAGCACACAAATTACGACTGTGAAAGGAGCACCCAGATCAAACGCCACTTGTACTGAGTGGAACTTCCGGGTACAATGGCGGATTAGCATGAATGGAGAGAGGAAGTCCTTCTCCATCGAGACATTCTTCCTAATTTATTCAGCTTCACACGTGATGGAAGCGGCCGAAGATGTGGCTTGTGCTGAACAGCTTGGAAGTGGGTGAGGTAATGCACACACACGTCGGCAAGCTGTAATCAGGTCGCCATAGAATACACCTTGCTCAAGAGAATACGTCGTTATCGTATGGAAAACATCGTTAGTCGAGTTTTCACTTCCTTTCTCTGGGGACTTAGTCTCCCTCTCACGTCCAAGGTTTAACTGCCGACTATTTAGGATTGAGCTCCTTTCGCGATGGGAGGCATATTTCAAGGGCTAATGGGTTTCCGTCTAAGAATCGCCCCATAGTTGACAAGGTAATGAAGGATGTGTGAAAAACATTCAAGGGTTTCTTAAAAGTTACCACTTGTAATCTATTAAAAAGCGCTCGCCTCGCAAGGAGTGTCTAGAAGAAGTGGTTGCCGGAGATGAGAGTTGGGTTCTCAGCGACTCCAGCGCACACCGTGCCGTTGAGTACCTCAAGAACCGCCTACGCAAGCAAGGTCGAAAATGCACCTCAAGAAGGTTCTTCCATGGTGCTTTTTGGACTCGGAGGGAATGCTGTACTACGAGCTGCTCCCGCAGGGACACACGGCTGTCGTTTACGCTATTCAGCTCCAGAAATTCGCAGAAACTGTTGAAGCGGCCGAGACAACCTTCGGTGCAGCTTCTTCGCGATAACGCCAGACCCCATATAGCTAAAGCCAAAACATCGAGGGGGCGGGCTGGGAAGCCTCACCGCCATATTCTCCTAACATAGCTCTCTACCACATGTTACGTTCCTAAAAGGCCTTCTTGGCTTGGAAATGTCCTGCAAAGTTTGGATACTTACTTGTTAGGTCGGGCGGTCGCCGTCTTTTTCGACTCCAGGTCTCCTCAGTTCTGGAAGAAAAGAAAAGGAGAGCTATCCAGTAGGTGGACCTGTGGTGACTAACACTGCACCGCATGCTTAATTCAGAATAAGAAAAGTGAAAGCCCTATCAAGATCTTCCGATCAACATTTTCTGAATGGAAACAAAAGAAGCCAAGAAGTGGAGCAGGGCTGGTTGACGTGAGCGAGTGTAGAAACATTAGGAAAAGTGGGGCTTTCATTTTGTTGATCTTTCACATATTAGATCGTTGCCGAAAATGGCCGATTTTGACGAAAAAATTTGGCAGGTAATAACTTTGCTTGGAAGCTTTTTTATTAATTGAAATAGCCACCATTAAAATAAACATGCTTTTCCCAACGCGACTATGGCTTAGACATTCCATCATTATAAATATCAGAACTATGAAAATTAATAAAACAGAAGAGGTCATTTTCGACTTCATCTTGGCTGCTGAATTTTTTATCCTCGACCTGACGATCTAAATGCTTGAAAAAATGGTAGCCGGTAAGGGACGGATCTGGTGAATATGTTGAATGTGGCAGAGTTTCGTATCTCAGTTCATCCAGTTTCTGGACAACAATTTCTGAAACGTGCGGACACGCGTTGTCATACAGTAGGATTAGGCTTCTTCGACTGACCGAAGCTAGCTGTTTTCCAATTAACTTCTGCTGCATTACTTCAACATCGGCACAGCACTTCTCTGCTGTGATAGTCTCTCCAGTCTTCAAGCACTTCTAATGGACTATGCCAGCCATTGTCTACCATACGGTCACCATGGTCTTCTCTGATTGGAGACTTGGCTTCAGCATCTCCTTAGGACTCTTATTCCTGTCCATCCATTACGCTACTACGATTGTCATCAAGGATCCAACTTTCGACGTATGTCACGATCCAGTTCCAAAAAGGTCTGCTCAGATTGTGCAGCCTTAACGGAACACAGTGTCGTGTCGTCTCAGCATCTGCCCGGCAGGATCCATCCATCCAATTTCTTTACTTTTCCGATCTTATTTAAGTGGAGATGATAGTGGTGACGTCGACGCCGAAATGCAGAGCTGGCTCTCCACAGTTAGACGCGGATGCGCTTCCACCATGGCTTTGAGTTGGTCGTCGTCAAGGAGTGATGGCGGCCCACCTCGGTCTGCGCCTTGGAGACTTTCATCTCCAGATCGAAGCCTTTCGAACCAGTGACGAATTGTGCGTTCCCTGATAAAATCCTCCCCAAATGCAGCGTTGTGTCTACTTTTCCATCCATATAAGTAGAGGACCCGAATATCACGTTGGTTCTGTAAAAACGTCGTCAAGAACTCGGAAAGAGGCAGTTATGTGACAAATTCTATATGATAAGCGTAAGAAAGCGGAGATTCTGAAAAGAAACTATACAGAAACTTCAGAAACTATACACAATGCCTGGAAAAGAAACACTCGTAGTCACGAAAAATCGAGCAGAAATTGAGGTCGCCATTTTAGCCCATTTCACATGCGCTGACCTAACAACTAATTTCACTTTTCTTACAGCCAACACTATCCTAATCAGTGCGATCTTCACCATTCTGTGGTAAAACATATCACCGTTCACCTGCCGTCCCGTTGATCATCGACTTGCTCGAGCGGGCGCCAGCAGCGTCTTCATTCGCCCCTGTCGCGTGCCAAAGTGCTCCAATGGATCCTCCTCGCTCGAGGGACACGAAGAGCGTCATAGCGGTCGTTCAGGGCTTTCAGGAAGAAGTCCGACTAACGCGTTAGTGGGTGTCCTGGCGTTCTCTTGACATCCCGCGGAATCCAGTCGGTGACGGCTCTCGTCCAGCGGGTGTCTGCGAAGCGCATTACGTGACCGGCCCACCTAATTTTCGACAACTTGGCCCACGCGACAGCGTCTCTGATCTTCGAACGTCGGCGAAGTTCGGAACTCCGGAGGCTTTCTCTCACTTGTGTCACTGTGAGCGTTGGTGTCCTCGTCAACACGCACTTGGCCATGAACATCGACTCGTACGAGTCTCTAACAACCCGAATCGGATGTCTGCGACTGAAGCGATGTGGATCCGTGCCGGCTTTGACTGTAATTCTATAATTCTATAATTAATTAATTAATTAATTAAATTCTATAATTATAATTCTTTTCAGTTACTTTTTTCGGCTCTTAACCTTCTATAAATCACTTACGATTAGTATAGGGCATTGCGACGAGGGTTGCCATAGGATCGGTGCAGCCAGATGGTAATTACTAAATTAGTGCGGTTTGTAGTTTTAATGTAATTAGCGTTCATTTTTCTGTTGCTTTTTAACGGTTATTTTGTTTGTTCGATGATTTTGTTGACGTTGTAGCGCACCATTGAGTGCATTTTAAATAAATAAATAGATAAATAAATAAATAAAAGGCATATTGATAAAAAGTACAAAACCAATTCGTATAAATACAGGTGGATTCAAGCTCCGCAAGCAAGAGCAGCGTGGCAACACATCAACTGATCAGCAACTTTCGGACGACATTTTGTGACAGCGGCGCTCTGAAATATCTGTTTGATTCCCTAGACGCCTAGTGCAGAGCGGTACGTGACATAAGCAATTCGGTGGACAGCAAATCTCCATATTCGACGAGAATGGCTGACCGACATCATAAAAATGCTGTCTTTGGTGTCGGAAAATGGCGACATACCAGGCTGTCAAGCAATTCCCCACGGCACAGAAAACCGCCTTTAGCTTTGTCCTCAAGTCTGACATGCGAGAGGAGGACGAAGTTTTTGAAGTGCTCGATTGTTTCATGGCCAGAAGCTGAAGATTTTGACATGTTTGATACGAAGAAGCAGTTGTCGCTTGCGGAACAGCATTGGTGAACACAACGGCGAACGTTCGGCTTCACTGTCAGCAGCATTTTATCACCCTCGTCGAAACTCTTCAAGAAGACAAGAAATTTCATTTCTCTTCTTACTCTGGCACTCGCTGAACCCAGGCCGAACAACCACTTGCTATTGGTGTTGCAGTGGGAGTGGCGGGCTGCGCCGATTGGCCAGGTGAGGGGGCCCGGTGCGATTACCTGCACTCCGTTGACACTCCTGTGGGTGGGTTTAAGGGTCGGCTCTTGTTGCTAGAGTGTTGCAGGATAGTCGCCTTCGGACCCCCGATTCTTGTGAAGCCATATATCCACGTATATCCAGCTCGTACCTACATATATATGTGCATACGTATATAAGTAGGTATATACTATGTATTTACATATAAATACATATGTATATATATGTATATATATGTATATATATGTATATACGTAGGAACAGGTTTTCACCCCAATAGCAACTGGTTGTAACTTGATTTGCTTGAGGGCGCGTGGAGCGCAGTCGAAGGAGGCGCTGGCTGTCGCGTGCACCCGATACCAGGTTTCTTGTTCGGATTTCCCGCCTAGGCCAACCAAGCCTTCCATCTCTCGGGGTCGCTGAATTGGTACCAGACTTGTCCGGGAAGGATAAAGCGCTGACTTGTTCATCGGCTGGCCGTCGCAAGTCATTGTATGGCCAAATACGCATTCAAATCGCCTCCATGACATCCCGTAAAAGTAGAATGCGTGGCGCATCCCAAAAGGATTGAGTAACGCCGTCCTCTATCGTTTATCCTTTATTGGTGCAATCCTTGAATAGAAAAAGCTAGCAAATGAGGACAACCATGACTTCACAAAAGCAAGAAAGAGAAGAAATAAATAAGAGGAATAGAGAATAAGAATAGAGAAAGGAAAGAAGGGAAGAGCCAATCACTTCTGAATCATTAGTGGAAAATGTACGTAAAAAGTCTTATTTTTTGATGTTCCTAGAGTTATTAACCCAGTACTCGACAAAAATGAAATGAATTCAAGTTTATGAACGTCTAAAGCACATGTTATACTTCAACGACAGCGTCACGGCCGGTCGGCAACACGCGCGCACTGTGTAGCACCCGCCCAGCGCTGTCGGCGACGATGTCGGCGACGATGTCGCCGAAGTATAACATATACCTAAGGCCTATGGTATACCCCCGCCTCATACCGTAGTTACGAACTGCGTAGCTACCCAAGCCAGTTTATACTTCGGTCGCTTTTTGGCGCGACGTTATGAAAGCTATCAATATCGATTAAGTGGCGCAAACTATCGATACTGGTGGTCTTCGGAGCGTCGCGCCGCAGACGACTGATGTGGATATAAACCCCGTTTAATCTACACTATTTTCACGTTGAATCAGGCAGTTTTCAAATCGAATTGGGCACTCTTCGAAGCTGCTTTATAACTTTTGGAAGCAAAGCGAACTCTTCCAGATTGAAACAACTTTAAGGCAGGTTAAATTACAGATTCAATACAACAGTTAGAATAATTTTTGTTCAGCGAATATTTGATATAACATTTTTTAAAATTTTTAAAATTTACCCCCTAATAAATATAATAATTTTATCAAACCTAAAAATAATAATGTTAAATTTTTGTTTAAGCGCAGCAAAACAGCATTCATAAAGCTCACTAAAAGATCAGATCGTGCCATGCACTCAAAAATCTCGTCGCGATTTTTATTTGATTAATAGTGTAAATGCTGGTAACATGAAGCACCTAAATGAGGCTGTGTTTTTTTAACTGTTTGGTGTCTTATTTACAAAAGTGTAACAGAAATATTGCTGTCAATCAAATAAAACTCATTTTTTAAAAACCCCCTTTGGGATGCGCCACGCACTCTACTTCTACGGGATGTCGTGGAGGCGAGTTGAATGCGTATTTGGCCATACAATGACTTGCGGTGGCCAGCTGATGAACAAGTCAGCGCTTTATCCTTCCCAGACACGTCTGGTACCAATTCACCGACCCCGGACGGATGCAAGGCTTGGTTGGCCTGGGCGGGAAATCCGAACCAGGAACCTGGTATCGGGTGCAGGCGACAGTCGCGCCTCGTCCGACTGCGTTCCACGCGCTCAGGAAGCATGACGCACTGAAAAATGGCCGCCTTTCTGCTCAATGAAACAAGCATTTTTCTTCATAAAAAATAGAAATTTAATAAAATTTTAGGAAATGTGCTCCCTTATTGGGACAGGTGAGTTTGTAGTCCTTTCATATCGAAATGATCTTCAGGTAGTTTAAACTACAGACTCCCCAAGTGTGGCAAATAATTTTTTGTTCGACGAAAATTCAGTTTAATTTCAGAAGCGTCAAGTTTGCTTAGAAGAGTGTCCAGTTAGATTCAAAGGTGTTCAATTCAACGTGAAAATAGTATAACATAGACCATTAGCGCACGAAAACTGACAGAGCATTTTTTGCAACGTTATGAGACTGCTTCTTACTACATAGTTGCGAATATTTGGAACGATGGAGATGGAAAGGATGTTCTAAAACAACACCGCCTTTCTAGTTTGTAAATGCAGAATTCATGAATTCGTCCCGAAGGCGCTGACTAACTTCCGTTTCCGTTGTTCAATCCCCCTCTAATCCGGCTCACGTTAGCAAATGATGGTTAGCTTGGTGGAGCCTGTGCATAAGGGGGAGCTGCAAAGAATCCACTTCTTTGCAGAAAAATTAGTAAAAAAAATCACCTCAGCCGAGGATGACAAACAAGCCTCTTCCGCGTAGGCTTCTTGTGATTGCGAGCTGAAAGGAATCAATAGCATTAATTGGTGTTTTGACGCGGATGGAGACGGTGAGTGTCTAGTGAAGACTATCAGCAGCTCTCTATTCAGAAGCGAGGGAGAACCGGGTCTGGTCCGGATGATGCCACTAACTGGATCCCTGTCAAGAACCACGGGAAAGGCGCGCGTGAAATCTGCTGCGGAATCTGCTGAAGAACGTCTTAAATTTTAATGGTTGCGTGCCCGGAGTGATGTCATGATGTGTCCGAAGAATTGCGGAGAATCGGAGTCGAAGGTGTCGAAATGTTTGTTGCCAAGGAGACAAAATTGCCTCCGGTGTGATTCTTCTGAGCGAAATCAGATAGCATTTTTATCGGCGATGTAGCGGAAAAAGCGTTGAGGCCACAACGGTTTCTTTGAATTCCTTACCGCCAGAATTAGAAGAGAAATTCCGTTTTAACTCTAGTGAACTGGAGACCTATATAGCGTTAGAACGGTCTGGGCACGATCGAGAATCAAGAATGAAAGACGTAGTTACTCAATTCCTTTGGGATGCGTCACGGGTTCAACCCCAACGCTATGCCGTGGAGACGATATGAATGCGTGTTTGGCCTATACAGTGACTTACGATGGACAAGTCTGATCCCAATTCACCGCCAATGAATGGCGGAGGGATGACGGCTTCGTTGTCCTGAGCGGGAGATCCGAGCCAAGGGCCCTGAATCGGAGTGCCCACAACAACGGCGCTTTCTCCAACTGCACTATCCCAAGCCCTCCCCTGCTACCTAATTCTAGCATATTTTTTTCGAGGAATTCATGAAAAGTCCATGAAACGTGGGGCGAATTGGGTATCATTACATTGAGAAAAATCTACACTTGGAAAGGATAGAAGAGATTTTTCTCAATGTAATGATACCCAATTCGCCCCACGTTTCATGGAGAAACACGGCAAAAAGAACGGAAACGTCTATGACGTTGAGATGGCGGAAAATTCAGGTTAGTTCATCGTGTTGTCGCGGAGGCGCTTCGAAAGTCCACTCAACCTATACAAAGAGCTATAGAGAGGGGTATAAATTACCAATAGCAGTTTGCAGTTTCTGATGCCCCATTCTCGCTCAACGGAGCGAACATCTCCGAGTGCTACAGCTAAGTATATCTGGGTCGCGAAGTCAACATGGCCAACGACTAGCACCAGAGCTGAGCAGGAGGACACGAGCGGCTTGGGGAGCTTTCAAGAGCGTCGAAGAAGTCGCGAGGAAGACGAAGAACGTCCGACTCCGTGCCCACCTATTCGACTCCACTGTTCTTCCTGCCCTAACATACGCCTCAGAGACCTGGGCTGTACGAAAGCAGGATGAACACGCGATCAGCGTCGCGCAGCGTGGAATTGAGAGGACAATGCTCGGAGTGACACGACTCACGCAAGTGAGAGAAGGCCTACGGAGTTCCGAGCTTCGCCGACGTTCGAAGATCAGATACGCTCTCGCGTGGGCCAAGTTGTCGAAAATTAGGTGGGCCGATCACGTAATGCGCTTCGCAGACACCCGCTGGACGAGAGCCATCACCGACTGGATTCCGCGGGGTGTCAAGAGAACACCAGGACGCCCACCAACGCGTTGGTCGGACTTCTTCGTGAAAGCCCTGAACGACCGATATGACGCTCTTCGTGTCTCTCGAGCGAGGAGGATCCATTGGAGCACTCTGGCACGCGACTGGGACGAATGGAGACGCTGCTGGCGCCCGCTCGAGCAAGTCGATGATCAACGGGACGACAGGTGATACAGGTGATACAGGTGAGTTTGCAGTGTAAAATGAGTGGGCAGTAAGTGCTAAATTGCGTGAAAATCTAAAGGAAGAAAGAAGGAAGGATAAAAAATAGGGTGAAAAGGAAATTCTGAGCGACGGAATTAGCCTGAGAAAAAGAAAATAAACAAAGAAGAATAAAAGTTTATTGTCCTAGAGGTTGCTTACACATAGCGCAGGCTGCTAAGAAGGACTGTTATCCATCTCAGTTGGCCATGGTACCCTCATATCTTTAGGTATAATTTGATATCAAAAGTGGACGCGTATGTGAGCAGCATTGGTAGGTGGGAGCGCGCCAGACAATTGTAACCAAGCAGAGCACAGGGCAACACATGCCAGCCCATCAGGGTACCAACTGTATATGCCCTCTCTGAATGGCATGCCCCTTCCATGCGGTCTGATTGGTTTAGGCGTTCGCCTCTACCAGTGCTGCTCAACTACGCGACATATACCAAAAAATGTCTACTTTGTTCTGAACAGTGTCCAATTCGACGCAAAAATGGTATATATTGAAGTTGTTCAAGGTTGTTTAAACCTTCCTCGGCTACTGTAAACTGCCAGATGTGGATGGGGGTACAGGATGGATCACCACACTGAACTTCTACCAAAGATTTAGCCGAAGAAGTCGGCAGATGCCCTCATGGAAGGAAAGGAAGAGACACTCTTCAGAGGTTTGCTCCTCGTGTCATACACGGCTCTCACACCTGCGGGGGCGATGTTATTGCAAGTTTGCCGATAGACTCCTGTTGGCAGCAAGACATTGCTTATTTAGTTGTTTACCGCGCATTCCAAACCGTAAATAACTGAAATTTTCATATTTTGGCAAGGCGAAACGCAAAATGTGTCATTGCCCTAAGCACTCGTCGCAGCAACTCTAAGCTACAGTAGGTTATCCGGCTTTTGCACTTATCAGCTGCTCTGACACAGTATACTGTAGGAATACAGTATACTATACGAATAAAAAGTAAAATATTAAGTTGTAAGGAATGCCTTGTCAGTGTTCACGACACGTTAACGAAGAACAAATTAAGTGGCATAGCGACCAGTCAAGACAAAATTCGTTGCATATAGTGAATGTGGGCAGCATAGGAAGCTGGGAGTGCCTCAGTCAATTATAACCAATCACGGCATCGACCAAACATGAACCAACCAATCACAATCTAAGATTCGGTGCGTGTCGCGAAAGTGGGCAGCATTGGGAGCTGGGAGCGTGTCGGTCAATCATAACCCATCCGACCGAATTCGTGCCGGTCAATTAGGGCGCAGAGTGTGTATGTCCTGTCTAACTGGCGACTCTCGGTTAGATGCAGCCGTTCCCACCATCCAATGCTGCCCACATTCACGACTAGTACTACTACACGACTAGAGCGCTGTTTATGTGAGATAGAATTTGCTATCTAATGCAAGACTACGCTCATATCTGATGAACAAAAAAATAAACAAGTAAATAAGTAGGCTAATAAAAATATTTCCGTTCAAATCAGTAGAATACAAATATTAGCAGATATTTAAGGCAGATGGAAGATATGAAGTCTATTTGAAGTTTGGAGGGAAAACTGTGTCCCGTGCCTTCTTCGTGCTCCACTAGGGCTTTCCGCACCTTACAAATATTGCCAGGAAAATTGGACTTATTGCCTGTTAAAGATCACAAAATCGCAAAATAAAAAAACTTTTTTCCTTTGAAAATTTCAACAAGACTTGCCTGGGGTACCTGCAACT
Source organism: Heligmosomoides polygyrus bakeri (assembly GCA_947359475.1). NCBI lineage: Eukaryota > Metazoa > Nematoda > Chromadorea > Rhabditida > Heligmosomidae > Heligmosomoides > Heligmosomoides polygyrus. The sequence continues at coordinate 107,167,613 of OX375865.1, forward strand.
ACGTACATTTTTCATGAATTGGAACAAATTTTCCGAAGCAAATAATATCTCTGAAGCAGCAGCGTGCCCAATCTATCTTGTACTAGGTTGGCAACTAATTCCCCGCAGTTTTTTAAAACCATTTTATTAAATTTAAATCTATATTTTAAAAAATCAGATTTTACATTAATTTTATAATTGTTTAAATCCTAATTAATTTAATTGTTTAAATAAAATTAAATAAAAATATTAATATTATTATAAATTAATATTTATTTATATAAATTAATTAAAATAAAATAATATTAATTAAATTAATTAAAATAATATTACTAAATAAAATTTAATGTTCAATTCCTAATTAATTCTAAATGTTTAACTCAAATCATTTTATTCTAAATTTTTATCTAAATTAATAAATCAAGCTTTAAACCATTATTGCTCCTCCAAAATAGAAAACTTTATAAAATTTCATTCAGTATGTCCACCTATTGGGTAGGCAAAACAAAATTTCAAAGAAAGTCATACTAAAATTTTCCTTGAACAAAAAATTTTTGAGGAAACTGTGAGTAAACTGGAAGTAACTCACAGGAACAAAAGTTTTTGAAGATTCTCTAGGATAATGCAAAAAAATTCATTTTGATTTCGAAGGTGTTCAGTTTGATTTCAAAAGTGTCGAGCTTGCCTAGAAGAGTGTCCAACATGGTTTAAAAAGTGTCCAATTACATGTGGAAATGGTATATATTAAGGAGTTCATATATAGTAATTTATAAATATTAATAGGTTAGAGGCTAAGTCCCGGTGTTTTTTAAACATCCCATTCTAAAGTGCTGCGAGAGTTTTTTTAAACATAATGCTGTATGCCGTTCAAAAAAATGATTTGCTCTATCAGATAGTATGCGTTGCTTTTTTACATTTGTTTTTCGTTAATTTTCAGGTAACTGAAGAAAAAAGTAAAAAAAGATCTTTGCCTACACCTCATTTATCTAACCTGACAGATCCATGTGAGAGGTTGGCATACCCGTGTAACCAACTCCGAGGGGTTTCCATTACCGCAAGAAGGAGCATCAAAGCCAACTGATGAGGTACTCACAGTTCTGAATTGCATGCTGGGTAGGTCAGTAACAATACGGCAGATCAGGTGCCACTTAAACGACCCGGAAGAGGTGGAGGGTTTGCATTCGCCTAGAGTGATTAAATAGTTGGTTTAATTACCCAAGTTTGAGGATTGCAGTCGACTCGTCAGCTGGTTAATCTTAAGCGTTCCCTCAAGAACCTCACTGATGAATACATGAACCTGCAAATAGCCAAAGCAGAGGAGTATAATGACTGAAACAACACGGAGAATCCAGGAAATAAATAAATAAGTAAGTAAATCTGAACCAAGAACCTGGTATCAGGTTCAGGCGACAGCCGGCACCTTCCCCGACTGCACTACATGCGCCTGAAGTGAATAAATAGTTGGTTTAATTACCCAAGTTTGAGGATTACAGTCAACTCTTCAGCTGGTTAATCTTACGCGTTCCCTCAACCACCTTACTGATGAATACATGAACCGGCAAATGGCCAAAGCAGGGAAGTATAATGACGGAAACAACACTGAGGAAATAAATAAGTAAACAAATAGTGGGACGAGATCGTTGCCAGTCCCGACATCGAGGCAGCTGCTCTATACCATCTCTGACGTGGAAAAGAACAATACACACAGCGCATAGCGACCAAATAGCTCTAATGCATTACGAGCCGAGCAGCGCATTGAAGACGTGGAGCCTCAGTATTCACGGTAATTTTGTGCCGTCAAAAAATCCCGTCCATCATGATCATGACCAAAGTGGCGAGACTTTTATGGGCCTCTTTTGCGAAGGCTTATGGTAGAGCACAGACGTCAGAAAAGAAGGGATGTCTAAGGATATGAAGCATGCGAAGGCCTTCTTCTTCGTCCTTTCCAAAATGTATGGGAGCGGCGAGCTACTGTACTAGAGCTCCTTCGTCTGCTGAAGACAATGTATTAGAAAGCATTCTTCTGCAGAGCTCCTTGAGAAGAGAACGCTTCTCGGAGGACGTAGCTCTAAATTCTGCAGCAGATGCAACTGCAGATTTGGCCGGAAAGCAACAGGAGCCGCATCTTGAAGTGCGACACTTCACGACGTCACATGTGTGAGATTCACGTCAAGGATCTTCGCCAAAGGAACGAGATGCTGAAGAGGGCACTCAACTCTCTTCACAAATGACGACAGGTTTCAGTATTTAGGCTGATGTCTCTAGTTTCTCCGGATTCTCCAGATAAAGCCTCACTAATTCTTCGGATTCATTAAATTCTGGGTAAACGTAAAGAAATCTTCTGGGGCCGGATTCATCAGCAATTAAACCCATGGGTATGCGGGGTATATGGGGTAGAGATGAGATACGAGCCATGTAGAGATATGGCAAGAGTTAGAGACGCAGGCTTCACCGTGGGTATCTCTACCCCCTATACCCGCGGGTTAGTCGTTGATGAATCCGGCCCCTGGGTATGCTGAGATGCCCACGAGAGTCGTCGGGTATGCTGAGATGCCCACGAGAGTCGTCGAGTATCCTTCACTTGTCGGTATACCAGCGAATGGTGGGGAAATTCTAGCTGATGGGGCCGGATTCATCAACAGTTTTTCGTGGGTATGTGGGGTATAAGGGGTAGAGATAAAATAAGAGTCAGCTAGAGATAAGGTGAGGGTAAGAGACGCAGGCTTCATCGTGGGTATCTCTACCTCTATAACCGCAGGTTAGTCGTTGATGAATTTGGCCCCTGAAAAATCGGGTATCAAAAACAGTTTAATTACCTTCAGGGACCAGATTCACCGGTCTTGAGTAAAGTGTAGAAATCCTGTTAAGTATGCGCAGATAGACAGCACCGTCTTCGACTATTGTGGGTATACAACTCACTTCATCCCCGGGTCTAGCAGTCGATGAATTTGGTTCCTGGACAGTAGAAAAACACAAAAATGGCAAAAATGGTTAGGTTAGAACATGAAGGACCAGATTCATCCATGTTGTGATGAAGGTAAAGAAATCCGCGCGGGTGTGCGGGGTTTACCCACAAAGATTCCCTTTCCCCACTTGGCAGTGTACCCCTGAAAAGATTGGGTAAAGTATATAATGAGTGCCATCCTCCGTTCTATCTCGCCTACCCCAGGGTTTTGTCTTTAACCCCCGGACAGCCGAAAAATGTTGTGTCACAAATATTCAGAGGCCGGATTGTCTTGGGTTGAAGGTAAAGTAAACCTCGTGGGTATGTGGGGATACCCACCAGAGGCCTGATTCACGATTGGTAAGGTGATGAGTTAATGGTAACGGATAAGTTTTCCATCAGAGGACAGCGAGCGGAGGGCAACTGGGTATCCCTGATATGATATACTCCAGTTAATGGTATAAATCTACCCCAATATTCACCCACCTCCATTCTGTTATGAATGCCAGGCAATGCTTCACTTTTTACCCTATACCCACGTAACCCTGGGTAAGCAAAGTTATTTATGAATCCGGCCTCAGGATATTCGAGGGTTTAGTACCCAGCAGTATACCCGCGAGTGGGTGGGTAAGTTTTCTTCCTTCTATTCCGTAAAATGCCGGGGTTCAATCGTTGATGAATCAAGTTCCAGAACGGTTGAAAACTTGCAATACAAGAGTAATCGATTGCATTCCTTATCAGTCTCGAGGTAAAGCTGAAGAAGTCCAACTGGGCATGGATATTCAGAGACAGAATTCATCAACCACTTACCCATGGGTATAGAGCGCAGAGATACACACGATGAAGCCTGCGTCTCTGAGTCTTACCTTATTTCTATCTGTCTCTTATCTCATCTCTACCCCTAATACCCCTTCCCCTCGGGTTTAATTGTTGATGAAGACGGCCCCAGGAGAATCGCCAAGCATATGGTGAGTGTCATATTGAGGACATGCTTCTTCGCTCTACCCCGCATACCCCGGGGTTTAGTCGTTGATGAATCCGACTTCAGGTCGCAGCATCGGACAAATAGGGTGGTTTATCATAGCTTTTGACTTCTTCCAGTACAGAAAAATCTTCAGGTGACCTCCTTTGAGGGATTACCTTTGTTCTGTAATGCATCCTTCTCCGTTTGGCACATCCGAAGTTTGTAGCCTGCTCGGTGACAGTAAAGGCGTCAGGCGTCACCAGCATGAATGACAACAACCGCTTCTTGGCTTCTTCGTGAAGAAGAGTCATAGACGCGTTTCAGGAAGATCTCGCTCTTCTGTTACTGGAAGATAAGTGGATGGATCTTAGTGTAAAGGTAAGAACAGGACGTCAAAATATCGATTCTGCTATTTAAAACGCCTATTGATGGTAGATGAGGAAAAAGTCTGCAGAAGGGGAGATGCTTACGACCGATCCTCTTCCTATCCAATTCCGATTTCCGCATTCTCTGCATTCGCAGGAACCACCTAACCATGGAGAGTTGCCGTCTAGGTGACACCAGAAGGGAGCTAGGCAGATCGAGATCGAGTGCTTACCGGTTGCCAACGGTCTAGCCTTCGTGCAAGCTTCGAAGATACTAGAACATCATGGCCGCAGCGGTTATTCTTTTTATCTTCAGAGTTTCTTGCATTCATTAACCTTTGATCTCTTTGTACGAATCCCACCATATATAATAGAGGAGGGTTTTTTTTTGTCTCAACGTGACCGTGGGAAACTTCGTAAACTCCGCGGGCTCGATGGTTTAATCACCCAAGTTTGAGGCAGGTTCTCGACTTCTCTCTCCGAAGGGAAGCGCAGGGAGGTGAGCAATCGCCGCTGCCGAGGAGCACACGTGAGGCGTTGCGAAATAGGCCGGCGCCGCGGCTCTGCCCGCGCACGTGTTGGGTGGCTACTGCCTCGAACTGACCCCCTTGAAGGCTCCTGTCCTTGCTACCGGTCAATTAGTGCTTGCAATTAGGTGCTGCTACAGTTGTGTTACCGCAGGGTACAACTCTGCCGCCTGCGTGGATGGCCGAGGTCACTGCTCATTCCTGTTCTTGCTACCTTCTCTGCGTTCGGGCATAACATTCTGATGTGTACGAGCTTCCGCCTTCACTTTTCTGAGAACAGCTCCTGCTGTGTTAATCCATACTGCCGCTCTTCGTTACTGTCTTTGCCACCGTTTCACTTTGTTTCTCTTCGAGAGCCTTTTAAGTTGACGTCAGTGTTGTGGTGAGAATCTGCGGCCCTATTCTAGTGCTCCTCGCTCTACACGTTAGAGTATGCCCCATGGTAGGAAGGCACATGTATGCCCATTCACAGCAGAAGTGAACTAACTTGGTTCTCCATAGGGCTAGAACCCACCAGAGCTGCTGATAATTTTGAATTTCATACAAAACAAAACGACGGATTGGGCGTTCCTACATCGTGGCCCTCCCGCCCCAGCCTATTTGATCCCCACTGCTAGTTGTAGCACTTATAACCACTCGTGTGCTTCTTAAAGAGGCTGACAACCACTTAACACGATGAGCCCTGTCCACCTGATCCGTTTTATGCCTGATTCTGTAGGCTGTAAGTAAGATTCTCCCATTCTAAGTTGGTTGGATTGAGCCCATCAGTTTCTCCCGCCCACATAAACTTCCTACTTTCTACACCCTTCCAAGCTGTTGGATTTTTATTCGAGTGATAGCAGAGGTTGAACAACAAACACAACGGTGAGGAACATACATATCCCACCTTTGTGATTAAGTTGCTTTTGCTTATCAGTCGATTAAAGGCTGCGGTGAACTTTTCGAAGGCATGGTGCGATCTCGTCTTTTATTGCGCTATATGCTTGCTCATAGGCTGTAAGTAAGATTCTTCCATTCGAGCGCATGCAACAGTTTCTCCCACCCACTCATGATTCCTATTTATCGCTTGGGCCCCCTTCAGACGTTGCGATATTGATAGCGTAAGTTTAACAACAAATACAACAGTGAGGAACACACATATCCCCACTTTGGTGGATCAATTAGGTGGCATTTTTGGAGTGCATGGCGCAATCTCATCTTTTAATACGCTATATGTTTCCTTCTTAGCTGCGGGCTGTAAGATTCTCCCATTCGAAGTTATTTCGGCTGAGCGATTTTTATTCGATTGATAGCAGAACAACAAAAACAACAGTGAGGAGCACACATACCCCCACTTTGGTGGTTCAATTAAGACGCGTTTACGCTATCAATCAAGTAACCAGTGGTGCTATCGGTTTTCTCTCAGACCTAACCGATCGGGGTTAGAGTTGCCTGATTATGTTGGCCCACGGGAGCGCTCCACAGTAGATTGGGCGTTTTGATAAGGCAGTCGATATCGATCGATATTATCGATCATTTGAGTGGTGCTATCGGTTTTCTCTCAAACCGAACCGACCACGATTTCTATCTAACACATTGGAGGTAGGGAAATCAGAGACAGAAAATCTCACCATATATATAAAGGAGGAAGGCATAAGTCACTGTCTGTAGTGGTTCGTCAACAGCGGAAACCAAGTTCCCGTCCCACCCCCAGTTTTCGACTCCACTAGACTCTCGGAATAATTCTTCCCGTACGTCCCCTCAAAATTAGTGGCTAATGAAGTCACCTCCGGAATTCGCCACACCTAGCGGCTCGAAGCACGACGACTGGACAGAAGTGTCAGACATTTCTTTAGGCTTGACAAGCTGCAATAGGCTGTGAATTCAACGCTAGATGAAGGAGTGCTGAGAACATTCTTCTGCGTGCTATGCTGAGTGAGTGGTACCAAGCTAGAAATCAGTCTGGAGTAGGCGCAACTTTCAACGTGCTCGACGCTACGGATGCTTCCTTACCCAGCGTTGGTTGCCGGCGGAGCCGGCGACCGACGCTGGGTGAGGAAGCATCCGTAGCTAGGTTTGGGCTACGTCCCTAACGTGGCCCGCCATACCCGACGCCGGCGGAGCCGGCTAGCCTGGCGTGGCCCGTGGATGCGATGCCGGCGAAGCCGGCTAGCCTGGCGTGGCCCGCACACTCCAGCGTCGGCGCCGGCGGAGCCGGCGACCGACGCTGGGTGAGGAAGCATCCGTAGCTAGGTTTGGGCTACGTCCCTAACGTGGCCCGCCATACCCGACGCCGGCGGAGCCGGCTAGCCTGGCGTGGCCCGTGGATGCGATGCCGGCGAAGCCGGCTAGCCTGGCGTGGCCCGCACACTCCAGCGTCGGCGCCGGCGGAGCCGGCGACCGACGCTGGGTGAGGAAGCATCCGTAGCTAGGTTTGGGCTACGTCCCTAACGTGGCCCGCCATACCCGACGCCGGCGGAGCCGGCTAGCCTGGCGTGGCCCGCACACTCCAGCGTCGGCGGCTAGCCTGGCGTGGCCCGTGGATGCGATGCCGGCGAAGCCGGCTAGCCTGGCGTGGCCCGCACACTCCAGCGTCGGCGCCGGCGGAGCCGGCGACCGACGCTGGGTGAGGAAGCATCCGTAGCTAGGTTTGGGCTACGTCCCTAACGTGGCCCGCCATACCCGACGCCGGCGGAGCCGGCTAGCCTGGCGTGGCCCGTGGATGCGATGCCGGCGAAGCCGGCTAGCCTGGCGTGGCCCGCACACTCCAGCGTCGGCGCCGGCGGAGCCGGCGACCGACGCTGGGTGAGGAAGCATCCGTAGCTAGGTTTGGGCTACGTCCCTAACGTGGCCCGCCATACCCGACGCCGGCGGAGCCGGCTAGCCTGGCGTGGCCCGCACACTCCAGCGTCGGCGGCTAGCCTGGCGTGGCCCGCACACTCCAGCGTTGGCACCGGCGGAGCCGGCGACCGACGCTGGGTGAGGAAGCATCCGTAGCTAGGTTTGGGCTACGTCCCTAACGTGGCCCGCCATACCCGACGCCGGCGGAGCCGGCTAGCCTGGCGTGGCCCGTGGATGCGATGCCGGCGAAGCCGGCTAGCCTGGCGTGGCCCGCACACTCCAGCGTCGGCGCCGGCGGAGCCGGCGACCGACGCTGGGTGAGGAAGCATCCGTAGCTAGGTTTGGGCTACGTCCCTAACGTGGCCCGCCATACCCGACGCCGGCGGAGCCGGCTAGCCTGGCGTGGCCCGTGGATGCGATGCCGGCAAAGCCGGCTAGCCTGGCGTGGCCCGCACACTCCAGCGTCGGCGCCGGCGACCGACGCTGGGTGAGGAAGCATCCGTAGCTAGGTTTGGGCTACGTCCCTAACGTGGCCCGCCATACCCGACGCCGGCGGAGCCGGCTAGCCTGGCGTGGCCCGCACACTCCAGCGTCGGCGCCGGCGGAGCCGGCGACCGATGCTGGGTGAGGAAGCATCCGTAGCTAGGTTTGGGCTACGTCCCTAACGTGGCCCGCCATACCCGACGCCGGCGGAGCCGGCTAGCCTGGCGTGGCCCGTGGATGCGATGCCGGCGAAGCCGGCTAGCCTGGCGTGGCCCGCACACTCCAGCGTCGGCGCCGGCGGAGCCGGCGACCGACGCTGGTAAATAAATAATTAAATAAATAAATTGCAGTAAGGAGGTAGTGCCACTACTGTAGTAATGTAATGTAGCATATGAAAGCAGAATATGGAAGGAAGGGATTTTAAAACGCCGGCACACTCCATCGCATACTCCAAAACGTTCTCACTTCTCGACCGAATGAAATAATACACGGAAAAGTGTGCTCGATTACTATATTGATCACGCGATTCCCATTCAAAGAACCTCCAGAAGAATACACAAAATTAATCGATACAGGTCAGCTGATCGATGTTTACAGCCGCCGTAGTGTCAGGTAATCGTTGCTCGCTCACTCGGTATACGACCTCAGTGACACGTTTTTTGGATCCGAACGCTCGGTGCTCGACTTCTGGGGCACGTCTTCTTCTTCTTGACACTTGATACACAACCTGCGAGATTTCATTTATTCCATTTACCCGTCACTTTCCCCGACTTTTCTGATTCATGACGGCCAAGGCGAGGGTTTTGCTTCGCGGCCAATTTCTGACCCAATGTGCATGACTCCGCTGGCCCGCTGGCATCAGCTAACAGCGAAACCAAGCAGTCACACTTGCTGTTGGGACGTCGCTGGCACCGACACTAGCAGCATCGTATTTAGGGGAAATGAAACGTGAAATGTGGGGTTGGGCGAGGGGGGGGGAGGGAGATGGGTGGAAACTAGCAGCATAGCAGGAAGTACAGAAACAATGGGAAATATGGGCCTAGTAATATTGGGTGCCATCCACCACAGTAGCCACCATAGACAACATATGACAAGGAAGGCTAAGGTGGCGGACGGGCATAGTCCACCCACACAAATCGTAAATTACGATTTGCGTGGTGGACTAGGCTCATGGTGGCCCACTCCGACCCTCAGTGCAACTAAAAGAAGCAATTCACCTAACAATAAGTGGCATTGCGGGCACCCATGGTCCACAGAGCCCAAAAAATCATGGAATGCAAGCCTAATAGAGAAAACAAAAGGTAAAACAACTCACCGAAGTGCGGCGAAGGACGTGCGCATGGCGACGGCAAGTAGGCGCCACTGCCAAGCATTGAATTTGCGGCTGGCGGCCAGCTCAGAGCTGGCTAAGGGCCAGCGGTTGCATGCATTGGGTCAGAAGTTGGCCGCGGAGCAAAGCCCTCGCCTTGGAGGTATGTTCCCCGACGCGCTGACGGGGTAGCATTTACCTCGACACTTACCTCGGATTTTTCCCGCCGCGCGTTCGTGAATCGCGCGTAAGTGGGGAGTGGGGGTAAATTTCGCACTTACCCGCCGGTAAACCGTTCATGAATCCGGGCCCTGGACACTCAATACACGACTTTTGTGACACGCCTTCTGAATTCTGGCACTTCGCTTCTGAGACTTCCGAATTCGGACAATTGGTATACGACTTCAGGAAAACGTCTTCTAAATTAGAGGGTTTCGAGCACGACATCAGAGGTATATCATCAGAATTTGAACACTTTGTGCACGACTTGTGGGATTTGCCTTTAGAAATTGGGTGCACAGTGTTCGACTTTTGTGACACGCCTTCCGAATTCGGACGCTCGGTGATGGACTTTCGTGACAGGTCTTCTGAATTCGAGTGATGCACGATCAAAATCCACACGCGATGTCCGCTTAACACTCCTTGAATCGCTTAATACTCCTGGATGGTCAGCTATAGATTCGGGAATAATTGACAATGATTAAACTCAAGCCAACAAGCCAACAGTTGATATACCCGTCGTGTCCAACGGGAGTCCCAGATTAAATCAATAGAATCAATAAATCAATCAACAAATGAAGAAGAGAAGTGCTGTTATTGGATACAATGATCCTGCGCCCCAGTGTTCCCGATCGGCCGTTTACCATCATCTCTATAATAAGCCGCTAAGCGATGAGTCACACTATCGATCGACGCGATGAGTCATAAAATAGGGGAAATTGCGGGAGTTACGGGGCACAAATTAAGGCAAGAAAATAGCGGAAAATACCAAGACGTGCCTGGCGACTCAATAGACGAGCTGAACACGTCGCCAAACGTGCTTGGCGACTCGGTAGACGTGCCGAACACGTCGGCAACCGTGCCTGGGCATTTAGATGATCATCGACGGAAGGCCTTCACAGCAGGGGAGACAATCGATATCGATCGATATTATCGTCGATTTTTTGCGGATGTGGTTCAAGCGGCACGAAACTTCAGCGCTGGGCTAATCGAGGTCGCTGAATACGAATCGGAAGTCGACCAATCGATATCGATCAACGTTATCGGTTTTCTGTGGGTGTCGTTCAAGCGGCACGGAACTTCAGCCCTGGGGCTAATCGAGGTCCTGACCGGTGGTTTTCTCCCAGATTTAACCGATCAGGGTGGAGAGGGGGGGGGGGGGTGGGAGACACGCCGGTGGTTTTCTCCCAGTTTTAACTGATCGGGGTGGGGAGGGGGTGGAGGCACGCCGGTGCTTTTCTCCCAGATTTAATCGATCGGGGTGGGTGGGGGGGGGGGGTGGGAGACGCGCGGGTACTATGGCCGAAGGAGTGCTCCACAACAGTCTGAGGACAAAAGCACTGATTAACGCAAATAAATTACGTTTCTGAACTGTCTGAAGATAGTGCCGACGTTGAATAGATGTTGAGGATGGGGGGAGGAAGAGCTGGACGGCTTCATATCGAAGAACTACTCACCTGATCTTAAAGAAGGTAAACCAAGGTTCGGAATTATTAAGGTTTTCAAATAACTTTTTTTGCTGCTAAGATGACGAGAAGGCTGCACAAACAGAGCAGCTGCTTGAAGTGAGTGCCCTTGGCTTAGTGACTCTCTAAGGTCGCACGAAGCGCTCAAGTGCGAGACACGCCGACAGGCGACAGTATCCAATAACAGCACTTCTATTCTTTATTTATTGATTGATTTATTGATTTTATTGATTTATTCTGGGACTCGCGCTGGACACGACGGCGTATGCCAACCGTTTGTTGTTCAACACCCAGTAGGTTCTGCCGCTCTCGTCGCCGGCTATGAAAAAGCTTTCGCTCGGAAGTGGCTACTGAACAGGCTTGGGATTCTGAAGACTTGGCTGAGCCATCAGCTGATTGCCAAAATTTGATTTTCTATTAAAATTAAAATTTGTAGGCTAAATACTCGTTCGGAATGCCTCCATGATATTAACTGAAAGCTCAATGTGCGGAGTATTCCAGAGGAGATAGACTAACGGTTGTCTCTCGAAAGATCAGAAATGCTTTGAGATGTCACTTAAAAGGTCAGGGATTTCGAAGTCTCCATCATCTCTCATCATCATCATTATCTTGTCAATTTAGACCACGACCAATGATTAGCGATCCAAAAGTACCTGGAGCTGATTAATCCTTCATAATCCCGAAGCCTTTCGGAACCAGCTCACAGCTCTAAGAAACATATCGCGTGCAGTCTTCGTGCTCTTTGAATTTTTAGAGAAAGGCAGGATCTATCCCAATCGGAGAGGGGGGGGGGGCACATAACTAAAAATTGTGCAACAAATTGACTTGGAATTGATTGAAAAGAGAGCGACTTCCAGAGAACAATGATGGGTCCGGGTTATAACATTAAGAAAACGCAACTAATTATAAACGGATAAGCATGAAAGAAATAACAGAAAGAATTAAAAATAAAAGGACATGCAACCTTTTTGTTCCTGCGCTTAGACCACTGCAAGCAAAAGGAATGACATAGAGGAATAAGGACCTCCCCACGACAGGCGGTGACCAGCTGTGTTTGAATGCGCTCCGAGACGTCTTTACAACCGTTGCGATTTTTTTGGTGCAATATTGCCTTTTGAAGCAGCTCCGTGAGTCTCAAGCCGGTTGGTTACATAATTTTTAGTTATGTGTCCTCCACCCGACTGGGATAGATCTGAAAGACATTTCAGTTGATGAAAAAGTCCTTCCGTCGACGACATCGTCCTCAGTCCACCATGGAAGAAGCGAACACCAAACGAATTGGAAAAGAAGCGATGGTCCTAAAATAGAGCGAACGACGCTAAAGCCTTGTAAATGCAGGAAAATTGAATAGGGAAGACCAGCAGTGGAATCATTAAAAGAGTGGACTGTGATACGAAGGCGGTATTCTAAAGAAGCTGAAACCTGTTTGTGGTGTGCAAACCAATGCAAGACGAGAAGGACCAGGTGGCGAAAATTGTGAAGAAAATTCACTGCAAGACGAAATGCTCTCAGGAATCAGTCGTTCTGTGGGGTCCGCCGCACAATCCATCTACTTAGAAAAGGCGTCGCACACAGCTTACAAGGAGAGGTTCCCAACTCACGGTGAGCTTTTGCGATGCTATTTTGGCAGGATGAAGGGCCCTGTGAGTAGAGTCCAGAAGCACATTCAGTTTTTGCTGAACGCCTTTTTAAAGACCTGAAAAGGAGGTCTGAAAGCGTGCGCGCAACTATTGTCAACCCCTCCGACATCGCACGACATATGCCCCGGTGGCGAAGCCGGTAACACTGCCGCCTCATATAAGCACACTAGCGGGCTTTTCGGTTCAAGTCCGAGGAATGCCACGATTTTGCACGTATTAGTTTGTTGTTATTACACTTCCTTATGATCACAGGAGCCAATTTTAGACCGCCAATGCTTACAACAAACCAAGGCTATCTATTTGCGCCTTCATATGTGCGAGTTTTTCAACTATACATATCTGTACCATATCACTTCTCGGCGAGTAAAAAGTCTTATACATTATTAAATTAATAGTCTTGTATTTATTATTTCCCTTCCAGTCAACAGCTATGGAACAAAACTCTGAAACAAGTAAAACACAAGCACTTGTCACGACAGCAGCATCTTACAAAAGCCAGCGAGGAACAATCTACTCTCTGACACGGAATGACCATTTCTTCTTCGTTGAACGCGTAATCTGTGGGTGTAGAAAAGGGTTCTAGGTGATCATCGACGTAACATGAAGGCGCAAGTAGAGAACCTTGGTTTCCTGTATGCATTGGGGGTCTAAAATTGACTCCTGTCATCACAAGAAATTGTAATAACAACACACTAATACATGCAAAAATATTGGCAGCACTCGGACTCGAACTGAAAAGCCTGCCGGTATGCTCCTATGAGGCGTCAGTGTTACCAGCTGTGCCACCTAGGCACATCTCGCTGGGTGTCGCAGGGGTTGATAATAGTTGCGCGCATGCTTTCAGACCTCCTTTTCAGGTCTTTAAAGAAGCGTTTAGCAAAAACTAACTGTGTTTCTGGACTCCACTCTTAGGGCCCTTCATCCTGCCAAAATAGCATCGCAAAAGCTCACCATGAGTTGGGAACCTTTCCTTTGTTAGGTGCGCGACGTAAGTTCCGCGCGTTAATTTTTTGATCCATTTTTAACGGAAATTGTTCGCTAAATTTTGAATTCTTTTTTTTAGCAGGGAGCGAGCTAATTTTTCAAACAAAATAATAAGGAAAAGCACCACGACCGACTCTATGTGAAAACCTCGGCATTGTGGATTGCTGTCGTACGTGTTGGGCTGTATACAAGGTTGGTAGACGGATTTATTTACTGGCCAACGTTTCGGCGAGATTGCTTTCTTCAGAGCATGATAAGGATGAAATCAAGCTTTACCTCAGATTCGAATTCTGAACTGGGGTAGTTGCTGTGGCGCACCACTCGTCTATACTATGCTGCTTCCATTGGTTTTTCGTTGGACTATGGTCAGGTATGACCCTTGGTCTCTCTCTCTCTCTCTCCCTCTCTCTCTCTCTCTCTCTCTCTCTCTCTTTCTCTCTCTCTCTCTTGGTTCCCTCCTGCAAAATTTTGCGTTAAACGTTATAGGGTTGAGGCGACATTGGGCGAGATGACTTCTATTTACTGATTTGGCTCCTCTCAGGACCTCGCCCAAACGTTGGCCATTGAATGAATCAGTCTATAGGACCTTCTCGTCGAAACCAGGCGCGGAATTAAACAGTTGCCAAGAAGATGGAAGCAAGTGATCAATAGTAGTGAGTATTATATTGTTGACTGACTATAGGTTGTTTCTTAGGAAAAATCCATAAAATTTAAAAGCGAACAGAACATACTATGTTACACCCTAATAGAAGTCGTCGCCTAATCACGGTCGCAACCAGTCGTCAAGAAGACAAACGTAGATTGGTTCACACGCATGCTAGTTGACACAAACACGGCATCCTCAAAGCGATTTTGACTGCCGGCACGGGGGGAGCTGTGGGGTATAGGGGGCGGTCACCACGAGAAGAACGCCGCGTGGGGAAGGTGATGCTATAGGCCCAGGCCAGGGTCAAGCGTGGGGTTCGATTTTTGCTGGAAATGTACGACCCCCCCCCCCCTCAGAAGAGGAATTTGTACGACCCCCCCCCTCTCTCTTCCACTGTTCTATTTCTTGTATTTCTTGATTTTTTCAAGGTTTCTTGTGCAGTTTGATCTCCTTAATAGATTCTTCTTTTCAGGTGCGGCTTCGGCACTGAAGAGGACAATGAAACGAGTTCCCTGATCAATAATGTTTTCAAAACACAATAAAATTCTTTGAAATTTTGAACGCTATTTTCGACCCTTCAAAATAAAGATTTTCTGGTAGCAGTTTCCAATCATCACTGTTCAATTTATGGAGTTTTTTTTAGGACACCATGGACACGGAACATTCTTTTACCTGAAGTAGCGACGCTTGCATCTGAAATTGTGCTCCGAAATTGTGTTATATAAAAATCTGAGTATTACTTTCTGACGACGACTTAAGTGCTTTCCTTATGAATTTTTTGAAGCGTTCCTCGAATCGATTATGGAGCGGAAAAAGGAAGGATGGACGATGGACTTCTCTATGGAAATAATGTTCTCCCATCCTAAGAAAACGTCATAAAAAACGAAAATTGAGCTAAAAAACCCTAGTGCTGTACATGATACAGCAGAAAAACAAGATTCTCTGCAGCGATGACGGGACTGCGGTGACGATATGATTAGGATGGATCGCAAGCAAAATTCTCGTTTTTCATGAAAAAATTTTTTTTAGCCAAAGCAGACCACCCATACGGATAAAATCTAGCCACAAGAACCTAGAAGTTTTAAATAATTCACTGCGAAAAATTGTGATTTTCTGGATAGAACAGGTTGAATCGACCTCTGGTCGACTTTGCACCAACGTCATCGGAGCATAAAATTGGACGTTCACAAAAAGATTCATAACTCGGTAAGTTTTTCGAATTTTGAAAGTTCTTTTAGCATTTTGTAAAGTAGATAAAACGCACTTTCTCATCGTGTAAAAACTGTTTTCCAAAAACGGAGTCGTCACGCGTGGCGGTTGGTTCAATTTTTGAGCGAAAAAAAGTGAAGTGGCTTCACAAAAATATTCATAACTCGACTAATTTTTCGAAATTTAAAAATCCCGCTAGCTTGTCAGAAACTAGAGGAAGAGCCCTTTCTTGCTATATAAGAATTAATGTCCAAAAATTCGGTCTTCATGCGCGGCAGAGGAGGTTCAATTTCGGTTCCATGTCGCGAAAATACGTACCGAAAATGGAACCCCCCGCCCCGCATGAAGACCCCTTTCTTGGAAAACGGTTCTTATATGGTTAGAAAGCATACTTGTTCTATTTTTTGATGGCCGAACGGGATTTTTGATTTTCGGAAAAATAGCCGAGATATGATCAATTTTCGGAAGTCGTGAACTGAATCTCGGATCGACCCTTCACCGACGTCATCGGAGTGATCTCACAAAAATGCTCATAACTCGACTAATTTTTCGAAATTCAAAAATTCCGCTAGCTTTTTGAAAGTAGATAAACAGCGCTTCTTTATGGTTACAAACACTTTTAGCAAGAAAGGGACCTTCATGCGGGGCGGGAGGGGTTCGATTTCTGGTCGATTTTTGCCGAAAATCGACCAGAAATCGACCCCCCCGCCCCGCATGAAGATCCCTTTTTTGGAAACCGGTTTTTATATGGTTAGAAAGCATATTTGCCCTATTTTTTGAAGAGCCAGCGGGATTTTTAAATTTCAAAAAAATAGCCGAATTATGAACATTCTTGTGAAATCACTCCGATGACGTCGGTGAAGGATTCAGTTCACGACTTCCGAAAATTGATCATATCTCGGCTATTTTTCCGAAAATCAAAAATCCCGCTCGGCCATCAAAACATAGAACAAATATGCTTTCTAACCATATAAGAACCGTTTTCCAAGAAAGGGGTCTTCATGCGGGGCGAGGGGGGTTCGATTTTCGGTACGTATTTTCGCGACATGGAACCGAAATTGAGCCTCCCCTGCCGCGCATGAATACCGAATTTTTCGACACTAATTCTTATAAAGCAAGAAAGGGCTTTTCCTCTAGTTTCTGACAAGTTAGCGGGATTTTTAAATTTCGAAAAATTAGTCGAGTTATGAATATTTTTGTGAAGCCACTTCACTCTTTTTCGCTCAAAAATTGAACCAACCGCCACGCGTGACGACTCCTTTTCTGAAAAACGATTTTTACACCATGAGAAAGGGCGTTTTATCTCCTTTATGTTATGTTAAGTTAAAAGAATTTTCAAAATCCGAAAAACTTACCGAGTTATGAACCTTTTTGTGAACGTTCAATTTTATGCTCCGATGACGTTGGTGCAAAGTCGACCAGAGGTCGATTCAACCTGTTCTATCCAGAAAATCACAATTTTTTCGCAGTGAATTATTTAAAACTTCTAGGTTCTTGTGGCTAGATTTTATCCGTATGGGTGATCTGCTTCGGCTAAAAAATAATATTTTCATGAAAAATGAGAATTTTGTATGCGATCCATCCTCGTCATATCTTCATCGCAGCGGAGAAGCATAGTTTTTATTGTATGTTAAGCATGACTTAAAATTTTATATGATACAATTCCAATTCTCTGTCGTCCTGTCCTTCAGAAGGCAGAAAAAAATTCCAGCGAGGAGTCCATCCATATTTCAATTGCGATTGGTCATGTCAGAGAACGCAGTAGCCGCATTAAACTGCCGTGACACGGAGATTTTTTAAGGCTCCTGGAAAATTCATAAAGCTTTAGTAGATGTGTTTTCTATGCTTTAAAAGGCAGGTTCTAAAAGTAACGTGTTCCATGTGATTAGTGTGTCGATATCTTTTCGGTAAATCGAGACGTCTGATCATATAGAATATCGTTTCAGAGAAACATAGTTTTATCACTGTGTGTCCAACGGGCTTAAAATTTTATAGGGTGCGATTTCATTTTCTGATGCTGTTTCCTGCAGGAGAGAAATTACTTTTCAAGCAAGTCAGTCCTTCGGTTGCCATTCCGTCATCGACTCGAAGAGCGCTTCAAAAATTTTGTAGGGAAAGCACTTAGGTCGTCATCAGTAATTAACACTTGAAATTTTATAGAGTGCAATTCTGGAAGTATATGTCGCTCATCAGGCGGAAAACTACCGTGTCCATGACGTCCTGGGAAAATCTGAAAAAATGAAAATCTTTCATTGACTATAAATCTGCAGACAGGAAATCTTTATTTTTCACTGCACAGTAATCGGCATTAAAATTTTTTTTGATATTCAATCCTATTTTTTTAACTCCAGGAAACGCAAGTGCTTGTATATCTCCGCATTGTCGTAATCACCTGGAAAAACAACTTATTAATAGATGCAAACATCATCTAAAAACTTGAATTTGGAGAGAGTCCTCTGCCAAAACCGAGAGAGTACGACCCCCCCCCCCTCCAGACGAGGTCGCAGTACGACCCCCCCCCCTTCGATTCCCGAACCTCAAGCTTGACCCTGGCCCAGGCACACTTCTGCGACAGCGCGGCGCGGCCATGATGAAGCATAGGGCCGCGACGGCCGCGGCGCGACACTGCGACGCGTGTCGCAGGGAGGGGGCATGCACACTCTTGCGACTGTCGCGGCGGCTATCGCAGGCGACGCCGCACTGAGTGTCGCAGGCTGGAATGGTTCATACCATTCCTGGTGGCGCGTCATGCACGGGGACGTCGTCCCGCAGGGTACACCGATGATCACCCAGGTGTGTTTGTCACTCCTGGTGAATATTTGTTTGATCTTGCTACAATTGACTGTTTTGCTGCTGGTTGTAGAGAGGTCGCATGTATAAGATGTGCAGTGTGTGAGCAACATGTCTGCTTCACACATTTTTTTTGCTTTGTTCCACGAATGCCAAGGTTGTTAGAAACACCTCTAGTTGTTCAATACATGATTTGGACTCTACTTGCGCAAAATAGTAAATAAAAATTTGACCATACCAGTTTCTTGCCTTCAAGCGTTTTTACAAGCGTGTATGGTAGTTTTCCTCGTTATTTAATCAAATACGTGTCATAATTCAGAACAAAAGATCATTTCGAAGATAAATTATGGTGCGCAAAAAAACAGGCAGCAATGGGGACCGAACCAACGACGTCGCACCTGACGAGGAGGAGCACTACCCCTACGCCACGGTTCCCTCTTAAGGCCCCCATAGAGTTCTGCGGCATATGGTTCTGCTTAACCATAGGGCAGAGACGCAGAACTCGCCGCCGCCAGCGTCCCTGCCCTATCCTTAACCATAGCGGCGAGCATCGTTGCCGCAGAACTCTGTGGGGGCCTTTACGGGGCCCCGATGACTCACCATTCTCGCGCCAGGTGCATCGCACGGCCTGCCTGTGGTGAGGCCCGTCGCATTCCGCAGGCCATAACTCGCTCAGGAATTTCATTTTGCAATTTTAACACTCATATTCGTAATCAGCATTCCGTTGTAAGTCGTTGAGGAAGCCGACCCTTGGATGGTAGGACTGCTGCTTAGGGATGCACCTTCAAGGTTGAAATCTCCAGAACGAGATTCTCGAAGCACTTCGGTGTGCAATATTCCTAGTCCTCGTGGGGGAAGCAGTTGGATGGCGAAAGCTGACGATAAAACGTTGAATTGGAGTCTCCGCATCTCAATATGTGTTCATTTGCAAGTTATATGTTGCCTCTATCGACCTTCTTCGGCTATAGTACATCGTTGGGTTGCTGACGCGAAGCACGACGATAAGGCCCATGCACACTTCTGCGACACCGTGGCGCGGCAAGTGGGGCGACGGCTACCTCCGCGAAATCCGGCGGTCGCGGCGCGGTCGCGTTAGAGCACCGCTTTAGGCCACCAGGTTCCGCGAATAAGACCACCAAGCTGTAAAAGTGAAACTGCTTTGCAAGCTCTACTCTGCTGATGTTTCGCCATGATCACCTTAATCAAAGTCTGGAAAAGATAAGGAGAGATTGAGAATTTGTTCACCCAAGCACATTTCCATAGTACAGTTTACAATTTTTCATGTTTTTTAAACGAATGTGAAGAACGAGACAAAGGATGCTTGTTAACGGTGCCAGCTAACGGTATAGAAACATAAGTCGCCCTTGGAGGGAGAGAATGTGAGACTCATACACCTCTTATTCACTCACATTTCCTTCATTGAACAGCAACTTGCCGGCATTTTGTAAGTTTCCATTGTTGGGTTGTTTTACTGATCAATCGTCAGGTTTTCTTTTCGAATTAAGGCTGTGACAAAACAGAATGATCCCTGGATGAATGGCTCCTCCGACGCCTCTTGACTTTATATGCTAGGCCGACTCAGCCGAGTAAAGTCTGCTAACAATCTTGGTTTCGCAGCTTCAAGCGGACCGATACTCTTCTTCGACAGTATCCCAAGATCTAAGAAGAACGTGGAATGAGATGGATGAAATACCGGCTTTCTACAGGCTAGCCATTACAAGCCATTGTGCAGTCCTAATGCAGAGAGATATGAAAACTAGGAAAGCAGAAGTAAGTGTCCCTGAAAAGCAATCTTAAATTAAAATGAAGCTCCAACATGCGCAGCGGGGAATCAGTTTAGTACAGTTCAAGTGCACTATTTAAGTTTTTAATGGAGACGATCAGTTCCTTAACATTACGGAGGTACCACCAGTATCAGCGTACAGAAAATGCTTTCAGAAAATCGTTTCTATTAACAACCTCAACAATTTGTAGGAGCGTAGCTTTCTCCACTCATATAGATTGAACCTCTGCCCATTTTGCTTGTATTCATTACTGCTTAGCGTTACAACAGTCTATTAGTAAAAACTACCTTACCTTGTCGTACGTTTGTCGCATGCTATCTACACACTGCAATCGTGGAAGAGGGCGCTTACTAAGGAATTCATCATGGGATGTGCCAGGCCCTCCACTTGTGACCGTCAGTAATATTCAAGGCAGCTCGTACGCATTCTTGATCTGCACATGGCTTGTGGTGACAAGCTTATGAACAAATCAACCCATATTAGGTTCATAGATATATGGTATAAATGAACGACCCTGGAAGGATGGGAGTTAGACGTCCTTCCAACTACGTCACCTGTGCCTGAAGTCACCTCACCCTTCTAGATTAAAATGCCCTCTATTGTTGCTCGCGATCCCTCCTATAAATGTGAAGCTTCTACACAGCTATCCAATACCACGTCCAAACCTGGTATCAGCTAATTTGTTGTTCGTTATCCGGCCCAAAATTGCCGGATAACGAACAACAAAACGGATAGACCCAAACCCCCCGGAAACCGGATAACGGATAACGGTTAACGGTTAATCCGCTCATCCCTGGTTGAAACCACAATTTTTGGTTGGGATGCTCGTGGCAACCCGGGCGGAGCAAAGGTTGGGGAGTTGTGCTGAAGGGCGGGGCATTCTTCCACCCTCAGACCGCGCTCACAAGGGCACCGCACCCCAAGCCCATCGGCGCGCCCCGGACAACTCGTCCATGAAAATTTCATCGTTGTAAGTGTAGCATCGAGTGACAGGGATTGCAACTGGTTCCGAAACGAACGCCTGCGTACGCAACCAGAAACTGATCCATTGACGCAGAACACTCGAAAATTTCATTGCTAGTACAAGCAGATAGGATGAGGAACAACGGCTGGTAACCGCATCATCTGGGCTTCGCTGACAATGTCGCGCTGATAATGGTGAGCACTGGCAAAAACGAATGCTGACTAGTTTCAAACGTAGTTGTATTAGCTTGTGATTTTGATAAAGACTAGTACAGCTAGCATGCGTTTCGTTTTGCCACAAGAACATGATACTATCACCACAACGATTTATTGAGCTGATGAGTTCTCGCATTTCTCGCTCTTACTTGGACACTCCCTTCAAATATTGATCTAGGCAGGCTGGGGGATAGTCCATCATACAAAAATTGAAGCATTCCGTTGAGTAGAGATAAACATCGCGATTGGAGTGGGCTAGATCATTGCATTTTTCTTTGCACGCATCAATGCTGCTCCTGCATGTCTGAAACAGTTTGAAGTAGTGGTCAATCTGAATCAATTTCAAAGTGCTTCACAGACACCCGCTGGACAAGAGCCGTCACCAACTGGATTCCGCGGGATGTCGTCAAGAGAACACCAGGATGCCCACTAACGCGTTGGTCGAACTTTTCGGAAAATTCTTTCCCATCCTCTCACAGGTTCCACTTTTGAGCCTGGATCGTTCCTTGAAAAACTCTCGACTTACTTCCTTGCTAGGCTTTTCCCAATCCGAAGCATCCAGACAGACCACACTCAAAACGAGCAACGCCACGCAGAGAAACTTCATTGGTCCCTATCTAAATTAGAAATTATCTTCCCCAGATCTTTAACGCGTAGCGCTCTCAATGTTCCAAGAAAAGAGACAGTGGCGGAGTCTTCGTCTCTATGCTAGTGTAACGCGACACCGAGCGCCTCTACCGAGGAGAACAAACCTACCTTTTGTGGGGCAGAATGTTGCAATGAGAAGCACTTGCACTGGTAGATATCACCACCATTTATCAACTGATGATATCAGCTGCATCAGCTGGTAATCTGTATCCGTCTCCATTCTCACACACGGGGGAGGTGCTTGTTCGTTGCTGAGAAAAAGAAGCTGCCACTAAAGTTCATGGAAGCTCTAGTGGTAGTGAATAGGGGTCGGACTCATCAACGACTTACATAACTTTAACAGAGAATTCACAGCGGAAAACTCAGATAACGCGGCTTATCAAACGACATGCGAGCGATAAGTCGCGTTATCCGAACCTTCCGTTGCTTCTCCATTCGTTCCTGTCGCATGCCAGTGTGCTCCAATGCATCCTCCTCGCCCGAGAGAAGCGAAGAGAATCATGTAGATTGTTCAGGGTGTTGTGGGAAAAGTTTGAAAACGCTTTAGTTGGGGCCCTGGTGTTCTCTTGACATACCGCGGAATCCAGTCGGTGACTGCTCTTGTCCTGCGGGTGTCTGCGAAGCGCATTACGTGGCCAGCCCACCTAATTTTCGACAACTTGGCCCACGCGACAGCGTCTCTGATCTTCGAACGTCGGCGATGCTCGGAACTCCGGAGGCCTTCTCTCACTTGCGTGAGTCGTGTCACTCCGAGCATCGTCCTCTCGATTCCACGCTGCGCGACGCTGATCGCGTGTTCATCCTGCTTTCGTATAGCCCAGGTCTCTGAGGGCAGGAAGAACGGTGGAGTCGAATAGGTGGGCACGGAGTCGGACGTTCTTCGTCTTCTTCGCGACTTCTTCGACGCTCTTGAAAGCTTCCCAAGCCGCTCTTTTCCTCCTGCTCAGCTCTGGTGCTAGGTCGTTGGCCATGTTGACTTCGCGACCCAGATACACGTAGCTGGAGCATTCGAAGATGTCCGTTCCGTAGAGCGAGAATGGGGCATCAGAAACCCATCCGTTCCTCATGAACATCGTCTTCGATAGATTCAGCTGCAGTCCAACGTTTCCACGTACGCGATCGAAGTCCGCCAGCATTCGCTCCACCTGACTGATGCTCGGTGTTATGAGAACGATGTCGTCAGCGAAGCGAAGATGGTGCAGTTGCCGGCCGTCGACCTTCACCCTCATGCCTTCCCATTCTAGTTTGCCCATGACGTTTTCGAGGGTGGGCTGAAGAGCTTCGGGGATATGGTATCTTCTTGCCGAACCCCTCTCCTTACGTCGATGACGATGTTGTTGTAGAATGGAGAGATTTTGGTCGTGAATCCATTGTACAGCTCTCGAAGGACTCTGATGTACTGTGTAGGAACATCCTGAGTGAACAGGGCGTCGATGACCGCTTCAGTTTCGACGGAGTCGAATGCCTTCTTCAGGTCGATGAACCTCAGGCACAGCGGCAGCTTGTACTCTCGCGACACTTCGATGAGCTTCGTAATAGTGTGTATGTGGTCGATCGGGCTGAATCCTCTTCAAAGTCCTGCTTGTTCGCATGGCTGTCCTTCGTCCAGCGTTCAGCCGATCCTACCAAGGATGGCTCGAGTTGGCGCTTGTAGACTACGGGCAGATCGGGCGATAGTTGCCAATGTCGTGCACCTGCTGGTATTCCACTAAGATGAAACCTTGCTCTCCGACACGTAGCGTGTGAAGAGCCGCGCCAGGGTGTTGATGAGCCTTGGCGGGAGATCCTCGAGGTGTTCAGGTCTGATTCTGTCGGAACGGGTGCTGAACGTTTCTTCACCGACGAGATGGCGTGTCGAATCTTGAAAGGGAGAACAGAGGGGATGACGCACCAATCTTGCGGAAGAAGGCATGGGAGCTGGTGGACTTGGCGAATAGAACTCATGTGTGACCTTCTCCATGGTCCTTCTGAAAGAGGTGGCGGTTTTGTCAGAACGCCAGAGAGCGGTCATCTTGAATTTGAAGTTGGAAAAGATCAGGTGGGCGTTGTGGATGCTCAGCCCTGCCTCTGCAGCTTCAGTCAGCACTTACGTCCTTCTCTCCTTCACATCTTCCTTTATCGCCGCTCTGCACAGCTTCGCAAGCTCGAACGTCAGATGGTAGTTGCCGACGCTTGTGCTGCTCCACGCTGGCGTATAAGCTCGAGAGTTTCCGTAGATTTCCGTAGACAGGCGTCTCTTGGTGGCCTTTAAGCTCACGGCTCCCTTAGCGCATTTGCTGAGATAGCGCACGAAGCGGTCGTATTCTTCGTAATTTGTCCATGATGGTATCCTTTCAAAGGGCGGCAAGAGAGGTGTAGAGGTTTGTGGTCGTTCTGGGAGCCCTCTTCTTGAACTTTGCCCTCTCTCTTTGACGCGAAGAGCGAAACCTCGCGCGAAGGAGGCGGTGGTCCGATCCCGTGTAGAACTTGGGAACAACCAAGACGTCGGTCAGGCAATCCTTGAACTGCGGTTGAAGATGATGTGGTCGATCTCGTTGTGGAACTGGCCACCGGAGGATTCCCAGGTCCATCGTAGGGAGGAAGGCTTCTGGAACTGTGAGTTTCCATGGATGGTCTTGGTCGACATGATAAACTCAGCCAGCCTTTCAACTTGCTCGTTCCACTCCAAACCGTGGGTTCCTATGTGAAGTTCTTCTCGCGACCTTCATGGGCCGATCTTGGCGTTGAAGTCGCCGGCGATCACCTTGTATAAGGAGTGATCTTCCCTATAGAACTTCTCCCGCTCCATGTAGAAGGCTTCGACCTCTTCGTCGTCGTAGTCGGGTGATGGGGCATACGCGACGAACACAGTCAAAGCTGGCGCGGAGCCATATCGCTTCAGTCGCAGACGTCCGATGCTTGTCAGAGACTCGTACTAATCGATGTTCATGGCCAAGTGCGTGTTGACGAGGACACCAACGCCGCCTACTCCCCTGCTGTCGCATGTTCCGAAGAACATTTCTTTTCCGGACTCGTAGGCGGCGTGTAGGAGATGGTGTCTTCTCGTCTCGGTCAGTCCGATGACGTCGTACTTGATCTTCCTGCCCTGCATCATCAGATCCTCGACGGATGCTTCCGATGCGAGCATCGGGCATTGTAAGTACACATCGTTATCCTAGTCCTTCCCAATTTACATAGCCCGGTTAGACCCTGTGATTTTAGCAACCTCTCCGTAATCGTCCATTTTAGTTGCAGATATGGGGCTGCTCTTCTTAGGTCAGGGGAATGAAGCTCCCTAATGCTGTTGTTTTTGACCGAAGATCGCAGCGGCAGTTCGTCAGGTTCATAATCAAGTAATTTGCACGTATCTAATAGTATTCAGTGATCGTTCGAATACCACACGTTCCTGTTAATGTGTTGTTGTAACCGATGACCAAGATTGTTATCCACTTTTTATTTGCTCACATTTCAGCGAGTTTGCATTCCTCGGTCTTGAAAAGTCGGAGAACACTACCAAAATGAAACACCATTGCAAAGTGCAGGGCACAAATTTCAACGAGAAGAGACAAAGCCTGACAGAAGACAGAACTTGATGAAACAATTTCGAGAGTACGACTAGCCTTCCGGTTGGATGCCGGCGAGAATCACCAAACATCCGGAGATGAGCGTAGACGTGGGTGAATGAGCTTTAGCCTCGAGACCTCCCGACCTAATTACCAGTATCCAGATCGGACTAACCAGGAAACTATCTCAACGGTAGGTCGGAACGGCCCAACTGTTGTATATGGACAGAACCGCCTCTTCCTGGGAAGTAACAAACTGCAGGTATCTCGACCCCAATACAACTCTGCGCAGAGTTAGGGGCTTAGGCCGGGGCATACATCCATCGCTGCGATGCCATCGCGGCGCTCAATTCATGGCCATTCCGCCGCACGCGGTCGAATAGTCAAAGAAAACCTCGCCGCGGCCGCCGCAACAGTGGCGGTTGGCATGCGCGATTGCTTCCCGCGTCCATCGCGGGCATGGCATACTTTTTCGCGCCGCGCGCGGTGTTCAGCGTTGGTCCTGGACGGATCGCCGTCGCGCTCCCTTGCAGAGCGATGCGGTGCGACAAGCACAGAGAAGTTTAAATTCTTTCGCGTCGCTCTGCAAAACTCATCGCCGCGATGGAATGGCGGCGACGGGCAGTATGCACAAGGCCTTAGCTCTATGCCTGCAGATGGAGGACGGTCTCAAGTTGACTGGAAACAGCGATGACGAGCGAGCGATGGTGGCGCAGTGGGTAGAGAGCCGGCGTGATTCACTTAATCGCTGTTTGCAGCCAAGTTGAGCCTGCCCTCCATTTGCAGGCATAGGGCTAACGCTGCCAATAGCCCCTAATTCTGTTGTACCTAACTCTGCGCAGAGTTGTATTGTGATCGAGATATTTGCATTTTGTCATTTCTCAGAGAGAGGCGACTCGCGGCTGTTACTGCTACAGTATGCTGGAGACAGTCGAGAGTTGACCCCGGAATAGATAGATGCCTACACCCATTACACTGTAACGTTTACCATGACGAGGTTGATTTTCATGATCAGGTTATACAGATGCATGTTGTTATTCGTATATAAACTAGCATGAGTTTTCTAATCAGCTATAGGATACAAGTGCTCCGTCACGCCTATCGGCGTGCCTCGCACTTGCGCGCTTCGCGCGATGTTGCAGTATCACTAAGCTAAGGACAATCACATCAAGCTTGCTGCTATACTTGTATAGCTTTCTTCCCTACTTAGGAGTACAAAAGGCTCGCAGCACGTACAGTATATAGTATGATAGGGCGATCTATTGGTCCCTCATTACTGTTCTACCCTTACCAGGGAACTACCTGAGGTGTAGGTCTGAACCAGCGATGTGATGCATATGGGCAGAAGCTCCTCCCTCTCAGAAGTAACAATATGCAAGTATCTCGACCCGAGTACAATTTTGAGCAGTGTTACGGCCCGTGGAAGCAGAACCATTGAAGAGGAGTGGTGAAGCAAGCAAGAAGGCTGGTATCTTATCACTCTCGAGTTCATTGTTCTCTTGAGTCCGTGTGTCGACGGGGCGACCGAGTGGATAGCGTGACAGACTTACGAGCGAAATGCCAGGGGTTTGGATCCTGCGTTGGGCATGTCTTTTGCATTTTCATGAACTTCATGCTCATGCGAGGGGTGTATGCACTAACAGCAGAGCAGGTAAAGAACAGGTTGACCCTGTTGTTAACCCTTATGAAGGATAAAAGGTTGGTGTCACCATAGCCCAGTTTGGGATGCGCCGTGTATTCTACTCCTACAGACTATATTCGCATCGAAAGCAGTTTCGATGCGAATATAGTCTTTTACAGTGGCTTGCGGTGGCCAACCGATAGACATGTAAGAGTTTATCCTTCCGAAAAAGTCTGGTGCAAAACCGCCGATCCAGCCGGGATGGAAGAGTTGTAGTTAGCCTTGGAGAGACCAGAAGCAAAAACCATGAATTCTGGGTATTCTACATGTGAAACTGCTACGGAGAGCAACCTTGTTTGTTGACTAGTGTTTAATGTTTACATAGGTGTAACAGAGTGAAAGCGGCTTCCGGGAGCACCCCGAATCAGGTTCCTGGTTCGGGTCCTACCAAACCAGAAAGGTCACGATGTTGGTTACTCCAATCTTCAGTCAAGAGAAGTGAGTGCTGGCCGACTTCCTGCATGCGGGAGCGTTAGAGTTCAGGTGAATCTCACGTGACGATCTCCATGAAGAAGAATGACCAAAGGATGGGCTACCAAGAGTGTCGAGGAAGACGAAGGACGTTCGCCTCCATGCCCTCCCATTCGATTTCACTGCTCTTCTTGCGTTAACGTACCATACAAAAGCAGGATGATCAAGTGATCATCGTCGCGCAGCGAGCAATCAAAGGGATGATGCTTGGAGTTACATGATTCAAGGAAATGAGAGAAGGCCTCCGGAGTTCGAGCTTTGTCGACATTTGAGCTCTAGAGACGCTGTTGAATGAACTAGTCGTCGAAAGTTACGTCGGCCGGCTACGAAATGCGTTTCGAAAACACCCGCTGGTCGAGGGTCATCACAGACTGGATTCTGGTGGGGGATGGGAGGGATTTTTCAGAGAAGCACCAGTACGCTCGGACTTCTGCGTAAAAGCCCGAAACGAACGGTCGTGTTCCTAAAGCGAGATTGATCCATTGAGCACCCAGGCACACGACCGGAACAATTTGGGATGTTGCTGGCGCCCGCTGGAGCAATTCGATAATCAACGGACGACAGGCGGTATAGTCCAAGATTGAATGACACATAAAGCTGTTCTTTACCTGCTCTGCTGTTAGTGCATACACCCCTCGCATGAACACGAAGCTTGTGAAAACGCAAAAGACATGCCCAACGCAAGATCCAAACCCCTAGCGTTTCGCTCGTAAGTCTGCCACGCTATCCACTCGGCCGCCCCGTCGACACACGGAGTCAAGAGAACAATGAACTCGAAAGTGATAAGATACCAGCCTTCTTGCTTGATTCACCACTCCTTTTCAATGGTGCAGCTTCCATTGGCCGTAACTCTGCCCAAAGTTGTACTCGGGTCGAGATACCTGCATATTGTTACTTCTGAGAGGGAGCCGCTTCCGCCCATGTGCATCGCATCGCTGGGTCAGACCTACACTTCAGGTAGTTCCCTGGTTAGTGAAACGGTCTTCCATTACTGGTAGTGGTTCCCCTCAATGATCCCGCTTAGCGGATGACGTCTTCGGTACGTCTACCTGAATCCCCAAACACGTTGAGAGACGTCTTTGGCAGTCTTTTGAGGCTCGGGCCAGGGGTGTGCGTTAATTTTTTTACGGTAAATTTTTAACGACCATTTTTTAACGAAAAATATTTGCGTTAAAATCGGTAAGTTCGGTAAATTCGTCAAATAAAATTATCTTGCTGCAGTCAATTTAGCAGTATTTTAGTATGTGAAAAGCCAGATTTCTTTCATTATTGATTTTTCTGAGCCCTCCTACATGGCAATTATAAGACTGTCTTCATCTTCACAACAAATAACGACAGTCCATCTATCATCATCAAAACTGCTGTCGCCTATATTACCTGCGTCCCGTTGATCATCGAGTTGCTCGAGCGGGCGTAAGCAGCGTCTCCATTCGTGCCTGGCGTGCGCTAGAGTGCTCCAATCCTCCTCGCTCGAAGGACACGAAGAGCTTCATAAAGGTCGTTCAAGGCTTTCATGAATAAGTCCGACCAACGCGTTGATGGGCTTCCTGGTGTTCTGTTGACGTCCCGCGGAATCCAGTCGGTGACGGCTCTCATTCAACGTGTCTGCGAAGCGCATGACGTGGCTAGCCCACCTTATTTTCGACGATGCCACAGCGTCTGATCCTTGGACGTCGATGAAGCTCGGAACTCTGGATTCCTTCTCTCATTTGCGTCAGTCGTGTCACTGCGAGCATGTCGTCTCACGCAGCGCAAGGCGGATGGCGTGTTCGTCCTGCTTTCGTATGGCGCCGGTCTCTGAGGCGTATGCTACATACCACAGGAAGGACAGTGGAGTTGAATAGGTGAGCACGGAGCCGGAAGTTTTTCGTCTTCTTCACGACTTCTTCGACGTTCGAAACCTCCCTGAGCTGCTCGCTTCCTCTCACTCAGCTCTGGCACGGTGACAATGGCTATCGATGTCATCATCACCGATTTTCCCTCACACTTCCCTCACACTCCTCCAACACCGGATAGAAGCAAACCGTTACCGGACCCCTTCTGGACAGACAGGACAAACACGTCGCCCTGGACAGAGTCCCCATCCCGTAGAGACTGACAGAAGTTGCACTCCCCTTAGCAGCTTATTATATAGAAAGAAGAAGGATGATGATGACCTTCACCACCTACACGGCTGAAATTTCATACCGCTTGAATGGCATCCACAAAAGATCGACAATATCGATTGACATCGATTGATCAACTTCAGATTCGGGTTCGGCGACCTTGATTACGCCAAGGCTCATATTTTAGACCGCTTGAACAAAATACACGAAAAATCGATAATATCGATCGCTATCGATATCGATTGATCAACTTCAGATTCGATTTCACGTCTACGGCTCGCCATGCACGGTTGCCGACGTGTTCGGTACGTCTACGACTCACCATGCACGGTTGCCGGCGTGTTCGGCATGTCTACTGACTTTCCATGCACGGTCGCCGACGTCTTCGGTACGTCTACGGCTCGCATGCACGGTTGCCGACGTGTTCGGTACGTCTACGGCTCGCCATGCACGGTTGCCGGCGTGTTCGGCATGTCTACTGACTTTCCATGCACGGTTGCTGAGGTGTTCGGTACGTCTACGGCTCGCCATGCACGGTTGCCGGCGTGTTCGGCATGTTTACTGACTCGCCAGGCACGTTGGGCAACGTGTTCGGCTCGTCTACTGAGTCGCCAGGCACGTTGCACAACTACAACCCCCCCCCCCCCACACTTCAGAACCGGATCGCCAGGCAGGCCATCACTGATCCCCCTGGACAGACGCTCCCCCTGTACAGACTCTCCACCCCGTACAGACGCTCCGCCCCGTACAGACGTTAGCGGCTTATTATATTAGGAGGATAATACAGCAGGTCAGACTGTCGAAAAAGTTCGAGCTGAACGAATCATCGAGACATTGTCTCACCCCCCCCCCCCATCAGCGATATCACGACATCTCCTCCGCTGTTCACCGGATCGCAGCGTAACTATCGACGAAGCTAATGAAAAGCAAGACACCCAAAAAGCAAGTCGAACTCCTCAAAATAGAAAATGAATCCGTCGAAGACGTCAGAGAGCGCCACCGCGCTTTGATTAGGAGAAAATGAATCCGTCGACAAAGTCAGAGAGCGCCACTGCGCTTCGATTAGGTCCCGCCTAGATTCAAAACACCCGCGTAATCTTAAATTCAAAACGTCAAGTCAATAATTCTTGAGAAAAAGCACTGAAGGGAAGTAGAGTGCAGTGTCTGCACCCTCCTGCTTAGAGATCGCTCACTCCAGAGGTAGAGTAGAGCTACGAAAAAAACTTCGCCCACACTTCGCCTAGGGGGGGGGTGGTTAATTAGCGTGCTGATCACGAATCTAACATCCTTCTTTAAAATTTCAGCCGATTATGGTAGGGTACGGTAGGTAACGGTGACTAAGGCTGTCGATGTCATCGTCACCGATTTTCCCCTCACACTTCCCTCGCACTCCTCCAACACCGGATAGAGGCATATCGTTACTGGACCCCTTCTGGACAGACAGGACAAACACGTCGCCCTGGACTGACGCCGCATCCCGTAAAGACTGACAGAAGTTACACTCTCCTTAGCAGCTTATTGTATAGAAAGAAGAAGAATGATGATGACCTCCACCACCTACACGCCTTAAATTTCATACCGCTTGAATGGCATCCACAAAAATCGATAATATCGATCGATATCGATTGATCAACTTCAGATTCGTGTTCAGCGACCTCGATTACCCCCAAGGCTAAAGTTTCGGACCGCTTGGACGAAATACACGAAAAATCGATATTATCGATCGATATCGATTGATCAACTTCAGATTCGTGTTCAGCGACCTCGATTACCCCCAAGGCTAAAGTTTCGGACCGCTTGAACGAAATACACGAAAAATCGATATTATCGATCCATATCGATTGATCAACTTCAGATTCGTGTTCAGCGGCCTCGATTACCCCCAAGGCTAAAGTTTCGGACCGCTTGAATGGAATCCACAAAAATCGATAATATCGATCGATATCGATTGATCAACTTCAGATTCGTGTTCAGCGACCTCGATTACCCCCAAGGCTAAAGTTTCGGACCGCTTGGACGAAATACACGAAAAATCGATATTATCGATCGATATCGATTGATCAACTTCAGATTCGTGTTCAGCGACCTCGATTACCCCCAAGGCTAAAGTTTCGGACCGCTTGAACGAAATACACGAAAAATCGATATTATCGATCGATATCGATTGATCAACTTCAGATTCGTGTTCAGCGGCCTCGATTACCCCCAAGGCTAAAGTTTCGGACCGCTTGGACGAAATACACGAAAAATCGATATTATCGATCGATATCGATTGATCAACTTCAGATTCGTGTTCAGCGACCTCGATTACCCCCAAGGCTAAAGTTTCGGACCGCTTGGACGAAATACACGAAAAATCGATATTATCGATCGATATCGATTGATCAACTTCAGATTCGTGTTCAGCGACCTCGATTACCCCCCAAGGCTAAAGTTTCGGACCGCTTGGACGAAATACACGAAAAATCGATATTATCGATCGATATCGATTGATCAACTTCAGATTCGTGTTCAGCGACCTCGATTACCCCCAAGGCTAAAGTTTCGGACCGCTTGAACGAAATACACGAAAAATCGATATTATCGATCGATATCGATTGATCAACTTCAGATTCGTGTTCAGCGACCTCGATTACCACCCCCAAGGCTAAAGTTTCGGACCGCTTGAACGAAATACACGAAAAATCGATAATATCGATCGATATTGATTGATCAACATCAGATTCGTGTTCAGCGACCTCGATTACCCCCAAGGCTAAAGTTTCGGACCGCTTGAACGAAATACACGAAAAATCGATATTATCGATCGATATCGATTGATCAACTTCAGATTCGTGTTCAGCGACCTCGATTACCCCCAAGGCTAAAGTTTCGGACCGCTTTAACGAAATACACGAAAAATCGATATTATCGATCGATATCGATTGATCAACTTCAGATTCGTGTTCAGCGACCTCGATTACCCCCAAGGCTAAAGTTTCGGACCGCTTGAACGAAATACACGAAAAATCGATATTATCGATCGATATCGATTGATCAACTTCAGATTCGTGTTCAGCGACCTCGATTACCCCCAAGGCTAAAGTTTCGGACCGCTTGGACGAAATACACGAAAAATCGATATTATCGATCGATATCGATTGATCAACTTCAGATTCGTGTTCAGCGACCTCGATTACCCCCAAGGCTAAAGTTTCGGACCGCTTGAGCGAAATACACCCCCCCCCTACACCCCCCCTCTCTCTACTCCAACACCGCATCTCCAGGCACGTTTGGCAGCGTGTTCGGCACGTCTACTGACTCGCCAGGCACGTTGGGCAGCGTGTTCGGCACGTCTACTGACTCGCCAGGCACGTTGGGCAACGTGTTCGGCACGTCTACTGAGTCGCCAGGCACGTTGCACAACTGCAACCCCCCCTCCTCCGACGATTCCCCCTTACAGGACTCCAGCACCGCATCTCCAGGCACGTTTGGCAGCGTGTTCGGCACGTCTACTGACTCGCCAGGCACGTTGGGCAACGTGTTCGGCACGTCTACTGAGTCGCCAGGCACGTTGCACAACTGCAACCCCCCCTCCCCCCACGATTCCCCCTCACAGTTCAGCACCCAGATGGCCAGGCAGACCGTCACTGATCCCCCCCCTGGACAGACACTCCGCCCCGTACAGACGCTCTCCCCCGTACAGACGCTCTCCCCCGTACAGACGCTCTCCCCCGTACAGACGCTCCGCCCCGTACAGACGCTCCGCCCCGTACAGACGTTAGCGGCTTATTATATAGAAGGATTATACGCAGCGCAAGGCGGATGGCGTGTTCGTCCTGCTTTCGTATGGCGCCGGTCTCTGAGGCGTATGCTACATACCACAGGAAGGACAGTGGAGTTGAATAGGTGAGCACGGAGCCGGAAGTTTTTCGTCTTCTTCACGACTTCTTCGACGTTCGAAACCTCCCTGAGCTGCTCGCTTCCTCTCACTCAGCTCTGGCACGGTGACAATGGCTATCGATGTCATCATCACCGATTTTCCCTCACACTTCCCTCACACTCCTCCAACACCGGATAGAAGCAAACCGTTACCGGACCCCTTCTGGACAGACAGGACAAACACGTCGCCCTGGACAGAGTCCCCATCCCGTAGAGACTGACAGAAGTTGCACTCCCCTTAGCAGCTTATTATATAGAAAGAAGAAGGATGATGATGACCTTCACCACCTACACGGCTGAAATTTCATACCGCTTGAATGGCATCCACAAAAGATCGACAATATCGATTGACATCGATTGATCAACTTCAGATTCGGGTTCGGCGACCTTGATTACGCCAAGGCTCATATTTTAGACCGCTTGAACAAAATACACGAAAAATCGATAATATCGATCGCTATCGATATCGATTGATCAACTTCAGATTCGATTTCACGTCTACGGCTCGCCATGCACGGTTGCCGACGTGTTCGGTACGTCTACGACTCACCATGCACGGTTGCCGGCGTGTTCGGCATGTCTACTGACTTTCCATGCACGGTCGCCGACGTCTTCGGTACGTCTACGGCTCGCCATGCACGGTTGCCGGCGTGTTCGGCATGTTTACTGACTCGCCAGGCACGTTGGGCAACGTGTTCGGCTCGTCTACTGAGTCGCCAGGCACGTTGCACAACTACAACCCCCCCCCCCCCACACTTCAGAACCGGATCGCCAGGCAGGCCATCACTGATCCCCCTGGACAGACGCTCCCCCTGTACAGACTCTCCACCCCGTACAGACGCTCCGCCCCGTACAGACGTTAGCGGCTTATTATATTAGGAGGATAATACAGCAGGTCAGACTGTCGAAAAAGTTCGAGCTGAACGAATCATCGAGACATTGTCTCACCCCCCCCCCATCAGCGATATCACGACATCTCCTCCGCTGTTCACCGGATCGCAGCGTAACTATCGACGAAGCTAATGAAAAGCAAGACACCCAAAAAGCAAGTCGAACTCCTCAAAATAGAAAATGAATCCGTCGAAGACGTCAGAGAGCGCCACCGCGCTTTGATTAGGAGAAAATGAATCCGTCGACAAAGTCAGAGAGCGCCACTGCGCTTCGATTAGGTCCCGCCTAGATTCAAAACACCCGCGTAATCTTAAATTCAAAACGTCAAGTCAATAATTCTTGAGAAAAAGCACTGAAGGGAAGTAGAGTGCAGTGTCTGCACCCTCCTGCTTAGAGATCGCTCACTCCAGAGGTAGAGTAGAGCTACGAAAAAAACTTCGCCCACACTTCGCCTAGGGGGGGGGGTGGTTAATTAGCGTGCTGATCACGAATCTAACATCCTTCTTTAAAATTTCAGCCGATTATGGTAGGGTACGGTAGGTAACGGTGACTAAGGCTGTCGATGTCATCGTCACCGATTTTCCCCTCACACTTCCCTCGCACTCCTCCAACACCGGATAGAGGCATATCGTTACTGGACCCCTTCTGGACAGACAGGACAAACACGTCGCTCTGGACTGACGCCGCATCCCGTAAAGACTGACAGAAGTTACACTCTCCTTAGCAG
The DNA here is from genome assembly GCA_947359475.1 of Heligmosomoides polygyrus bakeri. Classification (NCBI taxonomy): domain Eukaryota; kingdom Metazoa; phylum Nematoda; class Chromadorea; order Rhabditida; family Heligmosomidae; genus Heligmosomoides; species Heligmosomoides polygyrus. Next base: position 107,202,907 of record OX375865.1, read on the forward strand.
CTTATTGTATAGAAAGAAGAAGAATGATGATGACCTCCACCACCTACACGCCTTAAATTTCATACCGCTTGAATGGCATCCACAAAAATCGATAATATCGATCGATATCGATTGATCAACTTCAGATTCGTGTTCAGCGACCTCGATTACCCCCAAGGCTAAAGTTTCGGACCGCTTGGACGAAATACACGAAAAATCGATATTATCGATCGATATCGATTGATCAACTTCAGATTCGTGTTCAGCGACCTCGATTACCCCCAAGGCTAAAGTTTCGGACCGCTTGAACGAAATACACGAAAAATCGATATTATCGATCCATATCGATTGATCAACTTCAGATTCGTGTTCAGCGGCCTCGATTACCCCCAAGGCTAAAGTTTCGGACCGCTTGAATGGAATCCACAAAAATCGATAATATCGATCGATATCGATTGATCAACTTCAGATTCGTGTTCAGCGACCTCGATTACCCCCAAGGCTAAAGTTTCGGCCCGCTTGAACGAAATACACGAAAAATCGATATTATCGATCGATATCGATTGATCAACTTCAGATTCGTGTTCAGCGGCCTCGATTACCCCCAAGGCTAAAGTTTCGGACCGCTTGGACGAAATACACGAAAAATCGATATTATCGATCGATATCGATTGATCAACTTCAGATTCGTGTTCAGCGACCTCGATTACCCCCAAGGCTAAAGTTTCGGACCGCTTGAACGAAATACACGAAAAATCGATATTATCGATCGATATCGATTGATCAACTTCAGATTCGTGTTCAGCGGCCTCGATTACCCCCAAGGCTAAAGTTTCGGACCGCTTGGACGAAATACACGAAAAATCGATATTATCGATCGATATCGATTGATCAACTTCAGATTCGTGTTCAGCGACCTCGATTACCCCCAAGGCTAAAGTTTCGGACCGCTTGAACGAAATACACGAAAAATCGATATTATCGATCGATATCGATTGATCAACTTCAGATTCGTGTTCAGCGACCTCGATTACCCCCCAAGGCTAAAGTTTCGGACCGCTTGGACGAAATACACGAAAAATCGATATTATCGATCGATATCGATTGATCAACTTCAGATTCGTGTTCAGCGACCTCGATTACCCCCAAGGCTAAAGTTTCGGACCGCTTGAACGAAATACACGAAAAATCGATATTATCGATCGATATCGATTGATCAACTTCAGATTCGTGTTCAGCGACCTCGATTACCCCCAAGGCTAAAGTTTCGGACCGCTTGGACGAAATACACGAAAAATCGATATTATATCGATATCGATTGATCAACTTCAGATTCGTGTTCAGCGACCTCGATTACCCCCAAGGCTAAAGTTTCGGACCGCTTGAACGAAATACACGAAAAATCGATATTATCGATCGATATCGATTGATCAACTTCAGATTCGTGTTCAGCGACCTCGATTACCCCCAAGGCTAAAGTTTCGGACCGCTTTAACGAAATACACGAAAAATCGATATTATCGATCGATATCGATTGATCAACTTCAGATTCGTGTTCAGCGACCTCGATTACCCCCAAGGCTAAAGTTTCGGACCGCTTGAACGAAATACACGAAAAATCGATATTATCGATCGATATCGATTGATCAACTTCAGATTCGTGTTCAGCGACCTCGATTACCCCCAAGGCTAAAGTTTCGGACCGCTTGGACGAAATACACGAAAAATCGATATTATCGATCGATATCGATTGATCAACTTCAGATTCGTGTTCAGCGACCTCGATTACCCCCAAGGCTAAAGTTTCGGACCGCTTGAACGAAATACACCCCCCCCCCCCTACACCCCCCCTCTCTCTACTCCAACACCGCATCTCCAGGCACGTTTGGCAGCGTGTTCGGCACGTCTACTGACTCGCCAGGCACGTTGGGCAGCGTGTTCGGCACGTCTACTGACTCGCCAGGCACGTTGGGCAACGTGTTCGGCACGTCTACTGAGTCGCCAGGCACGTTGCACAACTGCAACCCCCCTCCTCCGACGATTCCCCCTTACAGGACTCCAGCACCGCATCTCCAGGCACGTTTGGCAGCGTGTTCGGCACGTCTACTGACTCGCCAGGCACGTTGGGCAACGTGTTCGGCACGTCTACTGAGTCGCCAGGCACGTTGCACAACTGCAACCCCCCTCCTCCGACGATTCCCCCTTACAGGACTCCAGCACCGCATCTCCAGGCACGTTTGGCAGCGTGTTCGGCACGTCTACTGACTCGCCAGGCACGTTGGGCAACGTGTTCGGCACGTCTACTGAGTCGCCAGGCACGTTGCACAACTGCAACCCCCCTCCCCCCACGATTCCCCCTCACAGTTCAGCACCCAGATGGCCAGGCAGACCGTCACTGATCCCCCCCTGGACAGACACTCCGCCCCGTACAGACGCTCTCCCCCGTACAGACGCTCTCCCCCGTACAGACGCTCCGCCCCGTACAGACGCTCCGCCCCGTACAGACGTTAGCGGCTTATTATATAGAAGGATAGGATACATCCTGAGCCCCCCTCACCAAAGCGGGACCGCCTGCACACCAAATTCTGGTCATCACCAGCAATAGAGCTCAGAAGAGCTTTAGGGCCGCTTTCCCCGACAACCAAACAGAACCACAACTGATGTGTAACAATGCATACTGATACGGATTACCAGTTAGAACAGGTTATGAGCTGATAAACGGCTGTGAATATCTGCTGTGCAAGTGCTTCTCATACGACCATCTTGCTTCACAAAAGGTAAGTGGATGTTCTCGCTAGTAGAGAGGTATGGTGTCGTATTACTAGCAGAGGCACGAAGGTGGTACCAGTCCGCCTCTTTTCCTAGAACACTATGAGCGCTAAGAACTGATGTTCCAGACAAACAAAGCTTATTTCAGACAAGAACGCTGTCGTGCAATGAAGTTGTTTCTGTTTGTTCTTGCTTTGCTCGTTTCGAGTGTGGCTTCGGCTCTGACCCCAGCTGAACGTGCAGTAAGCCGGGAGACTTTTAGGGGCGCAACACGTGGACGGGGGAGGCAGTGCTTGGCTTCGACCGCCTTGAGCGTAGCGGTCGGGTTTGGTGACGTGGAATTTCCCCCATTGTACGCGCACGTGCGTGTAATGCAAGTTGCACCGAGAGGGGCCTAGGTGAAACGGGTAAAAACCCGTTACTTTTTCGAGTACTGATGGACTGCCCCCCTCGTTCACTAGTTGCGCCCTTTTAGGGACAGAATCCAAGCGCAAGAGTGACTGTTGCGAGAGAAAGTCACTAGGCGGAGCCAAGGTGTGACCACGAATCACCACCTATATACATTATTATATATATATATGTATATATATATATATATATATATATATATATATATATAAAAAGCAGTTAGCGGTTGTCCGTCCATCCGTCTGTCCGTCCGTCCGTCTGCTCTTCTGTCTGGCCTTTCCTAGAAGGAAGCCATTAGAACTAACCACTTGCTCCGCTGGCAATATGCCAGCTCCTGCTGGAGTACCACGCAAACTTGCACATCAATCCGTGCCGAGACTGCTTTCGTCGCTGAGGGGACATCGGAGATGGGTTGTGCGCTCTTCGAGCGCACAACTCGGCTAGGGAAGGGACTCCGGGGTGTGGGCCATCCAGGCGGCTCGTGCCAAGAATGCTTTCGTCGCTGAGGGGGACATCGGAAATGGGTTGTGCGCTCTTCGACTAGGGAAGGGACTCCGGGGTGTGGGCCATCCAGGCGGCTCGTGCCAAGAATGCTTTCGTCGCTGAGGGGGACATCGGAGATGGGTTGTGCGCTTTTCGAGCGCACAACTCGGCTAGGGAAGGGACTCCAGGGTGTAGTGCGTCCAAGGTGCTCGTGCAGGAACTGCTCCCGTCTCCCAGTGCTTTCCTGTAGCGGCGGTGGAAGAGCGCGATCCGCCACCGACCGCTCAACGACCCTCCTCCATATCGACTGACCATGGTGTGGGTGAATATCGAAAATGGCCACGTCGATACGACGCGTTATCAGGAGAATCTGGTTAGATCTAAGGCCTATGGCATACCACCGACGACGAGGCCGGCGACGAGAGGAGCGGAGCGACGGGAGAGCGCTGTGGTTCAGCGACGAGAGCAGCGACGGTGTTGGACGGGGGCGAGAATTGGCGTTAGAGCGCGGTTGGTGACCCTTGCGTGCGTGTATGCGGGGTGTAAAGGGTCGAGCGACAGCTCGTCGCCGTGCAAAGCGCAGCGACGACCGGTCGCTGGCGGTATGCCCCCTCTCCAACGACACGTAGTGCCGACGTGGCAGCGACAACCGGCAAGCGCGCGCTCTCTCCCCATTGTTTCTGGCAGGTCCTAACACGAATAGTCGATTACTTGTCCGTTAGCAGTGCCGTCGCCGGACTCGTCGCTGGTGGTATGCCATAGACCTAAGTAAGACCTCCTAGAAGTCGAGCAGCAGGCGTCCGTGTTCAGACAAGCTGCCACTCACGCTGTGTCGAGACCGTCAGAAGAAGTGTCACCGATGTCGCACAAAGGGCGTCCGGGTTGAGAAAACATGTCACCGACGCTGTTCAACAGGCGTCCGGGTTCAGAAGATGTGTTACCGATGTCGCGTAATGGGGGTCCGAGTCCAGAAGACATATTACCGATGTCACGCAAGGGGTATCTGGGATCAGAAGAGGTATTACGGACTTCATGCAAGGGTTTCGGTTCAGAAGAGGTATCACCTATGTCACGCAAGGGGTGTCCGGATTCCGAACACGTGTAATGGGAGACCACTAAAGGGGAGAACAGTGAGCAGGAGTCCAGTGAAGGATGGGAGGACCAGTGAAGGGGAGGGGTACCAGTAAGTGTAGGACCTTTAATGGGAGCCAGTGAAGGGTCCAATAAAGAATACCACTAAGGTGAGGGTTGGGGGGGGGGGGGAAGGGAAGTGAACGGAAACCAGTGAAGTGGGAGGGTGCTGTGAAGAGAGAACCGGTAAAAGGGGAACCATTAAAGAAGCACCAGTGAAGAGGGGACCAGTGAAGGTAGGACCAGTAATGGCAGCCAGTGAAGGGGGAGGGGACCGAGGGGACCAGTAAAGGGGATCAGTGAAGGTGACCAGTATTGATGGAGCTGTGAAGAGGGGGGGGGGGGGGTGGGGGGCAGTAAAGGAGGGACCGGTAAAGGAGACCATTAATGGGGACCAGTGAAGGGGACAAAAAAGGGTACCGCTAAGATGAGGGGGGCAGTAAGGGGGGGGGACAGTGAACAGGAACCAGTGAAATTCTGTGAGGGGGGAGGCGGTAAAGGGGGAATCTGTGAAGATGTGACCAGTAATGAGGGCCAGTGAAGGGGCTGCGCTAAAAGAGGGGGACAGTGAAGAGGGTACCAGTCTCTACCTGCACATGGGTAAGGGGTATTGTGTATTGTCGGAGGGGAGGAAGTAGGGAGAATGACTTCTAGAATCGGAGGATTATTATTGCCGTCGATTATTTAGCGGTATTGAGCTCTTACAAGATTATCACAATCTGTTCCTCGCCACGTAGAGAATTTGAACTTCGGAGAATAAATCGGTGTAAGTGCGATAGAGAGTGGGTAGGCTTCATAGGAGCAGTTTTGAAGATTGTGCCTTACCGTGCCGCTTTCCAGTAAAACCAGTTTCTCACTGTCGCGAAAGTAAGAAGGTCTAGACGGGAGTGTTCTATACTCGGGTTTTGGGGGCGAAGCCCCCAACCGGAGGTTTTACGCTGAACGAACGTCTGGTACATATAAAAGAGTTTGTCCGTCGAGTGATCTAACCTAGGTGAGTTACGCCGCATCATCCACAGCGGGGGCGGTCGAGTGATCTAACCTGAGTGAGATACGCCTCATCATCTACAGCGCCGGCAAAATTTGCTATCGAACGTGGGATGTTGCAGCAGCAGGGAAAGCGTAGTCCTTTACTGCTTAACACAAGTCTCCTCATCATTAAAAAGAGCACGACGATCAAATCCACCCAAATCCGTTTCTGAGCAGAGAAATGATTTCGCCATACGGCAACAATTTCTACACCGCAATCTCTTGCTGTCTGCGCCCTCCTAGCCTAGAGATCGCGCGTCGGCGTCAGCGTTGAAACTCTATCGATGCCTTGTGCGCACGCGATGGCTCTCCAGGCAAGCGTGTCATGGTGCGGTGGGTAAGGAGATCGCTTCATGCGAGAGAGGTGGGGGTTCGGTTCTCCTGGGCTGTGGCATACTTGCATTTCAGGTGACTACTCGGGATTCCAAGATTTTGACGCGTACGTGATCTTGGTGCATCTTTTGCACATTTTCCAGCCGTATGCGCTTCGCCGCTTGAAGAGCGCAGAACCCAGCCGCCGACTCCCCTGAGCGACGAAAGTAGTCTCCACACCGGCGGCTTCGATGGCACCCACCCTGGAGTCCCTTCCCTAGCCTGGTTCTGCGATTTCACAAAGCACACCTCACCCGACGCCTAAAGTTACAGTGTAGATTTTGTGGCCGTATGGCGGAATCGTGCTTGTTTTCTGAGCGTACAGATTCAGAAGGCGTGCCGTCGACTTCGTGTCATTGGCATGAGAAGACCACTAAAGGGGTAAGAGTTGATGGGGGACTTCGAGGGTGGTGAACCGACACACGGGTAAGGGGGTATTCGTGGAGTAGATGTGGGGGGGGGAAGAGAATGAGTTAAGGAATAGGAGTAATGATATTTTCGTCGGATTGTGAACTGCATCGAGAGGTCTGCCAATACCAGTTGATTTCGTTTGTGGTTCCGCAGAATAAGCCCTTCGGAATAAGGCTCTCTATCTGTTCCTCGCCAGGTACGCCACGAGGGTTCAATCCCAATGAGGGGAGTATGGAGTCTCGCGTTGAAGCACTACATAGAGATGAATACTTGTAACATAACATGCCTACCTGAACCACTACTGAGGCTACTGCAGTCTTCCTCCTGAAATAAAGAGCAAATTTAGACGAAAAAACGCCGGACGAAAAGACGAGAAAAAGGCGTGTCGACAAGTTCACCGTGGCGATTCGTACAGGGATAGACGTACGGTGGCCGTGGGTCGATACGTGGAGCCCGCAGACGTCCCTGTACGAATCGCCACGGTGAACCAGTCGACGCGCACACATGCGTTCCGGCTCGAGGCCGCCGTGGCCCCCCTCATTGGGATTGAACCGCCACGAGTGCTTCAGAGAATGAATCGCGTAAGTGCGATAGAGGGTGGGTAGGCCCCAAGTACGTCACGAGTGCTTCAGAGAATGAATCGCCTACGTGCGGTAGAGGGTGGGTTGGCCCCATAGGAGCAGTTTTGAAGGTTCTGTCCTACCGTATCCCGCTATACTATTCTAAATAACAAAACCAGTTTTTTTACTCTAACGAAAGAGAAAAGGCCTAAAGAGGACAAGAAGACCGTCGGGGTGTACTATTCTCAGGGATTGGGGGCGAGGCCCCCAACCAGACGTTTGGCGGCCAGTAGACCGCTGGACGTCTGCTCTACTATAATCTTTTAGTGGCCTACTGCTGCTTTGATAATATTCTGTTTGTAGTCCAGTGCTACTGCAAATTGTTTCAGAGGTGCGTTTTTGGTTTTCAACGGTGTAAAACGATATGCGGTTATGAAGGCCACTGGAACCACTTCCTAACTTATGTTGTTTATCACTCGTGCATGGACATTTGTATGGAGGACAATAATCTTATGAAGTGCTGGGGTATGCCGGGATTGCATTGATGGAAAAGCCGAAGACTAGTTCAATAAACCGTTGAATTATGATGATGGTGTTGTGTCATTATGAAAAATGAAACGTTCACCAGCTGGACGCAGCAAGTATCAAATTCACAATAACAGTACTTTTAAAGCGATCCAGCATTTACTTGTATTGGCCAATACTTGGCATTATGAGCACGATACTGTCAGCGAAGCACAAATGCATTTGCCGGACATCGATCTTCTCTCCTAAGTTTTTGCATACGCCGGCATTAGACTGGCGTTCGAGAAGCAGGCAAGAGGGCAAGCACTCGTGATTCGCAAGCAACGTTGGAAGTAACTATACACACCACGGAGATATGCTAGTGCCTTCGCTATGACGATCTGGGCCCCAGATTCATCAACCGCTTACCGCCCTTTAACGGTGAAAATACCGTCAAACCTGATGCTGGATGAATGTCATATCAGAGGGTTTGACCGTATTCTCACCGTTAGAGGGCGGTATGCGGCTGATGAATCCGGCCACTGCATGACATAATGAGGCTCAACTTTTAGCACTCTGAAAGTTCACAGGTTCGAAGCCTCATCTAACCAGGATACTATCTCAACGGTAGGTCGGAACGGCGCAAATGTTGTATATGGGCAGAACGGCCTCTCCCTGGGAAGTGACAAACTGCAGGTATCTCGACCCCAATACAACTCTGCGCAGAGTTAGGGGCGGCGGAATTCGCCTGTTGGCGCCTTGTTGATTCACGTGCTCCACAGCTGGCGGGCACGCGCGGGATGAGGGCCCGTATCGCCTCTCGCCGCAGTGCAAAGGTGGCGTAGTAGGGAAGAGCTCTGGCTCGTGAGCGAGGGTCGGTGGTTTGGATCCCGCAGATTGCGTTTGTTTTGCACTTTTGCAAAATCCATGTTTATCATATAGGTAATCCAACTAGGGGAATTACAGTGTGTTATAGAGCACGTTTACATATAACACACCACTCATACTAACAAGGGTGGTCTAGGCAGGGTCATCGATTTCACTGAAACTTTGTCTAGGGGGGTTATTTGGGGTGCTGATCACGAATCTGACATCCGTTTTTCACGATTCGTCTGGATAATATAGATACAGGATAAAGTTTCTGCCGGTATATTATTGAGCCCAGGCTGCTCGGGGTTGGGAATTGGGCGAGATTTCCGCGACACAGGTCGACTCGTCAGACTGGGGTTTCGGCATGAGACAGGCTGGGGTTTTGGCATGCTTCTGGAAAGGGCGGAAGTGGCAACTTCTCAGATGGGCTTCAGTAGTAGCATACAAACATACAAATACGACAAGCACGAAACCAGACTCCAGCCACGAGATATATGGACACGGCATGGGGAGTCTCATTACTTTTGCCCCCCCCCCCCTAATATGTAAACATGCTCTATAACACACTGTAATTCCCCTAGTTGGATTATCTATATGATAAACATGGATTTTGCAAAAGTGCAAAACGAACGCAATCAGCGGGATCCAATCCAGCGACCCCTCGTTCACGAGCCCGAGCTCTTCCCTACTACGCCACCTGTGCACTGCGCCGAGGGGCGATACGGGCCCTCATCCCGTGCGCGCCCGCCAGCTGTGGAGCACGTGAATCAACAAGGCGCCAACAGGCGACTTCCGCCGCCCCTAACTCTGCGCAGAGTTGTATTGGGGTCGAGATACCTGCAGTTTGTTACTTCCCAGGGAGAGGCGGTTCTGCCCATATACAACACTTGCGCCGTTCCGACCTACCGTTGAGATAGTATCCTGGTAAGACGAAATGTGTTTGACACCATACTGCGCTGTCTTCCCTATTAGAAAAGAATATTTGCTCAATAAAGCACCCCATTAGCAACGAAAACGGCGCTAACTTTAGCGCTGGACGAAGGTCTCCGAGAACGCTCTGACCGAAAATTATGATGCCCTCAGCGTCTCTCCGGCGATGAGGGTCCATTGGAGCCCTCTGGCACGCGACAGGAGCGAATGGCAGTCTTATCTGCTCGAGCAACTCGATGAATAACAGTATGACAGGTGATATAGGTGAATTTTCTTATTCGTGCTTAAATCTACCAATATGTAATTGATTTAGCGGTCGTTGACGCTTGAGTGATCTACCTACGTGGAACACGCCTCAGCATCTACGGCGCAGTACGTAGAGTGAATTACCCTACGTGAGATACGCCACATCATCTACAGCGCTGGCAAAATTTGCAACTCAACCTGGGATGTTGCTGCAGCAGGCGAAGTGCTGCGTTTTACTGCTTAAGGCCTTTGTCATACCATCGCTCACCGCGAGCGACGCCTAATGATATGCACCCATATCGATTCCATCGCGCCGCCCGATCGATATAGGAGCATATCATTAGGCGTCGCTCGGGGTAAGCGATGGTATGACAAAGGCCTAAGGCGCCTTTTATACTTCCGCCGCCGGGCGGCGCGGCGTGATGGTCGGCATGGCTATCGATTTTTCGCGCCGCGAGGCGGCGTCGCATCGCTTTTATACTCCGCCGCCGCAAAACACCACAATTGACGGAATTTTGGGTTACGGTAGTCGGCGAATCGCGCCGCTGAGGGGAAGGGCGCGGCGCGGCGCGATCAGCCGCGGCGGACTCGGCATGGGATGGGAGATTTCACCTCTTTGACCAAACTTCTCCTATTGGGAAGGAGGGGGGGGGGGGTTAGGGTGCTGGTCACGAATCTGACATCGTTTATTGAAGTTACGGGCGATTACGGTAGGTTCGGTTGATTAGGGAGTTTGGGCGAAATAGGTGACCATGACCTTAGCCCGTACCTTCTGTAACCTAGGAACAGAGTAGAGATCTGGAGACATTCACGAAGCTTCGTTTATCACATTAAGATTTGCTTAGTGCACAGTGACCCTAAAATGGCCATATGAGAAAGAATTTTGAGTGATTCTTGACGATGGGTACGTTCCAGCAGTTTTACTTTTGGACTCGCACATGTCGCAAAATAAGGAGTGGTTTAGTGCCTTTTGCATTGTAGGGGATTCGACTCAATACCACACTCACCAGTTTCAACCGTAGGTTGAGCGAACGACTTCGACTCCAGGCTTAAGAGAGGATTCGTCGCTCCCCACAGGAATCCCACGACAAACATTAACAAGATGCACTGCGGTGATCAGCCAAAAATTCCTTTCTGTTTTGGTCCCTCAATGACTCGTGGACCGTTTCCGGAGCACGGGCCGTAGTGCGCAGATGCTCGTGGCCGCGCGCGCCGCCGACACACATTTTCGCGCTCTCGCCCGAGTCACCAACCGTCCCTGACTGAAGCCTTGCTAGCCATTCCTGTTGGAAACAGTCGGAGCGCGACAACTCGTCCAATTTCATCGCGCACAGCGCGCGACGCGGGTTTGCGCTACGTAGGAGTTATTTCTGATCCCCCCCCCCCCCGTTATCCGGGGAGCTGATCACGAATGTGATATACAGTACCGTTGGTAAACATTCGCCAAAACGCGGCCGGTGGCGGATTAATCCGCCGTTTCCGCCGCTTTACCATAACTCACCTCAAATTCGACTATATCCAGTGAAGTGCACATTGCTGGAATCAGAACAAAAGATCTACCCAAAGGCATAAAAATCTTGGCAAAATTTCAAAATTTTTGAGTTCGAGATGACCTAATTCAGCGAGCCTTGTAATTGTCTTTACCTGACCCATATTCGCTCCTGAATCTCGCCTAATTATGCCTCCTTGCAGTAAGGGCCTGCCCAGTAGAGTTTTAAAATTTTTAAATGATATCAAAAATGTATTTCACGCCAATTTTTGGTTTAGCCTCGTCACGTCGATCTCTTTGAAATCAAATTTGCCTAGTCTGACTCCATGTTCATCGTTCAGTGTGTTCTCAACTGCCGATTTTTTCCATTTTCGCTGATTATTTGCGACCACACCACTTTTGTTCTAAAGCTGATTTTTGATCAAGTTCTTGACTACGAGGAGTCGATTACAATTGCAGTTTTTTGGCTTATTCCGATCAGAAGAAGGATAGTAATCAGACACTAAATTGCCCGTGCATTACGGTTCCAAGGAGATATGTTCTGCAATGGCCACTTCACGCGTGTAGATCTGTGTCTCCACGCGGTGGATCAGGATTCAGCACTCAACGTGGTATCAGACAACATGCAGAGATGCTGGAGCTTAAAAATGGTGGAGCTAGCAGCTCACGTCTGGCAGCTCTACTGCTTCAAAAAAGGCTACTTTCTTCAACTCCAACCATGAAACTCAACGCCGATCTCTGTTTACACCTCATAGAATAGTTTCTGTCATGTAGGGAATCTCATATTTGCAATATTTATTTTTAAAAGAATTTTTACTTGACCTCAATCTAATTCATTACTTGGGAACGTTCGGTACGGGAGTCCAGACTGTTGCTGTACCTAATTGCAGTGACCTGACCTGCCCCACCAAACATGTCCTTTGGACATAGAATCACTGCTTCCCTCCTCTCACTACTCACACTAACCCCGTGCAAGGTCAGGCTTCAGTAAAGAGAATCGAGGGGATGTCTTTCTGTGACGAAGTTTTTTTTTTTTTTGGGCGGGGGTTATACTCTCTTTTGGATTTGGCGGAGAAGTTCCTCGTATTCTTCCTTGCTTCTCATAAACTTCAAAAAAAAATTCCTATCACACGGTTAAAAATAAGCTTCTACGTTGCGAAATTCGATGCAATTTGCGGGGGGAGGTCGTCTTCAAAATCCTCGTTGTTCATGAAAACAAAAACAAAAAATGCCTGAGCAGGCAGCAAAAAACAGCCCATATAGCTGAACTTCTGTCTCAAATAGTTTCAAATTCTGCTCAATATACAGCAAAAAACACCGATTTCTGAAGCTGAAGATTTCATTGGCCATATTGACTTCGCGACCCAGCTACACGTAGCTGGAGCATTCGGAGATGTTCGTTCCGTTGAGCGAGAATGGGGCATCAGAAACCCATCCGTTCCTCATGAACATCGTCTTCGTAAGATTCAGCTGCAGTCCAACGTTCCCACATACACGATCGAAGTCGGCCAGCATTCGCTCCGCCTGGCTGATGCTCGGTGTTATGAGCACGATGTCGTCAGCGAAGCGAAGATGATGTAGTTGCCGGCCGTCGACCTTCACTCCCATGTCTTCCCATTCTAGTTCGCGCATGACGTTTTCGAGAGTGGCACTGAAGAGCTTCGGGGATATGGTATCCCCTTGCCGAACCACTCCCTTACGTTGACGTCGTCGTTGTAGAACTGTGAAATCTTGGCCGTGAATCCATTGTACAGCTCTCGAAGGACTCTGATGTACTGTGTAGGAACACACTGAGTGAGCAGGGCTTCGAGGACCGCTTCAGTCTCGACGGACTCGAATGCCTTCATCAGGTCGATGAACGTAAGGCACGGCGCGAAATGTACTCTCGCGAAATTTCGATGTAATGTTGTGTAAGTGGTCGACGTGCTGAATTCTCTCTGAAATCCTGCTTGTTCGCTCGGCTGTGCTTCGTCCAGCGTTCGGCTAGTCCTCTTCAAGATCACTGTAGTGAACAGCTTGTAGACTACGAACAGCAGACAGGTCGATGTCGTGCACGTCTCTCTTTCTGTACAGCAAGATAGTCCTGATAGTCTTTCACTGAGATGTAATGTGATATGTATATACCAGACATTCAACGGCCTACCGGCTGCAAACGTCTGGTTGGAGGCTTCGCCTCAAACCTGGAAAATAGAACACCCCGAACGTCTTCTTGTCCTCTTTGGGCCTTCATTACAGTAAAAAACTGGTTTTGCTATATAGAATGGTATAGCAGAATACGGTAGGGCAAAATCTTTAAAACTGCTCCTATGGTGCCTTACCCTCTATTGCACATACGCGATTGGTTCTCTGAAGTACTCGTTCTATTTATTAATTATAGTCCCCCTTTAATGGTTCTAGCATTGGACCCTTTAATGAATCCCTTAACTGGTGTTCCCTTTATTGGCTTCCTTACTGGTCCCCCTTGACTAGTCCTTCACTGGTACCCCCAATTATTGACCCCTTCATTGGACCCCACCCGTCCTGACGCCCGTTGTAGGACCTCGGTGACACCTCTTCTGAACCCGCACCTCCTTAGCGCGACATCGGTGACACCTCTCCTCAACCCGAACGTCCTTGGTGGGACATCGGTGACACGTCTTCTGAACCCAGACACCTGTTGACCCACCTCGCTGACACCTCTTCTAAACGCATGTTGAAGGAGGTGGGGGACATCTCTTCCCAACCCGCACCTCCTTTGCGCGACATCGGTGACGTGTCGTCTGAACACGGACGCCTGTCGACAACTACAACAGTTGACAACTGGTGACAACTACAACCCCGCCCCCCTCCCCCCTCCCCATACTTCCTCCCAACACACTCATTCAGCACTTCTGTGCAAACAAACACACACACACTCACCCACAGACAAACGACCGTTCTCGCTGATATATAGTAGGATGATGAGTAATAATACATAAGGTCTATGCATTCAAGAAAATACTTTCAATTAACTTTCATCTTATTTTCCTTTTAAGATGAAACTACTGCACTTGAAATTGTCATTAGATCGGCAATTCCTCCGATATTTCTTATCTTGTCCTGGCATTGAAGAGGACGCTTGCCGCAGCCAAGAGAAGTCTTTTTAACAGCACTTGTTCCATAGCTTACTGAATTCTACCATTCTTCCCTAACAATCAGCAATTAAGTATTAATTTATCCCTTCCGAAGAATTGAAAGAGGGAGAGAGTTTTGTTCGATCTGTGTTACGGACATGCAAAAAGCTATTCTATTTAACGTCAGCCCTACCCAGACCCAGACAACCTCATGGAAAGTATACCTAGTGGCTAGATTGCAACTGAAGAACGTGAATAAAGAATACAGAACGACATCAGTCTTTTCTTTGACGGGACGTATTCTACTCATAAGCGATATTGTGGAGGCAATTTGAATGCGTATTTGTCCAATAGAATGGCTTGCGGTGGCTCGCCGATGAACAAGTCAGTGCATTATCCTTACCAGACAAACCTGGTACCAACTCACCGAGTCTGAAAGTTTGGATGGTTTGGCTGACCAGGACTGGAAATCCGACCCAAGAACATTGAATCGAAGTCAGCGCCTCCTCCGAATGCGCTACCGCGCACCTCGAAGAAAAAACACAAACCAGAATGTTAAAAGTGGCTTATTTGACATGTGACGTCGACAGTGCTTCATCTCCCAACCTGCTGCTGGAGAAAGACCGGTTTAAAATTAGTTTTAATTTTTGCTGTTTGTTCGTTATCCGTTTCCCGCTATTCCGCCATTTTTAGCAAAATCAGGCGTTATCCGGGTTCCAAAATTTTATTGTCCGCTCATCCCTGACAAGGAAGTTGGTGTGGCAAGCGCACAGTGGGCTTGCCACGCCAACTTCCATTATATAGAGAGGTCATTGATCATTGGTCAACCTTTTTCTCATGGTCGAAGTTACTGCACTGCTTACACGTACGCGAATCTCATCAAATTTACAAGGGTTTCAAGTCAAACGCGTCTCTGGTCGTTTTAGACTATAATTGGATGTTGTCGATAAAGTCAGGTGAATGGCACATTCTCGTTATCACGCCCATCGTATCTCGAAGACCTGGCTATAGAACACTCTTGCTATGCGCAGTATAATTCTATACGACTCCAGAGCAGGGGTGTGCGTAAATTCGAAATTTCGTAAATCGTAATTACGAAAAAAACGTCGTAAACCGTAAATCGTAAGAGCTACCGATGTGATGTCAAGTATAACTCAGTTTGTAGCGTTTTCTGCTGATGTTAATATGAACAAGGTGACCCAGTATTTATTTGTTTATTGTGTTATTTTCAGTTGAAGATGAACAATTTTCTAGACAATTTTTCGTCTTTTCACTTTCAGTTTTCTTTCTAGGCAGACTCCTTTCAAAGCAAACTGTAAACATTTTAACACGTTG